>VXBO01000758.1:916821-1010054 GCA_013400135.1 Rhinoptilus africanus | reverse complement strand
GCTGTCTGGACCATTTGTGAATGCTAGAATTTGACAGGGAGCCTGTGGCTTTTTTAAATAAAGCTCAACTACTGTGGCCTCTGGCCTGTAGGGATATTCTTTTTAGGGGAAACAATCAATGCACCTGCTTTTATTACAAGCCCCAGCTCAACAAAGAAATCCATTATTCTGATTTTACCAACCTATAGCCTTCTTCCTGGATATCTTAGAATCAATCATCATGATTTTGACACTCTCTTAAATTAATCTGGACTTGCCAAAGTTAAAATGTGTCTTCTCAGAAGGCTTTTCTCCCTCATGCCATTTGTCAGAGCAGCTAGCAAACTTATATTCCCTCTCTAGTACATATACAAAAGAAGGCATCAGAAAAGAGTGAAGAAATGGCCCTCCTGGGGAATCAGAGCAAAGGTTACAGGATAGCTAAATATCTACGAGATTTGTCATTTTGAAGAGAAATCTAACTTTCTCATTATGAAAAATTTCCATCTAAGGCAGAAACAAGAGACCTACACATTATCCAACGCCTGAAAAAGAAGGGAGTATGTTAATAAGTTGAACTAGAGAGGAGGAGTACACTAATGTAAGCACAGGAAACTGTTGGAGTGCAACCGTGGAGGTGCATACCTTACTTTTAAAATTCTTCTGTGCAGTAAATTTGGTGAATAAAATCCCCCCCAAATGCAGCATTGTTAAAGATGCTAGTAAATTCTTCTGATGTTGATTTTACCCAGACTACATAGTTTCATCATGTGACTATATAACATTGAAAGGGGTTGAAGAGATATCTCTTCAAAACATGCCAGCAACATGCCAAAGACATACACTGCTGCATATATTACTCATACCAAAAAAAAGTTCTTTGCAGCCTGGTTTATTGCTGCTTATGCTAATTTAGAATGATGCAACTTGTCAGACCAGTTGCAAAATTACTACCTCAATCGTGACACAGATTTAGCGATATCTGAGGTGTCAAAGAAAACAAAACTCTTCCCTGAGCGATAATTCAGCAGAACTCACAGATGAGCTCCTGACAGAACAATTCTTTAGAGTTTTTGTTGGCAAGATGGAAAAAGCATGGGTACAAATTGTTGAGAAAAGGCCCACATAAGTGTTATGGGAATTGCTCTACAATGTGCTACTCAAGAAAATCCCTTGATTTCAGGGATTCTGTGCAGTTCAAAGGAGTTTTCAAAGGAGTTTTTGTGAAATACAGCTTGGTCCTCAGGAGAAGAATCCTAAAAAGAAAGAAGTAACTGCTGCTTTTTGTGAGAAACCCAAGTCTGAGGGAAACTAAAATGAGAAATACAAGCCCTTAAGTAGACTAAGAAAATGGCTGGACAAGAGGGTTATCACCAAAAGGGTTAAATGTATCCCCTCCACTGACTGCAAATGGAAGTATCCTTTTCCTATCATCCTCACAGCATCCAGTTACTTCATAAAAGTAAGTTACTTTTAACTTACTTTTGGTAAAATTTACTTCATAAAAAAGGAGGTGGATAATGCTAAGATGTACTTGAAAACACTGTGTGATGTTACAATAGTTGGCAAACTTTCTCTGAAGAATTGCTTTGCAAGTATTCTCTCATTAATTTTGTGGGAGGCTTGACTACTGCTGTAATGATGATCGATTGTTTCCCAGACAAAACCAAGCACAAATATTGCGGATGATTTGATGGACTCTGCTTGTGAAAGTGGGGAAAATGAAAGTGCCTCTGCAAATTCATACATCACAGGAATCTGACTGCCATGTACTTACCCCAAAAGATCATCACTTGAGTGAAAAACTGACCACCTACGAAGCCAGAGACAAAGTGCACAGTTCTTTATAGAACAACCCAGGATCAATGGCAGGTTGCAAACTTTGGTGAGGCAAATGAAACCGAGCCTGTCAAATTTCTTTTCAGAGACTTCGCAGGATGCAACAAAGAACGGGTTATGTGGTGGTGGAGTGAAATGATTCTGTCTCCAAGACTTTTAGTTTCAGAGCAGGGCTTTCTTCTGCAGGTGGGCAGTCGCTTAGCTTTGGAAAAAAAGTCAACTGGATATGAATTAAGATGGGCTGGCAGGAACCTCTTCTTCAAGCTGAGCCTGTCACAGGACGAGATAGATGTCATGAGGGTGAAGAGAAGTGTGGCTTTCTTAGAATTTTACTGTCCAGTTCTGCACCTGGTGGAAAATAACTCTATTCTACTCCACCTTGGAAAATACAGTCTTAGAAAAGCCCTCAGTGCTTTAAAATAACTTTGACAAGTCACCAACTGGCATTCTGAAAAAGATGTGCAAACACATAAAATGTGTGGGTAACAAAATCTTTAAAAAAAACAGGGAGGGGGAGAAACAGCTGGGAGGTGTAAGGGGCTAATTACCCCAATGCTCAAATTTTTCCATCCTTCTGATTGCTGTCTTTTGACTAAGCAATAGTTAGGCTGAAAAACTGTACCACACCTGGTACCCAGCCATCAACTATAGCAAGGAAGGCCTCCTCAAAGGAAAAAATACCAGAATCACATCAAAAACTCCCCAGTGGCTGAAATGAGAGCTTCTCTCTAAAAACAGGTTTATATGAACATGGTAAAGCCAAGTCTTACTCCTCCAAGCTCCAGAAATGCCTGGGAGAGCCTAAGCCTAATGATGTAGATAAAAGAAATTCAATGCTATCTCTTTCAGAACAGGAAGAATGTCAGCCTGTCAAGCATACGCTAACTCCAAAGTTTGCTGTCTTTGGTGTCCTAGAAGTGCTGTATGGACTCAGCAAAGATTTTACAGCCCAGAGTGAAGTGCTATTTCATAAGATTTGTCAGTGTAAATGTACTCTTTGAATGGAAGGCTCTAGGATGAGCAAGTCACCAGAGAACCAGTTTTGGGGAAACATGTCTAAGAATATCTTCATATTGAAGTATCTTCATAAAATTCAAGTGAGCCGAGTAGTTTCCATATTCCTGGGCAGCCAGGTTCTCCTATGGTTTGTACCCGTAACATTGTCAAATCTCCCCACCTGGACCTGTTAACAGCGGTGGTCACTCTGCATCCTTGCAAAGGAAATTTTTGCCCTCAGATTCCCTGCTTGATTATCAGTGAATACTTGTTGGAACATTCCTGGTTGAGAGACAGGTCATATTTTAAATACATGTAACCAATACCATTCTCAGCAGTAGAAAGCTGGTGATAAGCAACACAGGAGGGACCTTTGCATAGAGGCTTTTGCTCTACTAATCTAGATGAGTAAGAGTTAAAACAGTTCTAGCTCAGACTTTGACACACACTTCAAAACCACAGTGAATGAGACCCACATTTAACATACATCTCTATTGCCCATGGGAAAGTTTCTCATTTTTATTCTCAGCTACTTCTTCTTCACAAATGGTGGGGGCCATGCCTATTGACCTTGCTTCTAAAGGGTTTAAGAGGGTATGTGTAATAGGAACTAAATTCTTCTTTTTCTTTTAGGGTTCCTTTTCTTACTATACATCAGACACAAACACTTCCCTGAAAGGACAGAATCCACCTTATTCAAAATGTCCTACACTTACACGAGGCTTGGCAATCTCTAGGCTCTTTCTCAAAAAGAGCACAGCTTTTTGAGACAGGCTGTCAGATGTGCGCCTGCCGTGGTTTAGCCCTAACTGGTAACTAAGCCCCACACAGCTGCTTGCCCACTGCCCCCCGGTGGGATGGGGCAGAGAATTAGAAGGGTAAAAGTGACAAAACTCATGGGTTGAGATAAAGATAGTTTAATAGGTAGAGCAAAAGCCATGCACAAAAGGAAAGCAAAATAAGTAATTAATTCACTACTTCCCATTGGCAGGTGGGTGTTCAGCCATCTCCAGGAAAGCAGGGCTCTATCATGTGTACCATCATTGTCTACCTTGACTTCAGCAAGGCATTCGACACGGTCTCCCACAGCATCCTCATAGGGAAGCTTAGGAAGAGTGGGTTAGATGAATGGACAGAGGGGTGGATAGAAACTAGTTGNGAATTGCTGGAGAGGGTGCAGCAAAGGGCTACCAAGATGATGAGGGGACTGGAACACCTTGCTTCTGAAGAAAAGCTGAGGGAATTGGGTCTCTTTAGTCTGGAAAAAAGACGGCTGAGGGGTGACCTTATCAATGCTTATAAATACTTAAAGGGTGGATGTCAGGAGGATGGGGCCAGGCTCTTTTCAGTTGTGCCCAGTGACAGGACAAGAGAGGTGGTGGGGTCTCCATCTCTGGAGACATTCAAAACCCACCTGGACGCGTTCCTGTGCAACCTGCTCTAAGGTGGCCCTGCTCTGGCAGGGGATTGGACTAGATGATCTCCAGAGGTCCCTTCCAACCATACCATTCTGTGATTCTATGTGTAATGGTTACTTGGAAAGACAAACATCATCACTCTGAACATCCCTCCCTTCCTTCTTCTTCCCCACCTTATATGCTGAGCATGACATCCTGTGGTATGGAATACCCCTTTGGTCAGTTGGGGTCAGCTGTCTCCCAGCTGTATCCCCTCTCAACTTCCTGTGCACTCCCAGCCTACTGGCTGGTGGGATGAGGAGCAGAAAAGGCCTCAAGTCTGTGTTAGCACTGTTTGGCAATAACTAAAACATACTTTTATTATCAACACTGTTTTCAGCACAAATCCAAAACATTGCCCCATACTAGTTACTATGAAAAAAATTATCTCAGCCAAAACCAGCAAAGCGCTCTACACATGTCACATTTGTCACAGTGAACCAGAAACACACTGAAGGACATATTGTGCAATAGTCGTGGCATATGGAAGGATATCTCCTTAACTTTGACCACAACCAGTAACTATTCTTATTCAAAATCCAAAGGTTTTCTGATGATTAAGGATTTAGCTTCACCGTTACCTTACCAAGAAGGAATGTTATGATGGCCTTATTTACCCTTATTTCTCTGGTAACGGTGTCAATGTAACTCACAGGAACCTAATGCAAATTGTCCTACATAAGGAATAAACACGGGTTGTTCTTTCCTTGAAGGGGTATGCAGCATAACCCACGTATAGAAAGTCCCTCACATGCCATTCCTCTACAATTTCCATGTATATGGCCCAGATAGATGTTTTGTGAATCTCCATGGTTAAGAGGAATTCATGAACAGCCTCTCAGCAGAATTGCTTAAAATAAGGGCCAGTTTACCATCCTTTGAAAACATTCAAGCACTGTTAAACATTTTCTTTGCAGCCATCTGTTCACTGCTCAGTAGTATCTCAGGCAACTTAGCCTACCTGTCCTACCTTTGCTCATGGGGAACAATAATACCTGAAGGGATGAATAATAGCAGCACATCATAAATTATGCCCATTTTTTACCTCCCTCAGGAGATCTGAAAAGCAGTCTCTTCAGAGATGTTGTTCCAGCTGTACAGATAGTGTATTTCCACTAAGTCCCCTTCCCAAGAATGTGAGAGATTCAAGGATTTAACTGACGGGATTGTAAAACCTAAGCTTGAGATTTATGGCCACACTCCAGCACAGGCTTTGCTTCACAGAGTAAAGTAAAAGCTCTCATCACTTATATTGTCTCCTGAAAGCATCCCTGTCCAAACATCACACACTTCTGAGACTTCCATCCAGCCGCTGAATTTAGCATGCCACCCCAGCTACTTCACTTGCTGTTTCCTATTGCAACAACACATCATCAGTAAGGTAAAAACTAACCTGTCTTATGATGGCCTGACCCAGTTCACATTCCCTCTTCTCTATTTCCTTTACTCCTTTTACAGCTGTAGCAATTTCAACCATGTAAACCCTGTCCATGTTTGTAGCTGACTTTTTATAATTCTTTAAAGTAAGAAGTGCCAATGCTTTTCACCAGTAATCTTTTATTTGGCACCTTGTTCTCTGCACTCTAATAACTCCATCTGCTTTGAAAATGTCACTGGCCTACATCTGTTAATAACCTTTTTCAAGGCTCTTCTGATTTCTAACACACTCACATAGTCTCCGTGGGTAAAAGGAAAGCCCTTCCCTTCTTATTTTCTTTCCCCTTTTCCCTTCCTTTTTTCTCTTTCCTTAGGGAAGGGTTTGGAAGAAGGTTTGAGACCTGGTAGCTCTAAGGCATTGGCAGAAAATGGAGTGTGGAGCAGAGGCAAAGGATTTCTAGTCTTGCTGTCAGGTGGCAATGATTACAGGCTGGTTTCAGTGCTGCTCTCTGAAGGAATTTGGCTGGCTGTTTAAGGGCAGTCTGGACCCAGAATGTACTCCTGCTTGGTAGGAGTAGGAGAGCAGCTGTAGGAGATTTAGTTCAACTATACCTGGGTCTCCCCATTCCTACTCGCTACTTTCAATTGTAATTATTTTCTCCTCTCACATGTGCACTTGTAGTTCAAGTCACTGAGGGAAAACTGCCATATGCTGTTTAGGAGACAAAAGCTCAGCTCCAGTTTGACCAAAGAAAGAGTCAGCCGAGTTGGTGGCCAGCCTCCCACCCCATCCCAGCGCCCGGCTCCCAGTGGCACCACGGCTTGACCTCACTAGAGTCCAGACCACAGCAAACCTCACTCAGCTGCAGAAGTGCTCCTGCCTACGGAACAGGACTGTACCTTGCACTTAATATGACACACCAGGGTAGAAGATGATGTAAGACACAGCCCACCCCGTTCCCTTAGGTACTAGAAATCTGTTTTACTCATTGACAGAGTAGGTGGCTTCTGCTTTCAAGTGAGTGGGAGGTTTAGTGGTAGGATCTGGATCTTGCCTTCAGCCCAGAAAGCTGAAACAGGGGAAAAGCTGCCTTGGATGTGCTACCCTGGATTCATATGGCTTTTTATACTTGTATAAGGCTCTATATGAAGTGAGACCCGGAGAAGTCTTGGTCTAGGCTCTCTTCTCAGGAAGGCTCATAATTTGCTTTTATCAGGTAACAGTCTCAATCTAGTTTTAAAGTAGGGGAGGGGGGAACGTGTTCAGGTCACTAAAAACCAAAGTTGAGTTAGGCTTTACTGGCACATGCATTGCCAGTTTCAGCACAGGTAACTCAAAAAACCACAAACTGAGTCACTGTTTCAATGACATCAATGATACCTCCAGCAAATAGCCAAAACTCATCAAAAGAGTCGCTGCTTCTGTTTTAACTCATCCTGTCCCTGTCAAAGGACAACTAATGCATGTTGGTTTTTTTAGCTGTGGCAACCTGTCACGTTTTCTAACTGGCAGAAGAATGGTGCAGTGATCACAGCCAGGGGCGAGGTGATCTCTCCCAACTGTGTACAGGCAAACTGACAGCAGGCAAGTGCCTCTGACCGTTGCTTTGCTGCCTCTGCCAGCTGTGCCCCAGAACGGCCTCCGGTTCTTGAACCAAGTGATTTGAGTCAGTTATTTTTGTGTTGCCCATAGCCGTAGAGCACAAGTGTGCCAGCTGCCTGCCCCCTTCCCACGCAAAGAGCAGAGTGAAAATGAACGTGTAGGCCAGGAGTCTGGATTCAAGCCTTAAATCCCAGTCTAATGCCGTAGCCTGAGTGACATGCACCCATCATGCAGTTAGTAGGAATTTTCTCGAATATGAGCAGAAGGGGCATAAATTTACTATTCTAATTAAAATCAAAGTAACGAGTATCTTTGGAGGATACTGACAGTGTCAGTGCTGTAAGAAGATGTGGTCCAGTTCCTTACATCATTCCTTTGCCCCACTTACATTTAGGATGCAGCAGTTAGAACAAGCTCTGAGTGTGGTAAAGTAGGATGTTTAAAAAAAAACCTCACATTTTGTTTCCTTTCTGCTGGGTTTAAACTTTTAGATCAAATCACCTTGAAAAAGATGTTTGTGCAACAGGAAAGTGTGGTATCGAGATTATCAGAACAAGGTAGACAATAATATATTTCATGTGACTTGATTGCAAAAAATGACAAGGAAACCGCAGGACATCGGTGTGAATGCAATGGAACAAGGCCATGTAGCATGTGTTGTGTGCCACAGACAGAAGGGTTTATATAGACTTGAATGAGATTCAATTTAGATCAAAAGGACCTTCAGGGGTTTTTTTTCTTTTTAAGATAGAGACATGTCTTTTGGCATTACACAGCTTGTGGCTATTGAGGCAGATCTGAAGGTAACAGGATATGGAGCACGCACTTCTGATTTACTAGCACAAATGGCTTACACAGGCATGGAAAGTAAACTGTTTTAAGCCCTTCAAGATCAGAGATAAGACTCATTAGCAGGACTGGCTGGGGATTTTTTTCTCTTCACTTCCTTGCCATACTAATTTGGTACAAAGGTACTTCCCTGACTGGCCTATTTGCACAACACGACACCCAGATTTTGTAACACGTTCCCCACACTAATCTCCACGCCATGACCCCCTTATCCCTCACTCTGTTGTTGCATCTTGCCTTTGTCGTTTTATCCTGCTTCCTCTCATATCTCTTGGGTCAGTACTAGCTGTTCTTTTGATTCTTGTTTTCCTACAGCATCTTCTTCTACCTGCCGGTGGGAAGTAACAACATGACAAACTCACCTGAAATATCACAGAAATAGGCAACTTGGCCACTGTGACCCCCTAGCAGAATGGTACTTTGCAGGAACTTAAAATGCTCCTACCAAGCAGCAGTCTGCAAGAACTAAAATACACAGACATCAAGTATTATGACAAGTAACTCACAAAAGATACTTCACTGTGCTTTTTCTGTATATTTTTTTCACGTTCTAGAATTTAGTTTTAGAAGTATAACTGGACCCTGAAGAATTTTGTGCTGAAATGTAATGCCCACTAGGACATCCTAGTACAGATCACTTATTCTGTAGAGCTGGTGTTAGCCAGGTGCCAATCTTCCCCCTGCCTCAGGAAGATTTATCCTTCAGTTCTTGTCAAGTTATCAATTTTACAATTTCAGACTCATCATTATTTAAAAACTGTGGATACAGCTCCTTAAATATCACTATCAAAGCACCCAGAACAAGTCATGCCACATAACTTAGAACATGGACAAAACACCTTCTCTCAGCCTGATTTAGCTGATGCCTCCTTCATTCATGACTTGTTAAGTATTTCATGTTCAGCTCTGTGCCCAGCTCCATAGACTGAAGCCAGGCTCATGGTGGAGACCTTCCACGTGCTATGGCTTCCAACCAAAGACTTGCAAAGTAATGTCCACTCCTGAAAGCTGTCTGCCTCCAAGGGGACTGTGGGACAGAGCAGATGGTCCTCAAAGAGACTGTTCCTTAAAAGCAATTGCTATGGAGAAGGAGGGAAATCAAACTCTTATACTACCACTTGCTCACTATCTGTCTACCCCAGTCCCTAATTCCAGCTACCGAGAACCTGCTTTCATCCCAAAAGTTCCCAGAAATCCTGCAAGTTTCACTCCAGAAAGAGAGAAAACTCTCTTTGACCTACTATTTTCTATCTTCTCATCTCAGCTTCTCCCTAGCATTTTCTGGAGAATAATAAAACAAAGATGCTTTCCTCAAAGCTCTGTCTTTCCCTGCTACTCAGGAGGTCGTGGCATGAAGAATCATTGCCTGGCTAATACCAACAAGAAATGCCACACACGAGCACAAATTAACCTGGGCACAGAGCCATTCATATGCAGGCATTACTGTTTGAGAAGAAATTAATCAACTTGAATTTTGCAAACCTGAATAATTTTATAATAGCGTATTTTATAATTTTCTATTCACAATTACAGATCTTGACAAAATCAGCCGATTATAGTCTTCTCCAGAAAGAATGCAGGGAAAAATACTTTAAACAAAGAACTCTCAAATACACAAAGAACACAAAATAACCCTTTTCATTCTACATCTTTCCTTCTGACTTCCTCAGAAGTAACTACTTTATATGCCAGATTCTGCTAGCCTTAAAACTGAGATCATGCTGCCCAAATTAATAGGACCATTCTTGAACTATGGTACAATTCAACATATATGAGTTCTGTGTTAAAATGCCTATATGCTTTGAATTTTTACATGGTACAAGCCAAGATTCTGCGTGGTGTACTCTTACTGTGCAGGAACAAAATCTTTTACATCTCGTTTTCTCATATCAAGCTTTTTTAAACTAAATGGCTACATCATGTTTGCCCAAGACACAATGTTCTGTCTGTGTCACAAAATAAACCAACTGGTGGAAGGAGTCTCTGGTGTGATGAGTAGTATTTGTAAGCCAGAAAAAAAGCAGATGAGGCTAGCCCTCATTAAGTTGTTCTTTTTCAGAGAGTAAATGTTAAGAGGACTTTTCTGCGCTTAGATAAAACTCTGAATCAGACATTAAACTATTGGAAATACATATTCAGAAAAAAACCTATATACCGCTGCTACATCTAAGGTTTTCCAGTGTGTTCAATATACTACTTTTTTACAAGAAGCACCTCTCTCTTTCATAGAAACGTTTCGCAATCCTAAAACACCTCAATGCAAAAGTGTCCCAATTTTGATCTTGAAAACGTTGTCACCTTTCCTCTAAGGTAACAGGGTTTTCAAGATTAAAGTATTCATTTCACATACACAACTCCGAAATTTGCTCATATAGGTTCATCCTCCTAACAAATATGGCTAAACAGTAAAGATGATGTAGATAGTACTTTTAAAGTATTTTTTCTGGGAAATTTGAAAGACTCAACAAAGAAAAAAGAATAGATTTATAAACTACTCAGATGTGTTACGGAATTCAGGTTACTCACTTTCAAACAGCCCTCATTTCATGATAAACACACATTTTGATCTCGGAGTTGTGTACAGTCTGAACACTTCACTGAAAGGTGTCTTTGCAAATGTATTTTGGGAAGGCTCGGAGCACACACAGATACTGAGACTGGGATTGCATTATTTTATGCAAATCTTGTCTCTCTGCTTTTATTACTAAAATTGTGTGTGTTGGAAATACAGACACTATATTGTTGTTTCTCTAGAGGAATTTACTGGCTGGCCTTTTGCAGTTTCTTTTACGCATATTCCTTGTATGTTCTTCATTTTGAGTCTCTGTTATGTTTTGTCTCCCTGTTTAGGTCTGTGTGAATTGAAAGGTTTAACACACTAACTTATTTAATTTGATTTCTTTAAACAGATGAAATATAGAATTTTTCTAGCTTGTCTGTGCTTGGAAGACAAACAGTTATGTTTTATTAAAACATGACATCCAGAAATACATCTGTAGGCTGATTTAAAAATATCAAGAAATGGAGAAATCCCACCACTTCTGTCGCAAGTTTATTTTGCTAGTTGATAATTTTCAGAGTTAAAATCCTGAACCTTTATTTGTGTAGGTAAATCCTTCTGGTCAGGCTCCCTTCTGAATTGCTGCACGTGTCAGGGCTACAAGGCTCTCTGCTCTCATGGTGTTTGGAATTTGGGATTGCGTCTTGAAAACCTTGCTCAGATCTTTTGTACATAATGATCTGTTGTTTGTATTGTATTAGCAGAAAGAGACTCCAGCTAAGATTTCACTGATGTGTGCATAGAACTCTGTTTCTGCTACAAAACCAAATAGGCAAAATGGAAGGTGAGAGAAGAGTCCTTCCTCTTTTTACAGATGAAGAAATAAGACACCCTGCATGCTCTTTTGAGCTCATTTAGGATAGTTTTGAACAACTGCCACATGTTGGGCTCAACTGAATTATTTTGAATTTATAAACAATAAACGAAGATCAGAATCTGGCTCATGAAACTTGCCTGAGAGGAACAGGAAGCTTGTGGGAACTGAACCCAGAAAGAAAATTCATGTCTACATAGTCCTGGAAAAGAGCCAAACAATTTATAGTTATAATAGATTAGAGCTCCTGTCCTAATTCTACTTGCTGATACCCAACTGCTCACTGCCTCATATCCTGTAAACTCAGACTGTGCATTGATGCACTCCCACGTATGTGGCTCCAGTCTGACACCACTTTCGTCGTTTCAGTCTAAGCCGACTACAAACCTGGAAGCTTTTAGTCAGCAGCTAACTTGATAGTTTCACTGTCTTTAATGGATATGAACAATATACATTGTGCCTTGTTACATACATTTTCTTGCTTTGCCAGTAAAAGCATTCCTGTGGCCAGAGTACTGCATGTTGTGTTGATTCTCAGTGGGTGTTTGGTGACAAGCCGAATTGAGCTCACTACCTCTGAGATCTTGTACAAAATTTTACCTTTTGGATCAGGTTTTCACTAGGTCCTTTCCTGAGTTCTTCTGACTGTCTTTTTCATGTTTTAGCCAGTAACATCTCAAGTGACACAATGCAGCGGCTGACCTCCACTATGGCTGTTGGCTTGTCCATTTACTAATCTGAACCCTGAAATTATGGAATATCCTCTTGCTTGTCCCAAGATGGACCACAGACAGACCTAACTAACTGTTTATAAAGCAGGCTTAGTAGTCTTCATTTTGGCATATTATATTTAACTGTTAATAGCTGTTGCTCTTTCAATCTTGCCTTTGTTTCACTGTAATATACAAAGGGTATTTCCACGAATCAGATTACTAAAAAAAAAACCAAACCCAGACATTTTTAAGATTGCTATTTGGTAGATTTGCATGTATCACTCTTGTCAACTATAATGAAAGTTACAAGTGTAAAAACCCTGGTGGCAGATTGTGATAAGGCAGATTTGACACACATCACTCTGCAGATAGAGATGCTACAAGACTTTGACATTTGTAGTGAAATGCTTCAAGGAAGGACTGTGTATAATTGATAATGAAATGCAAATGGCTTGAAGAAACTGGATGCCAAAAAGGTGACCAGCCTTGGAAGAAAGTTTGTGGCACAACTCGTACCATAGAGAAGAGCAGACACAGAAAGGGCTGGCCAATTTTGGCCCTCTGTCTTTACTGGAGAATTAGTGCTACTGAGAGTTAAAAAAGGACCAGGGAGAAAACAACCCCTCCAAGATCAAAAGACATCGTTGGAAGATCCGACAGTAGCATGGCAGTTTGCCTGTTTCCTTCTTCCCCTCTCTTTCTGTTTCACAATGGGAGTCCTTGAGGGCCTGGTGGAGGTCACCTTCTTAAACACACTATGCCTTAACTGCAGAGTTAAAAAAAAAAAAAAGGAAGCAGTTATTGAAATGTCGTACATCATTTCCCATGTCACTTGCATGAAAAATTCTTTCTCTGTCTTTCTCTTAAAGAAATGGCATTCTCCATTTACTTGAAGGACAGACATACATTTGCCCTAGCTTCTAATTTAAAGAGTTTTGGCTATTAGTCATAGCTGTTTTAGAACTATAATACTGATTTCCTTGCCACTACCCTGGTGATTGGTCATACAGTACAGCTATTGCTTGCAAACCTTGAAATATAGCCGAGTCTGTAGTGGGTTTCAGGACTCTGCTTAAAAAAATAGTCCCCCCAGTTTGGTGAACTTGAAACGGGGAGCCTGGGACCTGCCTAAAGAAGCATAACTATCCACTGCAAGTGAAGTAAGCCAGGGTTTGGAAATCTTCAAGAAATCTTGAAGCATGAAAAAAGCTTTGAGGAAAATCTGAAAATCCTCAAGCCTTGGAGAAGGCTTTAGATTTAGGTTTATGACTTGTTGTTTGCTACTTAATGTTGATGCAATAAGCCTGTTCTCTATCCCATTAATGTCTTTTAATGCTCGATTCTGCTGGCTTACAGCCTTCTTTCCTGTGCTTAAAGAAGGTGGAATCTAATTGCCTCTTACCTCAGAAAGATGCAACTATTTTTTCACATACATTACCACAGGCAAATCCTTGCATCAAGAAGTTGTTCACCATCCACAGGCATTTTCCTCAAACAGCTAAAATCTGAACTATTAACTGCTGAAAGAAACTGAAGATGCCTCAGATAACTGTTGAGGAGATGACTGACTGCAGGTCAGACTATGAAGGCTTAGCATCTCAGGTGAAGAAACTAGCTGTTTCCATGCAATACAACTGTCTGTGCTCATGCTTTCATAAAAAGATAGAATGCAAACCTTTTGATAACAAACAAAACACGGGCTCTTAGCTTATGGAAAAAAGAACGGGAAGTACACTCAGTTGAAATGCAGAGAGAACCACACTTTCTGTTACATTTTATGGGCTCTGTTTTTCATAATCAAAAGGGATTTTGAAAAGCCGGAACACAGAGATGCAGGCACGAAATGCCACGAACAAGGACGACTCAGATAAATAGCTCTACAGTCCCCTTTTGGAGGTGACCCATGTGAGCTGATGAAATGCAGGTGCCTCTGTGCCATACAGTAGAGTCCAAAGAAATTAGTGTCAGAGGGCACTGAACCCCCTTTGCAAACCTATAGACACATCAGGGCTGAGCTGGACCCAAGCTAATGGCCAGGTCCCAAGAGCCCAGGTGAAGCGTTGCTAAGGCAGTTGCCCCACCACTGTGCTGGGGTTTGATGCTTTGCAGGGGACAGCAGACACCAACATCTCATGGCTGTGCTCCACAGTGCCGTGCCGCGTATGTCAGCTGTGAAGTGGGCAGACCTGCCGCAGGTGACCTGTTGAAATCTTCATTTGGCCGATAGCCCTCTGGAGCCCATCAATAAATCCTTGAACTAAGTCTTTCTGTGTAGGCGAGCGAACAGCCCCATCTCCACCCCTTGCTAAAATAATCCATTGTAATCTGTTCTAAACATTGTTCTTCTGATGTCTCAGATTTTCCTCACGTCATATCTCTTTTTCCCCCCACAAGAGGGCACCAACACTGCATCCTTTGAGACATTTTATTTCACAACGACACACGTGCCTCAAAGGAAACTGGGGGGAGAGAGGCCAGAGGAACCCAAGCAGCAGGTTTCAGATCTGGAGCAACTCCCTTCCCCCTCAGGGCTCCACAATTTTAATTCCAAGGTTTTGATTCAGAAACATCTCTGGTGACAGCTGCATGAAGCCTCTAATAGGAGATCATTGCATAAAGCCACTAATAGGAGACAGTAGTTCACAGACGCGTATTTGATTTTATTTCTCCATTTTGTTTCTTGGCCCCTGCTTCTAGCAGTGAGACTACAAAAAAGAGTGTCTCTGGAATTAGAAACCTTCGTGAGCCTTAAGAGAAATCAGTTGGAGAGCTGAGAAATACCAGACAGCAAATGTCTCTTGAAATAAAACATACATGAGACAGCCAACAGACAAACCTTACTCAGGGAAATCAGACTGAAGGAAAAACATAACTAAAATTGCCATAGGACAGGGAGAATCTAGTGAATAGAGAACAAGCTAAAAAAGCCCTTGTACTGCATAACCTGACACCGTGACAGCTACGGGTGAGACAAGATAAATATGCAGAGAAAATGAAAATCAAGAAAGGAAAGGAATTACTTCGTGTGGTCTATGAGTTCATGCTTACAAATACAAAAATAATTCTAAAGAAAGGAAAATGTAGGCTAAGAACAAGACAAGCTTCCTGTACAAGGTAAGGAACCCACACGGTCTCTTGTAGGCAGTGAGTGCCCACATTTAAACCACCAATTTGGGTCCCTTATTCTGGAATTTGTAAACGCTGGTCTGGGCTTCAGGGGCAGGACACAGTTCCCAAGAGGGCGTTACTCTGGCTTCTGCTAGAGCTCTGGTTTCTGTAATCTACTAATGGTCATAGTTTTACACACTCTATGATCAGGGAATTTTAAGAAACCCATGTAATGCTCTTTCCTCCCTCTCTTCCTCCGCTTCCACTGCCTGCACACAGCACTTCCTCCGGTACAGGCAGAACTGGTTTCACTGAGTCCTACCGCTTGAGAACCAGGGGCGCTTGGTGAAACCAGTAGAAGATTGGGTTAAAACAGATAAAAGAAAGTGCTTCTTTACAAAACGTGTAGTAAATTTCTGATACCTGCTGCCACGAGAGGTTGTGGAGGCAAGCACAGCAGCAGGTGAAAAAGGTTTCAGCCAAATTCAGGGACCATAAGTACAGATGGAATGTGAAAACTCCGGGCAGGGATACATTCTCTAACATCCTAACCCAATGATTTTGATGCTCAGGGAGTACAAGGAGTATGGACTGCAGACTATGGCCAAGCGTGCATGATTTCCCTAAACAACTGCTTTGATTGCCACCTGCAGAGAGAGGACACTAAATGACAGACCACTGGTCTGGCTCAGGAGCGTACTTCTACAGCCTCATGTTCCCCGCTTCCACTCTCCTGATTTAGACAGAGCTATAACAACCACAACTTTTAATGCTATAACCAGTCATCAAAATGGCTATTTAGAGCCTGCACAGAAAGAGGGAACAGTGCAAATTGGTGCACCTTGAAAAGTTGATTTGAAAAAGAACTAGAAAGTGTTCAGAAGCCTCTCAAAGCCACCACCTTGCGGGGGCCCTGAGTTGGATGCAGCACCCAGAAAACCTGCTGGAAAATGCAGCATGAAGTGTTGGTGGAACCATTTGCTATCAGAAGATGAAATTCCCCTTTCACTAAACTGCACCAGTTTGGCTTAACTTTATTTTGGCAATTGAACAAAACGGGGAAGGGAGGGTACTCTTGGTATCGTCCAAACACCCCATTCCAGTGTTTTTTGAATTAAACATTTTTATTTTCTTTGTTTTAATCTAGCTTCAAGAACATTTTAGTTTTAAGTATGACATATAAAGTAAAAGAAGGAAAATCAAAGTTTTATGTGCAGTGGTGCATGGATTCTGAGTCGCTTTGGCACTTATGGAACATGAAATTGCACTGAACAGTCAAAGAATGAATATAATCAATTTTAACAGGCATAGCAGTAGTATAAAAAAAGGTAATGCTCAATGTTTTATGGTACAGGAATAGCCATCATGTCCTCACATCATATGAAAGTCTCACCAGGGAAACTCACTGAGGAAAGTTTAGTGTTTAATGCTGTAAGGAACACAGAGACAGTAAACATAAGTCTTTGCAGGGGAAGGCCTTAAAAGAAACTCTCTTGGACTTTTCAAGGCTCTAATTTTCCTAATGTCCATAAAGGAATGCCTTTCAGGACTGTACACTTATTGCACGGAGACCAAACCCTACTTTTTCTCTTCACAGGACTAGGCAAAGGACTTAGTTCTGTTGGAAACAATTAGATTATTTAGAAAATCAGTTCTGCAAGAAGACTTCAGCTCTGACTCAGAAAATTAGGCATCTGGATCACCTTTTTGCGTGGCCTTATGCAGGTCACGCAATCAGCCCTGTCGGTACCAGCAGTGACGGGCAGACCACACCAGTGCTGTTGCATCTGCGCAAGCACATAATCCAGTGCACCAAGCAATCCTATTTTCTCTGTCAGGCTTAACACCTACTTACCTGTGAGAAGGGGCATTTCCCTACCTTATGAGGAGGAGGGGGAATAACGTCAGAGAGACAAAATCTACTAATCATTCTGTAGTATTCAGATACTGCAGTAGCGTAGGCGGCAGGAATATGGCTGAATTGTTATCATACTCTATTTACACCTACTTGTGGATGCACTGATTCATATCGGGAGCATTTGGAGAATACACTGGATTGTATTTACCATTTTTCGTTACAAGTATGAAAGTGGTGTTTGAATCCAGCCCACCCTTCTATGGTTTTTCATGTACCTCTTCTCTATTGAGGTGTATTTCTTGAAATGACTCTTTTGTAGCTTTTGTTCTGAAAGCAACTTTGAATAAAAACTACTGGAAGTTGTAGTAGCTGCTGTACTATTTTTCACACATTTTACAATTCAGTCCCAGGTTTCACATTAAACAGTTTCACTGCCTGTTTTTAAGGCTAAGCAGACAACTTCATTCAAATGACTACTGACATCCCAACCTGCATAGAAAAATATAACAGGAATAGGCTTTTGTCCTAGGTTCACTCTATGGGGTGTCACAGAACAGATAGCCAGTTACACTCAATGTTTTGGAATTTGCATAATTACAGGGTTTTTTTCTTTCATAGTAAATTTTTCCTCCACAGCAGGTATTTGGGGTTCGTACTGGGAGACTAAAAATGTGTAAGGTGTGGAAAGAGAAGTCTGGAGTAGTAATATTAAAACACTTACCATGCTCCATGCGTTAGCACAGTAAATGCTGTAGAAGTTAAATTGTCTGTGGACTCAGCACGGACAAGGTGCCAGGAATCGGCAAGTTCTAATCTCATCTCTCCAGCTCTAGAAATAAGCATAAGACAATTAACTCATCACACTTTATTGCTTGAAAGCATCTATAAACTAAAATCGTATTTCAGATATTCTTCCATAATTGATTCACGGTTTTACTACAGTTATTTTTCTAATGGCCTTTCCAGGCCATAACTCTTAATACATAAGCCTGTCCAAAATGGGGAAACTTGTTTCCTGATCCATTGCTGGAAGTAGCAGGACAGGGGACCCATTCCCAGTGAACAAAACGCCGTATCATTTTAGGATGAATTTTTGTTTGCCCCAGGATTTGCTAGCTGTAACCACACAAGTGTTTCCTAAGCTCCTCTTGGTGTCAGAATTCATCACAAAATCTCCTGCCTAGGAGATGTTTCTATCCTTTCTTCTTTTCCCTTTTTCTTTTTAAAAGAAGTGAGATAATGCTTGAGAAAGATGCCAGATCAAAAGCCCTCAAGTCCTTGCTGCACTCTAAATCCCACGTCAAGAAACACTCATCTCTCCTCCCAGGCATGACTCTTAACCCTTTGTCTAATAAAATAATTGAAACCTGCTCCTAGGCTCTCCTGTGCTCAGACATCTCCCTTGAAATTCTCAAATAGGATGCCCGGTTGTTGGCCTTTGAACCCACAATGAGTATATGGAAGTCAAAGTAATTAGTTTAATATATCTAGAGAGCATACAAGTTCCTCTCATGTCTGGATCTGATCCTGCAAGGGACTGCAAGGGACTAAGCTTTCTGAGAAGGCCAACACTAGCTAAAATTACAGCTCTGGATGGAAGAAGGCTGCTAATACAAAAGGAATGATAAAGCAATTTTGCATTAGTAAAAACAAAGAATAAACACAAAAAATGTACAAGATGATGTAGAATGATAACAGAAAGAAAAAATAATAGCATGGAATGCTATAGAGGGACATTGGAAGAATGAGGCTGATAATAAAGACAGAGATGGAGTAATGCTAATTCCCAAGATACCAAGCTTGGCAATAAATCTATTAGTAAAATCCTGGCTTATCAGAGTAGAAGTGAAATTGTAAGGGATAGCTTTAGGTAGAATTATATATTGCTATCTCATGGGAGGGACAATACGGGCACATGTCACCACTGGCAGCACTTTGCTGAGAGAGAGGAAGAGAGGGGAAAGAGGTGTCTTACTCAAAGCACCCAAGGCCCTTCTCTTTCCTCCAAGTCACTAGCTCTTACATGGGAAGGTAATTCGCAAATGTAGGTCCCCGTTTCAGGGAAGAGGAACTTCTGCCAGGACCCTTTACTTTGTGTGACCCTGAAAGGATCTCCCTCCCAGGGAACCTGTTTGCCATGCCAGATCTCTGCCTCTCACAAACTGAGGTGCTGCCTCCTGATTTTCTTATGTCTCTTGAGTTGGGAGAGAGCTGCTGAGATCTCTGAGGATTCCTGTGCCTATAACTCCTGTCAGTGAAATAAGAATGCCTTGCTGAAGAGCACAGACATCTTCACAAATTAGGAAATAAACCTTACAAGGTAAGGGTTTTCCCAGAATACCAAAATACAAGGGAAAGGGACACAGGCATTCAGAGAACTCAGTTCCACTGGCGAGAGTCTCAAGGCAATTTTTGAACAATCTGGACACATTATTGTACTTTCTCTCAAACTTGTATTTTTCTCAAACTTTTATTGTACTTTCTCTTGTACTTTTTCTTGAAGAAGCAAAACAAGATGGTAGAAACTTTTAAATAAAAATACTAGATTTGTTACATGCTCTGCCACCTTCTCAAGAAAACAGACTGTAATAGTAGCCTGTTTTGTCAAGGAGGTGTCTGTTTTACTTTCAGAGTTAATTTTTCAAACCTCTTCACTTCCTGTCCACATCACTGTTTAGAGAAGTAAAGACAGACATGTTTTTCATATCTACTGCTGGCTTTTTAATTGCAATGGCTATAGGAGTAGTGGCTATAGTCAGGCTCCAGATATTTGAGTTATAGGAGTTGACTGTAGCCTCTTAGCTAACCTGTTGCATAAATTCTGATTCAGCAATATGTTACCTGCTAGATTCATTCTTTACATTAATGGAAATAGAGCTTTTAATGCACTTGGAACACAGTGCAGGAAAATTTGATTCAGCAGCAGATTATGTACTGGATTCATTCATAATATTAATGGAAGTTTTAAGTGCTGTTGGAAGATGTCACCAGAAGATTTTTTCTTTTTCATTCCACGCTGTTTTCAAAAATACATTTGAGGGCTTTTTAGAAGTTGCAGTGCATCCAGGTGACCCAGCAAAGAGATGCAGCCCTGGTTAATAGACAAAAAGCCTTGCATTCAGGTACCTTGACAGGTCAGACTTCCATGGGTCTAACTTCACTCTTCTGAATCATGACGTCGGACCGCTGAGGGCTGACTTGTTATGAGCTGCTGCAAGCCACTGGGGTGGGGAGAGGGTTTCAGCAGGAGAGTAACCTGCATAATTAAAATCTCTGTGGTCCCCTGGGTGTTTTGAGGAAGGACTTAATTGCAAGGCCACATTTAGCAGAAAGGATTTCATGGGTCTGCTGGTACATCTAAGTTGGCCGGTAAATGTGAGCTTCACTTTTTCCACACCGTGCTTTCTTGGAAGGAGAAAAGATGCAGGTGCAAGTACAAAATCTGTACATAGTACCAAGAGCAATGACAGAAGCCACTGTCAGAAGACAGCATGGGCCTGGTAACTGAAAGTGTGGTCTGGAAACTCCTATCAATAACCTATAAAAAAGCCATGTGAAAAGTGTTCTTTACTTTCCACAAGCTACTTTGCACCAGGCATAAGACTACTATAGTCTTTTGGAAGAGGTCTCCAGCGTGGAATGTTTTAGCCTTGAGGGCAAGCCCTGCCTAGCCAACACCATGGTAAAAAAAGCCTGTACCCCCATTGCTGGACAAGTAAGATTTCCCCTAAATGTCCCATATTCACTCATTCCTTCCTGCAAAAGCCCCTGAAGCCTTGCAGCTGCTCAGCTGCTTCCTCTCTAGCACAGCACGTTCAGGGCTGCTCCGAAATCTTTCAGAAGCCCAAGCTCATTGTATCAGAGAGATGTGAGATTTTCTCTCTCACATTATGATAGTCATTGTGTAGATACTACTAAAATTAGGAGCCACCTGCATGTGGTTTCTGAGCTCTGGAGAATCCAGCTGAGCTTGTAAAATAGGAAGAAGGGAGGGTGGGTGTCTGCTGGGGCCCAGGTATCCCTGGTGTATGAATATATATAGAGAGGGTAGTCGTGAAGTGTATTGATCCTCTTGCTAGATGCTGGAATAAAGCCCAGACCTTTGCAAACTGAGAACAGAAACTCAGTTTTGTGCCAGCAGAGCCACCAGGATGGCTGACTTACAAATTTGGATCAACTTATGGAAATATGGACATTCTGTGATCACAAATACACCATTTGGATACAGGTTTTCAAATTAAAGCACATGTTAGATTCTCAGTATTGTAAGATGCTGCAGCGTAGTCCTATCTCAGCCTGAAGGTGAAGTCCAAATTAGAGTGTAAATCAACACAACAGAAATTATTTAGTTCTCAGTGGACATCGCAACTCTTGAGGAGTGGCATCCTGGGTGAATGTACCCTATTGCAACTATCCCAAACTCTTCAGAGATACGGGCATGAACAACAACATATTTGTAAGAGTCTTTAAGTCACAAAGAATACTGCTGAACATGTCACACTATGCATTTTTGCTGACATCTCATTTCCTCTCTCTTGTTTTGTGGTAAAGGTATAAACAGGGTTTATTACCAAGTCATCCTTCCTGTGGTAACAGATGGAAGTAACAAAAACAGCACAAAAAAGGATTATTAACATCTATAGCAAGCTTTTCAATACTCTGGCCATTAATTTTGAGTACTGCAAGCTGGAAGTTATTATCACGTCCAAGTGCACTCAATCTCAAAAGAGGGAGAAATAAATAATATGAACATATGTTTGATAGAATATTGATCCAGAAAGAGATATAAATATTTGAAAATGTATACAACACTAAAACTATTATTATGAATAATGAAGTTTTTTAAAAACTGACATAAAAATTACTAGTTTTATGGACAAGCACTTGATTTTACCTGTATTAGATTTCAGCTGCAGGAGAAAAAGGTTGCTGCTGAACAATGGGCTATTACATGAGAGGTTGCCTCCTGCAGCTGTAAACTCAAAGCCTGCTTTTGAATATAGAAAGAATTTGGTGATCCTAGCCTTGCTCCTTCTTTTGTGGAGCTCATAAAACACACTGACAAACTGGCTGTCCTGTTGCAAGAAACCCATGAGATTGGATTAACAGGATTTGGGGTTGAGGTGCGCTGGCTGAACTACAAGATGAAGCTTGTACAGAACATGCATTGTGTCTAGTTCAAACCAGAGCAATTAGCTGTTCACTTTCATGACTATTAAATGCACTCATAATTAAAATTTAAAAGTCTGAAGTCTATACTATTTTTTCCAAGCCCCAATTACGAGTAATAAGATTTAAGTTTAAGTTTAACTTGTTTCTTAATAGAGGGTAAAAAGCTCTTATAAATCAGTCAAATAGGAATTGCCACTGAAGAGGTATTGCTGAAGAATTGCTGTCGAAGTAAAACTAATTAATATTTGTCAGTGCAAACAGTTAACTACAGAAAACTTTCCTGCTTAACTACCAGCACTATTAAACCATCAGGACTTACATCATCAAAAGAAAAGGTAGGAGAGAACACACTGTCTCTTTTGACACCAGCTTTCATCTTCTGCTCCGGTGAGATTCTGAAGTCTTTTTTTATGAAATCTGACCAGACAGAACCGAAGCCAGGTCTGGCTCCCCAATTAGCTCTAGTAACGCGGTGTCGGATCACGTTTGCAAAGAGCTTCCCCTTAACTGAACTTTTGGATCACAAAAATACAAAAGGAGACAATCTTTAAAAAACCAGAGGTTGATAAGTTTCACTAAAGTGACCCGGGGATGGCTCTGCCACCCCTGGGCCCAGAAGTGGTAGCCAGCTCCTGAGAGCGCACAAAGTAGCCTCAGGTCTCCTCCATGGCTCTGATCGCACATCAGCCCATGGGGCTGCTTGAAATAGAGGAGACTATCCACATTCAACAGTCAGAATCAAGCCCACTTATTAACTTCTGTCGCTGTCAATATACATCTATTCCAATAAAGCACTTGTGTCCTCACACCTGTGTATTACTGTGGCAAAAGAGATAAAACCCCACACTTTAGAAGACATAAAGAACAAGATTTGATGGCTGTATGGTGCAATATTGGTATTTTCTTCTTGGCTTTGGGACACCTTCTTAGCAGTAATTGCAGATTCTTATTAGTGGAGCACTTACTGCATGAGTTTGATGGGTTAGTGCTTCATACAGCAGTAGATTCAGCTTCCCAGGGTCTGTCCCAGCCCTGGAAACCTGCAACAGCTTCTCTGAAGAAAGCTTTGATTGCTTATTCAGAAGCAGTCATCAGAGATCTAGCAGAAATGTTTGCAGTGTGAACATCAAGGCTCTGAGCAAGCTAGCATAAATGTGAATCTGGCCAGGCTTTAGGAGGGAAACTGGACCAGGTATCTCCAAAGGTCCCTTCCAACAAAAATTATGCTCTGTTTCTATGATCATGCCTTGTGTTCCACTGCATGTGCAGAAATACATAATGGTAAATGTATATAACCAGATCAGGCTCTAACTGACCATTTAAAAAAAAAAAAAGGCAATCCTACTTTGATTCCACCCTTTTTTATAGTAACTGCCCTGTCGTAGCTCTCCTGAAAACTATTTTTATCAGCTGTAACTGCAACCCAGGTATCCTAAACATTTTCCTGACATAAACAAATGATAAACAAAGTTAAGATTTCACTTGAGCTCAACACAGCACACCTTCACTGGCTATTCTTTATCTCTCCCACTCTCCTTTTCCCTGATTAGTATTCAGATTTTCCATGCCCAATAGCAACCAATGCAGGACTTCAGGGTGGCAGTGGTCCCCTGTCCTTCGGCACCAAGGCAAGGAGCCAGCACACACTGCTGTTTCTCCAGGGCACCTCAGAGCCAGGAAGATGTTGGCAAATTGGAGGAAATTAAATGAGCAGCAACAAACATGATTAACAGACTGAAGTGGCTGATTTATGATGAGAGATTAACAGACCTCTGGTTAAAAAGTTTGGCCAAAGGATGACTAAGGAAAGGGATATTTAACTATACTTGGTATGGGTTTTCTTTCACTTTAAGAAGGTATAAAGCTCAAAGGAGAAAAGTGTCCATCTACATAAAGCCTAGAGAAATAGTTTAAAATGGTTTAATAGGTTCTGATGGGAACTGATTAAAAACCAAAGACACAGGTTTCTCAGATGTGCAAACCATGATAGTGCCACTTCTTTAAACTTCTTCATAACAGCTGGGGATCCCAGCCTGCCTGATTTTGATCTTGACACTTGTCTGAGCATAGAAGTGACAGACCGTGCTTTCCCGAATTCTCTCTCCGCTGCTAACCTGACTGGCAGCAGTTAGCTTAAGGAATGGCAGAGTAACTCATTCTTTGCACCCAGTCACTCTTTGGACCTCCTCACTGAATGTCTGTAATTTTGGTGGCAATTGCACTGGTGCTCATACTCTTCATGAAAAAGCCATTTTCATGCTATCTGTCCCGTAGAAACCAGAATAAGACAGTCTAGGTGATTTTCAGGAGAAATGCCTGAAACCTGAGACCTGGGAAACTGCAACTAGTCTCAGCATAGCAGTGGTGACTCACTTGCGTCAGTCAAACTGAACTGGAAACAGCATTTGTGGATTTTCCAGTGGAAACAATATGGTGAGAGCTCTTGGAGGAAGGGGGGTGAACTGGCCTATGTTTCTGGGGGAAGGAGGTTGATATAAACCTCCTCCCAATCCAGCCTCAATGTCATAATCTGATACTTCAGACTGCAGTGCCAGTGTTCATCAACGCGACTTGAGGCCTGATGGTTTTCTGCTATTTGGAGTGCTGCTCCCTCACCTTCACTCTGTTTTTCTGCTCTAGCATAGAGTGGCTTTGACAACTGCTCCAGTCTGGGGAGAGGCCCTGGTGATGACTGATACTCACCTGGCCCGGGCCCATGACAATCAAAACCCAAAGGGTCTTAAATACCTTCTTTGAAGTAGCTGTGAAAGTAGACAGGATGGAAAAATAAGGAGGGTGATCCAAAGACTAGAAAAAAAGAAAGCAACTGGTTTTAGTGTAGGAAACATGAATAGCTGAGAGTCTTTCTCCAGTTAAGAATTAGTTTGAAGAAATGGTTTCAGCTGGATAGCTCTGACAAGGGAACATGCTCGCCTTACCTACACATCACCTCCTCTAAATTTCATATCTGACTAGCAGAAATCTCTTTAAGAGGTGCCAAAGAAGGCCAACCTCCAGGTCCACTACATCATTCTCCTTTCTAGGCAGTTCAACTAATTGAGACGACAAATCATGCTTTGGCATTGCAGTTTTCAGCTGACCACTGGAGAGGAGCTGAGCCGTGTCCCGTCCATCTTTGTGTGGGAGATGAATTGCTGTGCAAGCAATGATTAGCTAATCCATTGTTTTGGATGAACATTCCTTAGCTTTCCCAAGAAAAAAGAATATATTACTTTGCCATTCATAATAAAGACAGTCAAAATGCTCTACTGTTAGCAGTTACTATGGTAACAGCTGGCAATTTATTTTAAAAAGGGGAAATACTTATTTTTTCACTGGTTACCTGATTTAGTTTTGTTTTCTTCACTCGTAATCTGATATTACACGTAAAACAGCTACCCAAGACCATTGTCGTGGCCAGCTCAAAGACCCGGTGATCTAAGAGGCCAAATCCTGCCCGCTAGTCTTAAACTGAAGTTTCGTTGACTTCAACAGAACTACTTGGAAGAGTAACCCAGCAGGATGAAGTTTAAAACCCTCTGTCTTTTGTTTGCCTACTTCCATTTATTGTAGTGACAAAGCAACACAGCTAGCCCTTTGTCAGGTAAAGGTCTGACCTCAGCTTTACATCCAAGCTCACGAACTTGAGTTTGAAATGTGGAGTGAGGAGGTTTGTTATGACTCAGTTTAGCTATCACATTTTCACTACTAAACCAGCTTCTCTCATTGTTGCTTTGCAAATTGCCATTATGTTTAAGATTGCTACTAACTGTACAAAACACAAAAAATCTGGAAACTGTTGATCTTTCCATCTCTCTACATACATTTTTCTTTATACAAAAGCAAAGCTGCTTGATGCTGGAAGCATGAGTGCCATTCTTTCTTCTGGAAAAAATAACAGCTTGTGCCTGTATAACCTGCCAAATGAAAACCACCAAACTTAAATTCTAGTCCAAATTTTGCAGCTGGATCCAACATCACTGTAATATCATAAGGCTGGAGAAGGAAACATAGAAGCAGAACTATCTTTAACGACAAAGCAACCTGTATGCATGTGAAACTACTTTATTTATTTTACATGTTGGGAAGGACTATAATGATCATTTAGTCTGATCTTCTATGCTACACAAGTCTTCTATGCTATGAACTTCACCAAGAATATAAAATACATTTCTACTGAAAAATATAGCCTATTGTAACATAAGAACATTTGGGAACCATTAGCAGCATGAATGAAGTATCAGAGACAGCCTGTGACATCAAGAACAAGGAAAGCCAAACAGTTTAAATCAAGACAAAGAAAATACCAAGAGACAATGTAAATTCATAGTTGAAAAGAACAAACTGGCAAGCATCTTAAAGTGATATTATGACGAGAAGGAAAACTGGCACAACTTCATGGAAGTTAAGTAGTTGTTCTTGGAAATCAACTAAAAAACGCAGCATGGAAACATAAAATGATAAGAACTACTTGGCGTTTGGATCCTATTCATATAAGAACATTTCTACTTTAATAAATCAGGCTGTTTTAGGAAGTGCTGACTTTGTACGTTTTGGCTTTATCAACAGTACTTCAATAATGTTTAGGAAATAAACTTCACAGTAAAACCTCGGGTGTTCAATTAGTTTTAAATGTTTTAGGGTAGGAACTGAGATAATGAAATTATAAGGATAATGGTGGCTTAATGCTTTGTGGCTCACATGAGATTTATACATTCCAATATAACCTCAAGCTGTACATATGGCATTAGAGAGAAAAAAAATGAAGTAAAAAGAAAAAAGAAAAGGTTCCCGGTTGGAGGAACAAGAATGTAATATGAAATCAAACTGCAGTGGGCATTTTTCGGCTTCTCAGGTTTTGTTGGGGTTTTTTGTACTGGTGCTTAGTTTGGCTGAAGTGATTAGGAAATGCTGCACTTTCAAATGCCATCTTTATTGCTGCCCAACTCCCTGAAACCATGAACACTGCTAACTGAACTGAACGGCATCTAAACACACTAGGACTTATTTCACAAGATTCCTCCCCATGTAAATTATGCTCAGAGGGAACACAGTGCAAACCAAAGCCTGGAAAAGCCTATGAAAGTATGTCTGGCCTTCTCTCAAATTGCAACTGCTAAAACCCAAGGGGTTTAACTTTTGCTGTGGAAACTCTGGGGGCTGGGGAGGAGTGAGGTTTGGGGGATGTGGGAATGGCAAGGGAGTGAGGAGCAAGGGAGAGAGAGTGGGCTCATGCTGGGTGATTTGGAGCTTTGCAGCTCAAATTTAGCCAAGAGTGGCTGTTTTCCCATCTCATTCTCTGGCTGCAATTCAGTCATGCAGTCTTCCTGTGGAGAAGGGCCCCTACTCTGAGTCCTCTGAGTATCCCCCAGAAGGTAGCCTGTCAGATTCCTTGGAAAAACTTGGAAGGGGCTAGCTAAACCACAGTCAAACACTGAAATATTTTGAGGTTTTGATTTCAAATAAGAATGCCTTGTAAAAGGAGGATACAGTTTGGGGAAAACAGAGGGAAGGCTATCATCCCTTTAGAACTAATGGCAGGAGAACAAACTTTAGGAATCCCTAGTGTGCTCTGTGGTGAGCTAGCTTCTTTTTCCCTCTTAAGACAGAGCATGGTACTGGGCCAGTTGGGTGCATTTTGGAGACCTTGGGCCACCTGGGCCAGAGGCCACCAGCTTTCAGAACATACAAGGGAGCCTGCCTGCAGCACTTGCATCTGCTCAGCTCCTCCTCCTTCCCAAGGCAAAGCTGCTTCCAGACAAATTGTCATAAATAACTTTCAGACACTGGGGGTGGAAGATCCTTAGCATCTGCAGTGTTTAAACTGTTGATCCTAGGTTGGAAAAGGAGAGAGGGAAAAAGAGGTCAACAAAGCCCCACTGGAATGAAGAAACTCCTCACAAAGATAGCTGACGCTCCCAGAAAGAGCTATTCAAATCCCTGCTATCAGGAAATTCATAATATTCAAAGTATGAAAACCTCTGACTCACACTCCCTCTCTGCTAGAGCTTTACTACAGTCCGAGGGGAACCCTGCCGATCCATTTAAATCAACAGAAATTGGATCTCATACCAAATTGCTGGTACAGGTGTAGACTAAGAATGCAGGAGGCAATCTCGTCTAAAGTCAGAGGAGATTAAAAGAAGATTTTACACATAGGTATTGCACAACATTTCTTTGCTGTCCTTCATGGCAAATCTGACTCCTGTATGCTCATTATATATCATCTGATCCTTTGGAAGAAACCGTATTTTGAATCTCTTCCAGGTCATAAATCTATAAAGATAGCACCTCACAAACTCCAGGAACTGGTCAGGGATTCATTCATGGCAAGAAAGAATGCCCCATGGACATGGCAAGAGGGAAGATGAAGAAAGTGAGTATCAATGTTGTCTTTGCCACAACAATCCTGAGCAAATCAGCTCCTTTCCCAAGTTTTGGTTCTCTATGTCTGCTACAGGCCACTGGACCAGAAAGATGGAGAGGATGAGGCCCTCTGTAGGCAGATAGGAGCAGCCTCACATTCACAAGCCCTGGCCCTCATGAGGGACTTCAACCACCCCAATATCTGTTGGAGGACAACACAGCAGGGCATAAGCAATCCAGGAGGTTCCTGGAATGCGTAGATGATAACTTCCTTCTCCAAGTGACAGTGGAGCCAATGAGGAGAGGTGCTATGCTGGACCTTGTTCTCGCCAACAAGGAGGGGCTGGTGGGGAATGTGAAGCTCAAGGGCAGCCTTGGCTGCAGTGGCCATGAAATGGTGGAGTTCAAGACCCTTAGGGCAGCGAGGGGGGCACACAGCAAGCTCACTGCCCTGGACTTCAGGAGAGCAGACTTTGGCCTCTTCAGAGATCTGCTTGGCAGAGAGCTGTGGGATAAAGCCGTGGAGGGAAGAGGGGCCCAAGAAAGCTGGTTGATATTCACGGATCACCTCATTCAAGCTCAAGAGCAATGCATCCCAACAAAAAGGAAAGTCAGGCAAAAACACCAGGAGGCCTGCATGGATGAATAAGGAGCTCCTGGACAAACTCAAACAGAAAAAGGAAGCCTACAGAGGGTGGAAGCAAAGATAGGTAGCCTGGGAGGAATACAGAGAAATTGTCCAAGCAGCCAGGGATCAGGTTAGGAAAGCTAAAGCCAGAGAGAATTAAATCTGGACAGGGACATCAAGGGCAACAAGAAAAGCTTCTGCAGGTACATTAGTAATAAAAGAAAGACTAGGGAAAATGTGGGCCCTCTCCAGAAGGAAATGGGAGACTTGGTTACCTGAGATATGGAGAAGGCTGTCAATGACTTTTTTGCCTCATTCTTCACCGGCAAGTGCTCCAGCCATACTGCCCAGGTTGCAGAAGGCAAAGGCAGGGACTGGGAGAAAGAGGTACTGCCCACTAAAAGAGAAGATCAGGTTTGAGACCATCTGAGGAACCTGAAGGTGCACAAATCCTGGAGACTTGGACCTGATGAGTTGCATCCACAGGTTGTGAGGGAACTGGTGAATGAACTTGCTAAGCCACTATCCATCATATCGAAGTCATGGCAGTCCAGTGAAGTTCCCACTGACTGGAAAAGGGGTAACATAACTCCCATTTTTAAAAAGGGGAAAAAGGAAGACCTGTGGAACTACAGACCACTCAGTCTCACCTCTGTGCTCAGCAAGATTATGGAAAATAGCTGGAAACTATGCTAAGGTGCATGGAAAATAAAGAGGTGATCAATGGCAGCCAACATGGCTTCACTGAGGGTAAATTGTGTCTGACAAATTTGTTGGCCTTCTAAAACAGGGTTATAGTGTTGATGGATAAGGGAAGAGCAATCAACATCATCTACCTGGACTTGTGCAAAGCATCTGACACTCTCCTGCACGACATCCTTGTCTCCAAATTGGAGAAACTTGGCTTTGATGGATGGACCACCACTCACTGGATAAGGAATTGGCTGGATAGTCACACTCAAAGAGTTGCAGTCAACAGCTTGATGTCCAAGTGGAGACCAGTGATGAGTGGCATTCCTCAGGCGTCACCATTGGGACTGGTGCTGTTTAACATCTTTGTCGGCAACATGAACAGTGGGATTGAGTGCACTCTCAGCAAGTTTGCCAAAAAAAACAAGCTATGTAGAGCAGTCAAAATGCTGGAGGGAAGGGATGCCATCCAGAGAGACCTTGACAGGTTTTAGAGGTGTGCCTGTGCAAACCTTATTAAAGTCAACAAGGCCAAGTGCAAGGTCCAGCACATGGGTTGGGGCAATCTTAAGCACAAATACAGCCTGGGCAGAAAATGGATTGAGAGCAGCTCTGAGGAGAAGGACTTGGGGGTGTTGGTGTATGAGAAGCTCAACGTGACCTGGCAATGTGTACTTCCTGCCCAGAAAGCCAGACATATCCTGGGCTGTATCAAAAGAAGCATGGCCGGCAGGTCAAGGGAGGTGATTCTGCCCCCCTACTCCACTCTCATGAGACCCCACCTGGAGTACTGCATCCAGCTCTGGGGCCCCCAACATAAGAAGGGCACGGATCCGTTGGAGTGAGTCTAAAGGAGGGCCATGAAGATGACCAGAGGGCTGGAGCACCTCACCTTATGAAGACAGGCTGAGAGAGTTGGGGCTGTTCAGCCTGGAGAAGAGAAGGCTCCAGGGAGATGTTACAGCAGCCTTCCAGTACTCAAAGGGGGCCTAAAGGAAAGAGGAGGGAGGGACACTTTATGAGGTAATGTAGTGATAGGATGAGGGGTTATGGTTTTAAACTGAAAAAGGGTAGATTTAGATTAGATATTAGGAAAAAATTCTTTACTCTGAGGGTGGTGAGACAGTGGAACAGGTTGCCCAGGGAAGCTCTGGATGCCCCATCCCATTGTTCAAGGCCAGGTTGGATGGGGCTTTGAGCAGCCTGGTCTAGTGGGAGGTGTCCCTGCCCAGGGCAGGGGGGTTGGAACCAGATGATCCTTAAGGTCTCTTCCAATCCAACCCATTCTATGATTCTATGATTTATGAAATGCGACATCTCCTAACACTGCTTGCCCTTCCTCTTTAGGCTGTTTGCTCCTCAAGGCAATGTCTACCATGTAGTATGCATTCACACAATGGCTAGCAAAGCAATACTATTCAGAGCTGCCCTACCAGCAGTGAATGCATTAACTCCCTGATTCACCTAATCTCTACTATTTGACTGACTGTTTAGTGGCACAAATGCAATGGACTCATTTAATTTCATGTGGATGTCTGTATTCATGTTGAGTCACGCAGAAATGTCTTTAGATTAAATATTTTGTTGTAATGTCAGCTCATTTTGTAGGCAAATGAATACACTCCAGAGCTGCGTAATTTCTTTTTTCACTAGACCAATGCTATTCAAAGAGGGTTATACTTTAAATTTGAGAACAGCTATATGAGCCCATTTAGCAGCCTTTTCACTTATCCATGGAGAGCACTTAAAGGAAAATATTATTCCCTGACTGCTTCAAGTGAAGGTCTCATCAACTTTTTCAGGAAGGACAGGAAAGAGCTTTTAGAAAGACATGGACCAGCTGAAGAGAGCCCAAAGGAGAGAACCAAGAATGATTAGATGTCTAGAAATATGTGATTTACAAGGAAAGATGAAATGAATTGGGATTTCTTATTCTAAAAGAGACTTGGAGAAGACATGATAACAATCACCCAATACATAAAAGTCTGCTTCACAAATGAGAGGGATAACCCATTTTCTCATGGTGGATATAATGAGAAGTAATGGATTGAAATTGCTGCATGGCAGACCTAGGTAAGATACTGGGAATTGCTCTCTCTCTAAGGATATAAAGCACTAGAATAGATTGACTAGGGAGATTGTACCGTCTCCAATACAGTGGGTCAAAAATGGCAGGAGTATAATCCTTCCTTCCTTCTTTCGGGCTGAGGGATGCAATAGATGACCTCCCTCCCAATCCTGTGATTTTTTGTGCTCCCGAATCTATCTTCATGTATAATGCAGAAACTCTGCACGCTGAGCAATAGAGATAATAGAGAAACCGGCATAAAGGAAATCTTGCACTGAATGAAATCATCACTACTTGAAATATAGGAAGTACTTTTGAAGGGCTTCTTTTTATTGCTTATTATTAATTTTATTTCAGGTATTCATTTTATTGGTTGCTACACACCAGTGCTGAATCCAGAAAGAAGAAATTTAATGGAGATCCTTGGATATGGTTCTTTTATGTTAGATCAGCAGAGGTCTAAACTTGCAGCAGGCTTGGCAAAAGCAGGTGCTTTTACACAAACAGAGCCCAAATGGACTTTGTGGACTTCTGCCATTTGAGCAGCTGCCCACATCTGCCTGGAAGTCCAGAAGCACCATCAGACACATTTCTAGTCCTTCCCCCTAGCAACAGCCTTGAAAACCAACCTTGAGCTTTGACAGATTGTCATTGATTTTTCCTTAAGATCACAGGTTATTCACAGTTCCTTCCGCAGACCCATGCTGGATGCAAAATGTCTTTTTGCTGTATTATTACTTTTTTTTTCTCTTAAATAAACTGCTGAGAACATTGTCAATGCTTAACTTACAACAACAGCAGGAATAATAGTGTAGTCAAGTTCAGCCCTCATAGGATAACACTGAATTGATAAAATGTGAAACTATGTATTATCTGATGCATGAATAATGCTGGTAAAAGCTATTATTTTTTCATGCTCAGCAGAGTTAAAAATCAATAAAGTTTTGTAAAGGCTTGATAATTTCAAAACTTTACAATTTCAGAACACCATTTGTTGAGAAAAACGCCTGTTGGATATTTGACAGAGTACAAATAGCACTGGCACACAAGAGTCACATGCCGCATTGACTTCATCATCTTTCCTTCTCTCTCTGAAAAATAGTTTCTGTGCCCAGTGGCGCTGCTGCCTTGCTGAGACTATCCCTGGCTGCTCTACACAAAACTGCTGAGGTCTCCAGGCTGCAGCCATGGGCATGTGAGTGAGTGGCAGAACAGAAGTTCATCCTCTGTCATGAGGCAATACCAAAGAGCTGGGAGCTGGAGTTACAACAGGCACAGGGAAATGTAAAGAAGTTACACAAACTCACGGAGCAGCTCCCTTCAGCAGCCTGTGCTCCACTGAAACAAGCTCACAGGAAATCCACCTGCAGAGACTCAGTGGGATACACCTCAGTCAGCAGTGGGTCACATCCTCCCTAGGATGAGGGGGCAAAGACTCGTACCCAGAGAGCATGAGAGTCACCAACCAGGGGCTGCTTGGCTCTTACATCACTCCCAGCTGTAAATCAGAAATAGGAATAAACCAGAAACATGGCATAACTGAAGGTACCCGTTTTCTCCTAGCTGCTTGACCAAAGTAGAAATTCAATAAATAAACAAGAGGAAACTAGAAAGAAGGGCCAAGTTCAGCCCTGGTATATTCAGATATAATTCTACTCACTGCAGAGGCATGGGTGGCTTCTTCTAGCTTAAGATTTGGCCCAGAGATAGATAATGACCAAAGCAAAAGAATTACATGCTGCTGCAATTAAATAAAATACATTTGTGGAAGAATGTAGCTGTCTTCAAACCACCCCCACCACCTCCTTTTTTTTTTTTAGTCTCCTGGGAAGAGAAACATATATACATAAGAAGGATATTCAAGAAGGCAACACCAGAAGGGACTCCAGGGAAGGAAGTCTGTATTCCTCCTATACTATTAAATGCAATTTGCTACATGTATGAAAAAGGCTGTGTCAGGAGAGCCAAATTCTTAAGACAAACACGGAGAAAATTAAGCTTCAGGCTGTAGTTGATGCTGTGTCATTAATTAGACAGGACCTAGTGTGGCTTGAGGAACAACTGCAGCATGAAAAGTAAAGCTAATGACAGTATGAGGCTCACAAAAGGGATGCACAGCAGAGCCATGTATATGCTATCCCCAGACTTCTGAATTCTCACATTGTTCTGATTTTGAAAGGTGTCATATGGCGGCACAGCAGGCTAATGATGTAGCATGTTCAGAGGAATTAGTTTAAGGGGCTTTTTTTTTCCCCCAACCCAGTGAAAAATAGTAGAAATAGTGAATTTTTGGAACTTAATGGGATCATACTGTTCTTTCCTCACATTGTCAACTTCACTTAATTTCCTTCTTCCCATTAATGTGTCTAATGCATATGTCAGGCGGAAGCCTGACACACTAGTGGCAAACAGACTGTTGTACGAAGGCGGCAAAGTGTTAAAACAATTGAGCAAGTGAGTACTAAAGTTTGCTGCTCTGGCCATATGGTACAGTGTTTAATTTCCCGTAGTGAAAGAACGTGGCTGTCATAGAAAAAGATGATGAATAAATTTACTTGGGGCAACTTATTATAATGAAGAATGACTTCTCAGAGGAAGCAAACAGAGGAATTTAGAGTCTGATGAGAAGCATATGGGAAGCATTAAGATATAAGCAAGGGTAGCAAGGCTGTGTGCTTTAAAAATGAAAGACATTTAATCGATGCTTGTTGCTGGTGTTGACATATGGAAGTGAGAAATGGGTTTTGATTTGGAAGACAGGAAGAAGGTTAATAGCAGTAAAGGTGGTTGTGGAGTGATTGATACTTAGAATAACTAAGGCAGAAAGGGAGAGAGCACTTCATGCAGTCAGGCAACATACTCAGGAGAACAAGGCAATCCAGAAAATAAAGAACAAGAAATGACTGGGCAGGTTGCTTGGTTGTAAGGAGAACTGACAGGCCAAACTAGCAATGATCAAATAGTAGCCCATGGACAGTGGGGGAGAGGGAGACAGGCAGGAGTGGCAGCGCTGGCTGTGCACGGCTGGCTGAGCGGAGGAGACTGGCTGTTTCTCAGGATCAGTCTGGTGCAGAACCCCTGTACAGCAAATGATGGAAGGAGGTGGGGTGGGAAGGAAACAGCAAGAGTGATATATGAGGAGTATCCAGCATTGCTGCTGTCTCCGTGTGTGTATTTTCCCAGCATGTATGTGAGGCAAATGAAGGGGAGTGAATGAGGTTGCATAGCTCTTTCCTTGTAGCAGCTCCTGCTCTATGTGGGTATTTTCTTTCTCAAAACCTGAAGGACACACTCAGCCCTGCTGGTTAGCTCTTCCCTCTCTGCTGCAGTTCTCCCACAGCTCCCAGGTATGGCACGGGAGAAAATGACAAGTGTCCCCAAACCCCTGCAGTATGGTGTGACAAGTGGGGTGAGAGCAGCCTGACCCTGCCTCCCCTGGCTCCTGCTCCTCAAGCAGTCCTGCTGGGCCACATGAGTGCAAGGCCCTGTGGTGGCCTTAAAAATTCCAGTGGGTTGTCCACCCCTGCCAGTGCTAGAGTATCCATGGGTAACACAAGGCAGATGGATCTCTGCCCATAAACAGACCTCCTCGCATGGTCAAAAATTCTCACCTTGCTCCTTCCCGAAGCTTGGGCTAGTAAGGTACAGCATCAGCCTCTAAGCCCTGCTTTTAAACTCCATGAGGTCAGCCAGCCTCTGATATCAGAGGCCTCACAGAGCGTAGCCCCGCGGAAGCTGCAGCACCTGCAGGAGCTTACCGGTCGGCTTTGGCATGCCTCCCCCACCAACACCCCCCCCTCACGTTGCCTGGGGCATGCAGAACTGCAGAGGAGCTGAGCTGAAGTCATATTTTTCTCCCTGCGATGGGTTTCTATTAAATCCAACTTCCCAGAGGTGAAAGGTGAGCTCATGAGCTGCCATATGATTTAGCATTTAATACCAGCTTATTCTGCCTGTTTCTGTTACTTTCTCTAGATGACAGTCATAACTCTAGCACACAGAATTCATTCTTACTTGTTAGGTGCTGACGTTGCATCTAGATAATAAACAATATGTAATACGAATGTGTTGCTAACCAACTGTACCCTCTAGGTACCTTTCATTTTTCAAGTAGAGAAATGTGCTAGCCTGACCTTCATGGTATGCAAGGTTAAAGAATGTATTTTAGAATGAAGAGCTAATGACATGAAGTTAAAAGAAAATGCAGCATAGGGTTTTACTTTTTAAGGCAATGATCTCCTTTTTACTAATTGGGCTTTGATAATGCATTTAATATCATACAATACAGAAAGATATGGGTTTAACTGGAGAAATAGGACAGCTTTAAAATTGTAAGAGAACTTGTAAGAACTTCTTAAAGGGAATGAGGCAAGTGTCTCTCTGTGCAGAAGACATTTCTGGTGGGAGGCTGCTTAGTGTCAGCCCTCCACAGTTGTCATTGAAACCAATCTCATTCTGTATCTTCTATATTTTGATGAGCTTGGCATGGAGAGCTGGTGTATGCAGGAATGATTAACAGATGCACAAAGCTGAAAGGTATTGTCACTATATCAAGTGGGAAGAACTAGAAAAACAGAAATGGAATAAAGTTAAGTAGTGTGAAGTTATGCACTTAAGAGACCAGTAACAGAACTCCTACTGTAGGCTTTGGCTCATTAGTCGGAAATGACTAAGAAGGAGAAAAACCTAGATATGTTATTTGATCTCTGAATCATTATGGGCCAGCAATGTAATATGGCCACTAAAAAGGCAAGTAAAATCCTAAGAAGTGCTGAGCGAATGATTTCCAAGGGAAATAAAGAAGCATTGATGTTATCACACAAGGCTTGAGACTTGGTCTGGCATACTGGCCAAACCTATTCAAGGTAGAGCTTCAGACTGGAACAGGTCTTGAGAAGATGGTCAAGCAGATTGCTGCGTATCAAGATGTTGTTATAGGCATATCCTCACAGGAAAGAACCGTTTACATTGAAGAATAAGGTTGGCACAAGAAAAAACAGGCCTAAATCTACCAGTAATAGACTTTGAATGGAAATCAGCCTTCCAGAATAAGAGGCTTCCTATCTAGTTTCAAGTGGGGTCTGATCTGATTATGAATCTATGTATAATATGGTTAGCAAGTGAGTTAATTATGGCCTTTATTTCATACTTTGGACATGAATAAACGGTAAGCATGCTAAAAAGATATTCGCTGTGGCACTGTGTCACAAAGACCTACTTCACACTAACTCCTCACACCAGGCTTTTTAATACATGGTATGTGCTCCCAGCCTCCAAGCAGTGAGGAGCTATGGCCAGTGCGGCTGGCACTACGGTGAGTCTCTGGCTGCCTGGTATCGCAGGAAGAAGGAGATAAAAACAAACAACTCTGGAGTGGACCAGACCGACAGCAGCAGCCAGGGAGAGTCACAGAATAAGGGAATGAGAAAGATGATGAAGAATCATCTAAATTCACTAAGTTCTGACCCCAGGGAGCTCAGCAAATGAAAATCTCGCTCTGTGCTTCCTGAACTAGAGGAAAGAAGTGGAGTTGTGCATCGGTCAGCTGGGCCTGGAGGTCCCTGTAGATTGGAAGAGGTCTTACATATACAAGTAAAGCCCCTTCCCCTATTTCCTTAGGTCAGACCCAGGAGAGGGTAAGGTGAGTACAAGGTTTAGCTGAAGGTGGAGTGAATTCATGAGTTATGAATCACTATTTCTTCAAAAGCAGTGGTGTCATATAGTTGGGCTTTGAAGGCTCACTCTCCTGACAAAACCTTTAGACTTCCAAATAAAAGACTTTTGAAGGTTCAAGGGCAGCTCACATCCCCCTCCTCCCAACCATCAATCCACCTCAGCCTGGAATTTAATTAAATATTTAATGAGCATAGCAGACAAAGATGAAATATTGTGTTTAATTTTGAAATCACACTTTTACTTATTAGACCTTTAAAATACCAATTTGGTTTAAAAAGAATATTCCTTTAATTTTCTCATAAAGGCCACAGAACTTAATGAGAAAGAATCCAATTTTAAAGAGTCAGAGACAGGTAGTTACAGAGAAAATTTTAAAAAATTTCACAAAACACATTGTCTCATGAGCGCACTGAGGTACTAGGAAACTACCTCTGAACCAGTCTGCCTGTTGACCAGATAGGGATAAGCCAGACAGCTTCAGTAAGACTTCTGCTTTATCAGTGAGCATTTTTTTCCTGTTATTCTACAAGAAATTGCTGGGAGAAGAGAGAATGCTTTTCTTGCAGCAAGCACCATAGAACTTGAATGTCCAGGAATGTTAACAAGGGAGATGCTGTAACAACAGGTGAAAAAAAGGGGCTAAGATGTCAATTACCACAGCTAAGGATATGGCCAAAAATCTTACAAATGGGTGGAGGAAAGCAGGAGTGTTACGCTGCATAGTCAGAGGGCACCCAAAGTTGCGTTTGTGAAAGAGAAGCAGGGAATACAGTGTGAGGAGGTTAGGGAGAAAATGAAATAGCCCAGTTCCTCGAGCACTCACTCCTGTCAGTGTAGACATGTCCATCCAGGCCAGCCACTGACTGAGACTAGGGAAAGGGCATTCATCCAGGGCAGCCAAGGTTTTGAGGGATAGTCTTCAACTCCCAGAAATGAGAAATGTCCATATTTTTAACTTGAGTCATCCCTGAATGAAGCGTAGCTGAAGTTCACTAAAGGTTCAGGAAATCAAACTGGTTGTGCAAATCCAAAATCTAGTTCAGGAATGACAGGCAGAATGCAATTGGAGCTTGTTCCTGTCTATTGAGGCAGCCTAATGAGATCTAGTTTATCTTTCCTGTGTGTGCATGCAGTAGGTGTTCACTCCTTCACCTGCTCTGAGGAGGCCCCAGCAAAGCATGTGGATGCTACCACCAGAGCTCCTCTACCTGGAGATGAGGACACAAAAATGGTAAAAGGATCACATCTGTCACACAAGGAGAGGCTGAGGAAGCTAGGATTATTTAGCCTGGAGAAGAGAAAGCTCAGAGGGATCTTAAAAGTGTGTACAAATATCTGATGGGGGAAGTAAAGAAGACAGAGACAGAGACTTCTCAGTGGTGCCCAGCGGCAGGGCAAGAGGCAGCAGATACAAACTAAAATATAGAAAATTAAATTTAAACAAAGAATATACTTTTTCACTAGGAGTGTTTTTCACAAGGACAGTCCTGAGCAGCTTACTTTGAGCGGGGGGGGGGGGGGGACTATATGATCTTCAGAGATGCTCAGTCACTCTGCGATGCTGTGAAATACTGCTCACTGAAATCCTGCTTACCTACCGCTAGGTTTGTGGGGTTTGGGGTAGTCGTCTAAGTAAGTCTAAGAGAATCACAGAGTTCCAGTGAAATTAATTAGCAAGTGCTCCTTTGTCTGAATAGATCCCAGGTCATTTTTCCACCTCTTCCAGTGCCCTTTTTTGCCCTGTCACCTCAGGCCTCCTGATAATTATATAACAAGTACACTTCAGGCTGAAGTGATTATAGACTGGGAGCTGCAATCACACTCCACACAAATCACATTTTCACCTAGGTATGTGCTGTAGACCTGTGACCTGGCTGCATCGCTGTCACACACATTGTGTAAGAACAAAACCTCAGTCAGTACCTCCTAAGCCAGCCAGCCAGGCTGCTCTTTACAAAACAAGCAACATACCTGCTTTAATGTCTACTCAGGGGATGTAATTATATGAATATAAGGAGGCTGTATGTATGGATGCATAGTTCTGTACTTACTGTTCAAGCAGAAAAGCCAGAAAAGCACATTATGTACACACACAAGTGGTTGCCTTGTAGGTTAATAGCACTTGGAGCGTACAATCTGGAGTCTCTAGATAAATGTGCACAATTACTTTGTAAAACTGAAAGGGACTCCCTTTATCCATGTGGAAATTTGCCTTTAAGAATGCTGAGGCTGGAGATACCTGGTTTAATACCTGTGAGAGTGAATAGTAATAGGGCACGGATTCTATTCTTTATAGAAGCATTTTCTCACACTTGAAAAAGCCAAGAGTCACTTGAAAAAAATGTAGTATATTTTCTAGCACAAAGAGCCAGATTTTATCCTTTGAAATATGTGGTTTGCTGGGAGGTGAGTGGTCAGGAATTCCTTGCGCTTTATAGAAGGCATCAAGCATAGGTTTACTTCACATTGAACTTCTACAACTACTGAAACTCAGTGATTTCTCATTCTTTTCCCAGACTTATTCCTTTCCTTGCTGTTAGAGCAACTGTGCACTTAATTCTCCACCAGTCAGATCCAATACCTGCTTCAGAAGAAAGAGACTCAGACCATGTCCTGTCCAGAGAGACTCAATAATAGTAAATACCCAATTTGATGCCATCACAGCACCAGCAGCACTGGAGTCTGGAAGCACTCAAACTCATAGGGAACAGGGCGGAATGCAAAAAGACCCTCATAACATTAACCCTTCAACATGAAGCTGGGTATATGGAAAGTGACAGTGGTACTTGCCTAAGAGGGATGCCTACGGGCCAATCCAGAAAGGTTAAAGAGGAGCATGATTCCCAATGCCTTGTCCAGACTCGCATAAGGAGATAGCGGCAGTATATGGTTAACGGCAGAAGACTGTGGGCCAGCAAGAGGGAGAGCCAGCTTGGAAGAGTGCATGCGGGGGAAGCCTCAAGGAAAAAGGAATATAACCTCACTGCTCTGCAAAGTCCTGGGAAACATTAATATGGCAGTATCAATTATAAGTCACAGGAAATTATTATAGCATCGGTTAAGTACATGTGAGGTCACATTTGAGATGCTGTATGCTTTTCTGGTTACCTTATAAAAGAAGGATATTATGGAAAAGTACCAGAGGGCAACAGAGATGACTCAGATGCACATCAGTTTTTAGAAAGGTTAGGTAAACTGAATCTGCATTCTTCACGAAAAAGGAGATTATAGGACTTATTAAAGTACTGCAGGCAACTTCTGAGAGAAGAAGAAAAAGCTGCTCTAGTCTACTTGAGCTAGGGTGCATGAATGTCATCAACAAAGAACAGACAAACTAAAAGGACTGAGGAGGCACTTCAAGGAATAAATTATCTGGGAGAGAAATAGAGAGCTGCTAAATAAAAAGTTGAAATAATATGAGGGCAAAGGAATTATTTAGAGAGGGGGAAAAGTACGGTCTGACAGGATAAGATAACCTTGGGCAGCTCTTTTTAAATAAGGAATAAAATATTAATCCAGCTGTGTTTCTGTAAGTGGTGTACTGGAGGTAAAGCCTGCCTGGCTGCGTGATGCGTGATTGTAGGAGACAATGATGTCAGTAGTATTAAATGCTACATGATAATCAGCTGACCAAAAGATGTATTTCTCTCTAGATCATGAAAATGGGATTATACCATCAGCACAAAAAATGTGAGAGGGCTGGAAACTGCCACAGATTTCCTGTTTTATGAGTTTCCTATAAATTAGATGGTCTCACAGGACTAGAAGGGATAAGAGTTCCCCAAAATCCATGAATATTAGGCTGCAGGAGGAAATCCCCTGGATATCAGAGCATGTCAGGATGTATGAAACATTGTTTTTTGGGACTGCCTGCTCTCATGCTCTGCTTCCAGGAACACCCCTGTGGTAGCACAGGTTTTTTTCAGGAGTCACGTTCCTCTCATCTTCCTGCGGATGGAGGTACTATGGAGTGAGTTCTCACAGGATGTGCCAGAAGGAAAATACTTCCCACCTTCATGTAGGCTGATGTTTTCAGGGATGCTTTTTCCTATTCTTTTGTTTCCTTGCCTAACCACATCTCACCAGCACCATATGTGAAATCCCGTGTGGGGTTATAGCCACAGATAGTGTTAAAATGGAGTTTCTCCCAGCAAGATACCTGCCATACCCTCATTTGTGAAGGGACAGCTCCATGGTGGAGCTGGGAGGAAGGCTCAGCACAGCCATGGGGTGGGGATGGTACCTCAGTCAGGCACCTCTAGGTCTGCTCGGAGTCATTCTTACTGGCCTCTCTAGATGTGGGGCAGGCAAGGAGGGCTCCTGTGTGCAGCCTCTGCCATGCAACGGGGGGGGTCTCTGCTGGACCCTGGAGAAAACGGTGCTGGCTGAAGGGAGTGCAGAGCTTGCAGGGACTAGCTATTCTGAAACTAGCCACCAGCTGAGCAGGGACCAGCACCACGCTTCGTCCTGCCCGGCAAGCAAAGTAGCTCTCACCCCTTGTCTCTCAATGCACAGCAGGTCTCATGTGGCTCTCAGCCACATCATAAGCAGCTCTTAAAAAAAGAAAAATTGGCCACCCCTGTCTAAGATGCCTTTTTCTGATGTCAGTGGTTACAGAGGCTGCCCCGTGCAGGAAGAGAGTCTGAGCTACAGACAGGCTTTTGTAATGCAAGACGCATACAGCAAAGGACTCTACTAAATTCATGACATAGCAATGGTTTTACAGCACTGGAAGCAAAGGGAGCAAAACCATGCTCTCTAACAGCAGTGTTGGAGCGGGTGATAATCAGTCTGGGAACTGCTGAACTTCTCCTATCGCTCTCATAGGTCTTATATACCTGGACACGTGCAAATACACTATGTGTTCTTCCAACCTCTAATAATAATGGTATGAAAACCCCTGTACCTAGGAAAGGCCAAAGATGGTGGAAACATCTACAGAAAGGGCAAAGTAAGGAGGAATAGTTATTTACATCACTGTGGATAAAGAGCCTCAAGAGAGCAATCTCGGTGGCTCAATTTGTGATACTGAAACAGTAGGAGCCAACAAGCGGCAGGAGCTGCTGAGCTGCTTGGGCAGTATTCATTTTTTATGCAGATCTTGGAAATTGTTATCACTTTAGGAAAAACATAACTAAATAAAATGGCTGGGAGGCAAACAGATTTGAGTTTAAACAACATGAATTTAAAATACGAATAACAACCTTGGTAAATTAATCAATCCAAATGTTGGGGTTGTTGTTTGGGGATTTTTTCTTTCTCCTCTGCAGCTGTATCTCACTAAGTAACACATTTCTATTTCAAGGCTGTTAATGCTGGCGCAGCTGCAACACTCTCTGGGAATTTTTAAAAATCATGACGAAATTAAAGGCAGAGACATAAAAACCAAATCCTTCACAGCTACTCCGGCTGATGGCATTACAACAGTAACAGTCATTTTCAGTACATCGTATTCTTGGCAAATGCTGCTTTTAGTCAATGCAAGTCATAACACTGCATGTGTCTTAATGCATTGTTTCTCTTTGCCACCTAAAGATAATTATTAAATATTAAAAGCTTCATGGCCTTCCCTCAAGAATGTACTTTATCTCTTTTTTTCCCCCTTTTTTAAATAAAGACATGGAGTAACTGGCTTATCAAACTGTCAGTTACAGCAGGTTTTGTTTATTTTTTTAAAGAGGTCTGGGTTTCTAAGCTGTGTGCACCTAATTGCATAGAAACAAGAGATGTGATTGCAAGCACAAATTAGGTATTTGCATATACAATGATGAAACTAGCCAGTTGTGTTTAGTAACTTGATTGTCGGAGCTAAGAGTGTGATTCTGAGCTTGTAACATTTCTCTCAAATACAGTTTTGGAAAATAAAATAAAATAAACCACAGATGTTGAGTGACCTGCCTATGTGTACCTACAAAGCATAAGGCTAGGAATGGAGCACACAACACTGCCCTGTGTCTTCTGTAGCAGGAAAATAAACCATCTTTTTATAGAATTCCTATTCAACTGCAGAGCTATAGGGTCGATTGCTTTCAATGGTTGGTTGGGGCGAAGAGCTAGGAACCCAAACTTTCACATCACGTCAATGCTGTTCAGAGAAAAGAGATGAAAGGACGAGCAAATCCTTTCTCCACTGCAAAAGCACCGCCACCAAACCACCTTTCTTCTAGGGGGTCAAAAGCCTCAATAAACTCCAAGCCATTTGTAAAAAACCAGAAGCTCTTCCCTCCTTAATATCTACCAGGCATTTACACATGTGGAAATACAGCCACTGCCACTGGGAGGCACAGTATGCCCAAGACCCGGAATACATTAGCCATTTAGGGCTGAATTTGTATAACCACCTTCTACTTCAGTAGATGCAAACCAAGCACAGGTCTCCCGTAGCTAAAAAGGCCAGTCACTTGAAAATGCAGGGCTTGCTGCCTGGGCAATAGAAGCCTGGGAACTACAATGCACCACAGGAATTGTGCAAGAGAAGTCAGAATTATTCCATCAACCTAGAGAAACTGGGCCTGTCAGGCAAAAAAGGTGCTGTGAGCCCAGTTAATTCCAGGACTCAGTACCTCTCATCACGAGTGCACTGCCCCCACCAGTTTCAAGAGTCTTTTTTATTTTTTAATGTCTTTCGCGTTTCTTTGGTTTTTTCCTTTCTTTGGCAGAACAAGTTTCAGTTATTTCCCTATGAATGGTTTCCAGCTTTTTGCCTTCTAAGGCTGATGACAAAGGGGAGAGTGTGCTGACAAAAACCAGCTCTATCAAAGCACGATAAAGTTCTTGCTGTCTGCCTTTATCACAGATCTAAGCAATGTCAGACACCCAAGATTTAAGCAAGTGGCACAGCTAAAAATAGATGGAACAAATGCTCTTGTTGTTTTGACTTTCAAGAATTATTTATTACCAATGAAATCTGCTTTGTCTTTAATATACGCAGCAGAAAGGGAGGGGGGCTTCTAGGAGACTGGATGCATTCAGGGCTCGCCTTGCAAGTGCAACACAGCTGAGACATAAACCCTGGCCCTGCGGAGGCACATTTATCTGCAGCTCCTCTCTGACCCAGGAGGGCCCCTGCTCCTGTGGCTGAATCCAAGCGTGTCAATTCCTGCATATGCACAGAGTTTCGCTGATTTCAGTGCCTGGGAAGACACTACTGCAGGATTCAAATCCTTGTGGATCTCTAAGTCCAGATAGAAGCAACATCCAAGGACTCTCGTCTATCTTTGCAGTAAAGGCTCATTCCCATGTCTGGGAGTGCTCATCAGGAGAAGGAGCCAGCCTGCTCTCCCTTCCACCCCACGCAAGTAGTGAAATCCCCTGCAGAGAGGAGGAACCACACACACACTGAATTGGTACCTACTGATCCTCCAGAGCCCTGGAGAGCTGAGCTTGCAGACCACAAGCCACACCATAACACTCTGCTTGTTCTGCAATAAAAGCACAACTGCTTTCAGGACTGCCTGTGCCAAGGATAAAAACAGCATGTGATTCAAAACTGCTTCCAGCTTTCTGGTTCACACTCTTTACATCACTCAGTCCTTCCATTTCCTATCACCTTCTCTACTTGTCTCCCTCTCTGGACGCTATTCCTGCTCTTGAGCGTCCATCTCCTGCATTCATCCCTTTGCCAATCTGCTTCAGACACTGGAAGCGCCAGCACACAGTAAAAACAAGGCCTGCAGCCCTTGCCGGCTGCTGGAACTCACAAGCTGTCTATAAGCCTGTAGTGTCAAGTGTGGGGGGAGGCAGACACACTCTCAGTCCTCAGTGTCTGTCAACAGACACTGAAGAACTGAACTAAAGAAACACTGAATGCTTCCCGCCTCTGATATTTCTCAGGCATAGATAACAGCAACGCTGATGGGATTATATCACGGTTTCTACTTCACACTATGCCCAGTTACACCGTGCAGTTCGTTGCCACTCATTACTGGTGGAGGCCAGAAGTAAAGATCATTTGAAAAATGATTGGACACTTTCATGGCAGATACAGACACAGTGGTTTTTCAACACAGTGTTTTATAGGCTTACGAGGTCCCTAACCTATTAACAGCTGAAAAGGTATATAGCAGGCAAGGAGTTCTTGGCACTCTCCCCTTTTCCTATACTTCTTCCCTAAATATCTGCTACTGGACAGTATGAGAATCAGGCTGCAGAGCTAGAGGGATTTTTGATCTAACCCAGTAAGGCTATTACCATGTTCTAAAGGACTGAAAACTCCCACAGTTCACTTATTCACTCTTGACCTCAGTGAATATCCTTAAGTGCTGCCTGGTCTCTGCTACCCAGCTAATGACCTCATCCTTTGCTTATTACTGAAGGACTGCTCTTTCTTTGATTAAGCATTCACCGTATTAATATCAAACAGCCTCTGGCGTTCTGAAGCCGATTACTGTTTCTGTCAAATTATTCCCTCCTCTTCCCCTCAGATAAAGAAAATGGATAAATGATGACCATCATTCCAATGGGAATGAAACAGATGCATTTTAAATATAATTTGGGAAAAAAAAAAAAAAGAAAGAAGAAACCCTACTAGTGAGTTAGCGTTTGATATGAACTTGAAATGACTTGTGAAATAGAAGATCAAGAGTCTTAAAGGCTGAGACCTGTATTTTGGGTTTCTACAAAGTTGGGTGAGAAAATTGTGAACATTTTTTTGTTGTTCACTTAAAGCAGCTTCAAAAACATAGTTGAATTTTCTTGAAGAATAAGGAAGAATATGATAGAGATTTTGAACCCTTTTTGATTTTCAAGGTGGAGGGAAGATATTTTTTATAAAAAGCAATTAAAATTGTATTTTACAAAGAACTTGCCAGTGTAGGCTAGCTAAAATAAGAGCTCTTTGTAATTACAAAGTTATTTTTACTCAAAAGATCTCAAAACAGTTTAACTGTCCAGAATCACTTTTATCTGCAAGACAGCCAGGTGTTGTTATCGTGCGTCACTGCCAGATAAACTCAGGTCAAATTAGGCTTTCAGTCATCTTGATGACTTGAATGAGTCAGGCAGCAGCGTCATTGGACCTGCTCAGGTAAGAGCTGCTCAGAAATAGTCCCAGGCAGTGATAGAATGAGTCAGGAGTCCTAATTCCTGCTCTATTACTCTAACACTTCACTTCCTTCAGCAAAGCTGCAGACATTTCATTTGCTACCTTGGCAGGGAGTTGCTGAAGAGGTGTTTTTTTTTTCCCTCTGACAAGTTTTCTAGCAAGTTTAATAAACAGAATTTGAAAGTTTTTTAATATTCTCCCCTACAGCTGTGTGAATGGCACAGAGCAAGCTGTTATCTGCTGGATTTGCAAGAACATGAGCTAATTTCTGAGCTCCTAAAATACCATCTGATTTCTCTCCCTGATCAGGAGACAACCATCTCCAGCAAAATTTCAGCTGAATTCTTTTGGCAGTTTTCAGAAAAAATCCAGCAGTCCCAACATATTTGGGGGTGGGGGACAATGGGGCTTTGCCTTTCAAAGAGCAACGTTTCAGCAAAACAAATTTCCTGTGGAGGGNCCAGATGACCTCCAGAGGTCCCTTTCAACCTCAACCATTCTGCAATTCTATGAAATCACTGACTGTGTCAGGAGTGGTAACAGAAGGTTTGGGGTTGGGGCTGCTTTCAGTTGATGACAGATGACAGNGTCCTGGTGGACACCAAGTTGACCCTGAGTCAGCGATGTGCCCTTGCAGCAGAGACGGCTAACGGTATCTTGGGCTGCATTAAGTGAATTATTGCCAGCAGATCAAGAGAGGTGATCCTTCCCCTCTACTCAGCACTGTTGAAACCACACCTAAAATAGCGTGCCCAGTTCTGAGCTCCCCAGTCCAAGGGAGACATGGACATACTGGAGACAGTCCAACAAATGGTCACAAAGTTGATGAAGGGCCTGAAGCTGGTAGAGCTGGGACTGTTCAGCCTTCAAGGGAAGGCTCAAGGGGGATCTTATCAATGTATGTAAGTACCTGAAGGGAGGGTGCAAAGAAGTTGGAGCCAGGCTCTTTTCAGTGGTACCCAGTGACAGGACCAGAAGCAATGGCCACAAAACTGAAACACAGGAGGTTCCCTCTGAAGAGCAGGAAACAATTTTTTACTGTGAGAATGACTAAGCACTGGCACAATTTGCCCAGGGAGTTTGTGGAGTCTCCATCCTTGGAGATACTCAGAAGCTGTCTGGACATGTCCTGGTCCTGGGCAACTGGCTCTAGTGGCCCTGCTTGAGCACGGGGTTTGGAACAGATGACCTCCAGAGGTCCCTTTCAACCTCAACCATTCTGCAATTCTATGAAAGCACTGACTGTGTCAGGAGTGGTAACAGAAGGTTTGGGGTTGGGGCTGCTTTCAGTTGATGACAGATGACAGGCCTGTGTCCTGGTTTGAGGTAAAACAGAACCAATTTTCTGTTCAGTAATTTTACTTATTAGCTAGGCCTGTTCTAACTAACTGAACTCTTTGAAATTAACAGCATATTTTTCAGACATTCACCACTTCCAGAGTGGTAAGACCTGATTGTTTATAATTTTTGCAAGGAATGGTATGCAGAAAGGCTCCTGCTTATACTTCTTGCTATAACAACCAAGGTCAGTTAACTTTGTTATATGTCCCATTGGAGAGTCGGAAGCAGAAGAACTCAGAGGGGTCACACCTGTGGGGAGGAGCGGACAGGACAGGTGACCCCAAACTGACCAACAGCGTATTCCATCCCATCTGCATCATGATCAATATAAAAGGGATCAAAGGGTCAGCTCCCTTTCTTCAATGGCTGGCATACAAGGAGGACTCTGTCTGTTTGTCTACCTTTGATCCCAATCCGTGCATTCCTGAATCCAAATCCAGAATCCAGTTCTGTCGCTGACTCCACCCTGGGACTTTCCCAGTGCCTGCCAGTGATGTGACTGTCATCCTGGGAGCTTGATACAGTTTTGTGCATATTGTATATATTTCATTATTTTCTTTTTATTATTTTATTAATATTGTCATTGAAGTAGTCTATTTGCTTTTTGAACTCTTAAGTCTCTTTTCTTTCTCATCTCTGAAGGGAAGTAAAAGAGAGCATCTGTCTTTCATTTTAAGTGGCCAGCCCAGCCTTTCCTTTCTAGCCATATAACAAATACCTTGCCGTGCCAGGTTTGGAGATGAAAGGGCTTTTTCCATGCTATGTAAGGATATGCTGACTCACACAAGGACCAGATAAACAATCTATAAAATCAATTCCGGTAGGTCAGAACAGATTTTCACAATTGTCCCTTCTTCACTCTATGTGCTATAAATGATTCTCCCACATGGAGGAATGTTTTAAGAATATGGTCTCTGGTTTGGGCACGGAGCAGAAAGCCAGGAGCACTCAGAGATCCCAAGCCTGTTTCTAATGGGGACCTTCCACGCAATATAGTTCTAGGCTTTATGTTCTGGGGTATATCACTTACCCACCCCACTGCACGAGCATTATCTGCTGTACTCATGGAGGCTTGAACCTGATCTCTGGGAAATTGATGGGACACACTGGCTTTGACAGAACTACAAACATACCCAAGCTTGTTCCTATTCTGTGTCCTTCCTGTTCGCAGCTGTACTTCTTCCTGTGCCCTATGCATAGACCAAAAGATACAGGAATGTTTGTATGTGCACTAAGTTGACCCATAGAATAAAAAGCTTTGCCCACTAGATCTTGTAAGTAACACAGATTCAGATGTGACCTCCTGTAATTTAAATAAATCAGGAATTCAAGTCAGAAACATCTTTGATATGGTTCAGGGTCTGTAAAGCCTCTAAAACCTTTCACAGTGAAATCTCATACTGTTTCTTTTTTTACAGAGGTTCCACAAAAGAAAATAATTATAAGGAACCAGTTGTGGTCCCTTAGAGTTGGTCTCAATAACCAAGTTGCTGTGTTTTTAAACCAAAAGTTCACCAAAGTAGCAACAGTAGTACAGATTGTATCTGTCTCAAGTCTTTACAGGAGCTTATTTTGATTTCTGAGGTGGCTTTGTTTACAGCTTTGTACTGAATTAGCAAGTCACTGATTGAGTTTTAAGCTCTGTCCCCAGATGCACACAGCCATAGGCAGCTCCAAGGGCTTCTGTATTGTCTGGGAGTCAGTGGAAGTTGCTGGCATGGAGTAGACAGCAGAATTTTGGCCTCTGGCCAGCGCACAACTGTGAGAGGCTCAAACCACTGTACAAACAAAAAGGACCTAGTCCCATCCAAGAGCACCTTAAAAAGCACATTATCATGCAAATATCCCAACATGGCTTGTATAAAAAGCAAACAAACAGTGGAGAAAAAAACAGCTGTGAAATATAGCTGTGGTCTTAATTGAATGTCTGTCTCTTTCACCCTCCACAGCTGTAGGCACAGCAACAGTAACATTAAGACCAAACAAGCAATTTGAGTGAAGACATAAGCAGAGACGAGACTTTGAGGTTTAGGGTATCAGTAAAAATCCTGCGAGGGATGCAGCTTTTGAGGAGAGCCTGTCCACTGCATTGAAAGGCCCAAGGTGCTGGGATCATTTAGATCAATGCCCACAGAAATCTTAATTCTTGTATGCACTTCCAAGAGATCCGCACCACCAGAGGCTCGCCCAGACCTGAATGAAGCATCTGCATTGTAAGCATTTTGGCCAAGTAGAAAGGTGTGAGATGGCCAAGACACTGTTTAGCAGGACTGCCCTTGCCCACACCACACCCCTTGTATGAACAGGAGGCCAGCAGAAGAGGAGCTGAATAGGAGAGCAGAGGTTGGCTCGCCTGTGTCTTGTGATGGAGATCAGAGAATAGCAGACAGGGGTGGGAGATTCTGAAATCTCATCTGTAATTTTTCTCTCTTCCTCCTCTAAAAGACTACCAGGGACTGATGCACAATCAGTTCAGTGGAATCTGTGTATATAATTCCCTTACCCCGTAACAAAATAACCTGAACAGCTTTTTGTGAACAATCACAAAAATACAGAACAACACCCTTTTATTTGCCACATACATTGAAGCATGTTCTACAGGTAGACACACAGAGCAGTTACCATCATCTAGTATAACTGAGGAACAGAGAGAAGCTGAGACTTTTCTAAATAGGTGCACAGTTCCTCTGAATTAAACATGGGCTCTAAATTCTTATTTAGACGCAAATCTATCTGGCCTAGATTTAAATACATAAGGGTTTTTCCTATGACTTCAGTGAAAGAGCTTGTGGTGGTTGGCAGTCCGGAAATTTAGGCTTAAGGACTTAAGCACATAACTATTTTTGAGAAACCTGGACTGGGATCTTAATTTCAGGTACCAGATTGACCATGTATTTTACAGACAGTCTAAGGGGAACACTTAGCTAGGAACTCATTTATCTTCTGGATACTGTTAAAAATTAAAGATCAACAAAACCACAAATTTGTTTTGAATCAGCACTTCTTTCTACGATCTACAATTAACATGACCTAAAACTTGCAAGTCACATCAAGACCCTCTTTGGACCTGTCAGAGTAAATGAGGATGTGTAGCTCCTGCAGTTGTGTGTGCTGACTGCAGAACTCTCTAGGCAAGAGCGGTGTGACCCTGTGCAGTCACTCGCAGTGCACTGCCACCTAATTTAGGGGCATGCTTGTGTCTGTCTGAATGAATTAGGCACCTACCTGCACTGTGTGAGAGTACCACAAACCCTTCAGCCTCACCCTATCACATCTTTGTTAGGGCCCTGGGGGGGCAGAGGCTCTGGAAAAGGCTGGGTAGTCCTGTGCACGGGGCACTCAATTGACTCTCCTTGTTTCTTTTCTTAGAAATGTTATTCATGTACTAAGTGACTTCAGGAGCATCCCTGCGCTCCTCTGCACTTCTACATCCCCTCCTGGGCCTGCTTTCTCTCACTGCAAATTCTTTAGCGCAAAAATTTCTCCTTTTTTTTATCCTTCAACTTCCTGCAAAGGTGATGAAATCCAAAAAAATAATAGCAACTGAGAAAAACAAAAGAATATAAATTCATTTTTAGTCCATGGATGTTATAATTTTGTCCATGAGGACAAGGTGTAGCACTATATTCTTATGATGTTTCTTTAAGGTATGCCAGGAAAATGTATGTCAGGTCTTTGGCTGAACTGCTGTATAGGCTATTAAGAAAAAAAACCCAAACCCTTAAAAAAATCTCACGTTGCAGACCCACATCCCTCTCAAAGTTGGTCTGTCTTCCTTGTTTTAGCCTCCTACTGGGACAAAATAAAATGGCTGCTTGCCAAAGAAAACTTTTTCTTGAAGGACCGACACAAGAAAAACAAACCCAAGAATTTCGATGGCTAGCTTTCCATTTTTCATCTAAAAACCTACCAAAACTCCTGGAGCAGCACTACCCTAGTTCTGTGCTTCGTGGCTGCCTGTGTATGTCTAGCGAGGCAGATGAAGTGCCATGTGTGTCACCGCCCAAGGAGGGCCAAGGGGTCTTTCTGCAGCTGGGATGGAGCTCAGGCGGGTGTCCCTTGGCCGGGCCGTGGCAGGAGTGCTGGGCTCGGACCTGGGCTGCCACACGTCCCCTCCAGATGTCAGCACAGGACTGCGCAGCTCCCACCCGTGGCCCGCCTGGGACATGGCTCACGGTGGCCTTCCTCCACGGCACTGTGTGGAAGGGCAGGCGTCTCTGCTTCCCTCTCTGCTAGATTTGTTTTTCTAATTTCTTTTTACTTTAAGGTTTACCAGCTGCTTTATTACCAGGCTGAGCTTTCCTTGCAGTCTCTCCCTCTCTCCTCCTCCTTCCCCTTTTTTGTTCCTCGAGACAATCACTGTCTCTGGTCCCAGCTGCCACTGCTGATTTTTCATTACAGTTTAATTTAAAACTGGGATTGGAATGGAAATGTCTTTTTGCCATTTGGGGTTTGCGAGCCCTGTGGTTTTATTGCCAAAGGCACAAATGTTAGCTACTACTGTTTTTCCAGAGTACAAGTGTAAGGGGCCTGCCAAAGGGGGGCAAAAGGGTTGGGAGGCTTGTGGGGAATGGTAGCGGGGAGGCAATAAATCCACCTCACAGAGGAAAATAACCCAATTCTTTGCTTATGCATTTATGCTGGTACATGTCCTGGTGTGTTAGAAGGAGGTGGGATTGTCTCTGGGCAGGGAGGTCTTTGCAGTGAGCTCACAAAGCAGATGTAAAAACAGACCAAAGCTCTGCTTGCTTCCTCGGGGTGGGGGGGGAAACAAACAGGCTAACTTCTTTTCATTTAAAGCTCCATGGCTCCCTTGCTTTATATAGCAAGCTGAGTGTTATATAGCACCCTATATAGCACCCTGCTCAGTAATAGCACTTCGAGGGAAAACAAAACTGAAGTGAAGATGTGTGAGAAGAAAAGAACTGCTAGTCACTGTCTTCAAATCTCTTTTCCTTGTCTACACCAGAGCGTAGGATGCTACAGACATCACTACAAGCTCTCCCAGAAGGTCAACAGCAAGCCCTCCTAAATCAGTGTCCCCTCGCATGTCCCCAGCTGGCAGAGCCTCTGGTGCGCCTTCTCCTTCATTCATCTGTAAGGAAATGATCAGAGAGAGAAGAAAGAAGTAGCAGTGTTTCCAAGTTCAAAATTAACTTAAGCTGGATGGAAATTTAATCCTTTCTCTCTGGAGATAAATGGAGGAGGATGTTGTGGAGAGTTGCAGTCTTCAATTTAAATATTTCGCACCAGCACAGGAAGCTACTGTTTCCAGCGTGGCAGATTACAGAGGGGAGCGCCTAATCTCTGATCTGTTACGCTAAAAAACAATTATTGTCTCTCCTCCTAGGGCGAGCCTTATCTTTTCCTGGTACATCATTTCAGATGTCAGACGGAATTTCTGCATTATCTCAGCGGATCACACTGACTCTTCACACATCCTACATTTTAACCTCCTCCCCCACTGGCCTTGGGCTGCTCTGCATCTGGAGCTTGTCTGGTATCAACATGGCATTTCAATGTCAGTCCACCAGCGCGACAGCACATGGCGCTCTGCAGAGGGACACACAGAGCCTGTTCTCCTCCAGCATTTTTCATAGTTGTCTCCACCACCAAACAGATTCTCAATTGCAGACAAGCACTGACTGTACATTCAGTGGGACAGGACAGCTTCTGGCCACATGCAGTTTAGCCAGCTTTCCTCCCTCCTCTCCAGACCTCTAAAGACAGTATAGATCCCTCCTAAATACTGATTTTTCTCCCACACCCAGTGAAAGACAAATATTTCTACATCCCCTTGCAGTGCTGAGTTCCCTGCCAGCTCTACTTTCCCTTTGTGCTTGGCTGTAGAGTGCATATAGTTCTAGAGAGGAGGTTATGCTGGAAGAGCAGGTGATATACCCATCACAGCTTGCCATGTCAGACGTGCTGAGGGGGTACACTAGGGTGAAGCTGTGTGGAGGCTGGTAGGGGAGGATGAAAACACTGAATTTAACAATAGCAGGAACTGATTAAGGCTCTTGACAAAGCAAGATGGATGATCAGAATCAGCTGGAAAAGATTTTAGCTCTGAAAAAAGCTCAGGCAAAAAAGCTGATCCACAAAGATGAACCAAGATGCAATAACAAATGCTGAAAGACATTGTGCCCAGTGCCTGATTCACTCTCAAAGATTTTTCAGTTAGGTTCAGAAGGAAATGATAGTTTCCAGAATCACTACAAATGACAAGGTAACAGGATTTGGCAGGAGCACATATGCAGTAAAGGTTGAACAGAGAAATGCTGAAGATTGAGTGTCATTTTCTTCCACTTACAGTGCACAGGTTTCTCTGTCCACTGGCTGTGATCATCCAGGAAACATTTTTTACAGTGATCTTCCTGTATCCTTGTCAGCCTGCAAATTTCATTTTCAACATCTGTTTTCTCTGCTGCCTCTCTGTTTCCAAGTTGGACCTATATGCCAAGGGATAGTGACAGAAGGCTAACGATGGGGGTTATTTAGTCTTGGTGATGTCCTATTCACCGGTAGACAGCCTTGGACAAAGATCTGGCTACTGTCCATGGGAAAATGCAAACAAAACAAGCCTCAAACAAACAAATAAACAAAACCTCAACCAAAGAACAACTTTTCATAGCTGTTCTTTCCCCTCTGTAGAAACAGAGTCTGTCAGGGTCCCTGAATAATTAAGGAGCAGATCAGATAGCAGAAACTTGGATTAATTTCAGTGGTTGGCCAAAGGTAAGCTGGACAAGGGTTTTTTTTAGAGAAGGGAAACTCTCTCAACTGCCAATTCAGAGAGGGAGAGAAACATCCACACAGGTTCCACGTTCCTGAGGAACAGCCATGTCTGTGAGGGAAGGGAGGTGTCTCAGGCACCTTAGAAGATATCATCTATTCTCAGGAAGACTGTCTGGGGGAATAGTGAAGCCTACCCAAAACTGGGGAACCCAAAAAGGCATACAAGCATGTCCACCAGGAGAAGCTCTTCCAAGGCTTGACTGGAGACACTAGCTCAGCTTGCATCACTCTCTGGTGGCTCATCATCCCACCACTGCTGGCAGTACCAGGAACTCCTTCCCACACACCTCGGTGGGAGGCTGCATTCAGTTGTTCGTGCAGTATTTGCATTTTGCAGTGCTGTGGGATGGCATCCGGTGAGACCGTACCCACCATATCTGGCTTTGGGCCCGCTCCCTCCTGGGTTTGCTCCTCATTGTCTTTCCAGTCATCTACAGCATTGAGTCCTTTGTGCCACTTCAGTGACCCGGTCCTGCTGCCACAGGAGAGACCTGCTTCTCCTGCAGTCCCAGGGCAGTTCAAAAGGTGTGAACAGACTGCTAACTCTGGTAAACTAATGCAGCCCCTTAATCCTGAGAATTCAGCTTTTCTGCTGCCACAAACACACTGCTGTTCCCTTGGCCTCAGCTTCTGCGCTCTCTTTCCCATGCTGACTGAAGTCACCATGTGGCTTTGCCAGGAGGCATGACAAGCACACCCTTTGGGGCACCCTTCACAGGACACCAAGATACGGGAAATCTATGCACATATCTTCCTCCTACATTACCTGCCGACACAATTTCATGCTGTCCTTCCTGTCTGTCCTTGCGATTTTTATGGAGGACTGTCTCACAGGATTCTCCAGATTAGCCAATTGTTGCGGCATCTCTTACGTCCCAGAATTTCTCTCTCTCTCTTTCCATTTGTCTCCCTCTGACAGAGCTGTAGGCTGCTCTTAATTGCCCAGGCCTTTATTACATACTTCTGGGAAAGCCATCTAGGAACACATAAATCTCCAAGGCCAGCTCAGACTGTAATATAAGGATGACTCAACAAAATAGTATCTCCCACACCAACACCTACAGTTTGCCCTCACACTTTGCTGCATTCTTCATCTTTCTCTTTGACTTTTTTCTGCAGCAGTAACACTTCACATTTCTTGAGCGCTTTCCACCTGAAGATCATGTAGAAGGCTACAGACAGAAATGGATGCAGCTACGCAGAATCTCAGAAGAAACTGAGAATATGATTATGTGGCAAGTTATCTATTGATACTATTAAGACTTCTAACCTCTGTTGAGGCTAAAGGTCCTCCCCAAAATGTTAAAGCAGGCTCTGCAAGTGGTCTCAAAGGAACAGTAATTCTCTGTCCTGCTCTCAGGGGTAATTGCTGGCTTCTACACCAATGAGCTTTCCTGGGGGGGTGTGAGGAAGGTCTGAAGAGCCTTCTTAATTGCATTTGAGGTTGTCTTATAAACATGGAAATGGCCAAGGAAGAGACAATCTGCTGAATGCCAGCATGGAAACTGCATGGATACCAAGAAACAGAGAGGCTGCTTCATCCTGTAGTGGTTTTTGTTACCAGTTTGCCTTGGGAGAAATTCTTTGTCAGGAGTTCTAGCTCAAAATTCCCCAAATGCTACTTCTACCAGCTTAAGCCCTTAAAAATCACACAAACAAAATCCCCCAGCACATCTGCACTCCAGGCAATCGTTGGGAGAAACATGTTGCTTTTAGTTTTCAGACCTAGGCTACTGATCCTTTTCCTATGCAATGGTAAACAGAATTCCAGTGGTTTGACCTTTCTTGCAGAATCGATGTGAGCACATGAAAACAATATTTCTTATCCCCGCTGTTCAGAACACACTTAAAATGAACAGGGAAAAAAACCAACCAAATCCACCCTGCTTAGGCTTTGTACAGCCCAATACAATGCATATCCATCCCAGTAAGGATTAAACACCAGTGCTATGGCAACATCGGAACATCTGTTGAAGGCATCACCAAGTTCATCAAATTAATGTGAGCTATGTGTACACTGTACAAGAAGCAAGGCACACAGTCTAACTGCAACAGATGAATACAGATATATCAAGGAAGACAGTAAAAACTTATATCTCCACAAGATGCATTGAAAAGTAAATATTTTCTGAACTATTCCGGATCTCATCTTGCTGAGAAACTCATTAAAGCTTTAAGGACCTTACTGTTCAGGCATACTAGAGGCTGTCATTTGTTTTTTTTACAGAGTGGGAATCCTATCCAAGTTTTTTAGCCTGTATTTATAGACTCAGCTATGGAAGAAAATGTGGCCTGAATGTTAGCTGTCCAGTTTAACAAGAAAATGGATTTTTGATCTCATTTGCTGCTATAGAAATCTGTTCAGAAATCTCATGGAAAATCTTATAAAGCCCAGGTTAGCTGCCACATATGGGACCCATTAACTCCTCATTTCTGCTGGTACTTAGCAAATTTTTGTCTGGTGACTACATATGAACTTTTTGTGTTTTTGTTTTGCTTCACACTGCAGAGCACTCTGTTGACTTGGTTTGGTTTTGGAAAGCACTAAGTGTAGAATGCAGCCCCAGTATATCCAAGAGAATCAGTTAGTTATGTTAAATCATGTGGAACCACATTCAGATTCTTTGGCAGAGAGATGAGTCTGATCTTCTTTCCCTTTATTGGGTTTCAGAGTTGCACTGAAAGCTTCGCACCACACAATGCAAGAGGCACGCGTGAGGATTGTGCATTTGGACACAAATTGTATCCCATCCTCCAGGAAGTAAGGTGGGAAAACGCATCACCCATTTCTAATGTGGTCTCTGCACTACTCATATATGTGTGTGTGTACACAGGGAGCTGCACTGCCCATTTTTGAAGGTGGTATCCTGTTACACACCTGTTCTGGTGCCCTGGCATATGCCCATTGGAAAGGGCAGGTCATCCACACCAGCTGAATAGCTCACTATCATCCTGATGGAAAATGGGAAGATACTACAAACAACTACACAGACTTTCTCCCTTGGCATCTGAAACCCAGAAGCCCTGGGCATCTAAATAGCTCCTAGACCCTCTATGTTGTGGGGGAGAAGCAGCAAAAAAACCCCACCTCAACAGATAATATTTCTGGGTTTCAGCCATTGATTTTGGAAAGCCAGAAGGCAAGCCCTGTCAAGGTCAACTATAGAACCGAGTTTTCTAAGTCATAAAGCAAGCCTGTGTAACACTCTTCCCCGCTTCACCCCGGCATGCTTCTCCTGCCCCTGGCATCCCCCAGTACATCCTGGTGCAAGGGAAAGGTTTGCTACGGCATGGCCCAGCTTTGTGACAGCAGGGCTGCTTCCAAAGCGGCTGAGCTGCATTGGCAGGGAAAAGTGGGGAAAGCTGTACGGCATTTGGCAACACCAATTTTATTCAAGCTGGTGTGATTAGCGCTTATTTTTCTTAACCTGCCTTTTCCTCAAAAGTGTAAATTATCAGAAGCTGGAGGGATTTTTTGGTCTTTGCTTTCTGTTTGGATCGTAAGGGGGCTTGGTGACTGAATATGCTTATCAGAGAAAGGTGAACACCTTGTATTCACGTTTATGGCTCTGAAATGCTCGGCTCAAACCATTAGAAAAAGGGTTTGTGTATTTAACCTTCCTCTGGGGAATAGCCTACAGGAAAGGAAAGGCAAAAACCTGCCAGATATTGAAGGTCTTTCCTTATAAACTCAGGGCTATTTTTAGTTTTCTAATGTAAAAAGTCAGCGAGATGAAGAGTGAAGTGATCCGTTTCCAGCAGAAAAAATGTCTGAATCTTCATTAATAATTCCTCATAGATGGCTGTGTGCCTTTATCTGACAGACTGACAAGCCATACTAAACAACAGTTACTGCACAAATGGAAAAGATATAATCTCACTAGCCAGCCTCATGGTGCTTCCATTGTCATGTTACATTATGACTGCAGTCTCCACCCTCCCAGAGAGAAATGGCAGCAGGGTTATTTTATTAGGACTTGCACAAATGTGCTTATGATGGATGAAGTTTAGTGCTTTGACACGGAAATGTATTTGGAAACTAGAGCTGACACATGATATGAAGAAGGAGAAGGAAGAGAAAAAACAAGAACTCGAATGTATAATCTTACCCTCGATCTGCCTGTCAGTGGTAATTAGAAAAAGCCTATATCAAAAGCTGAGCTGCACACTGCCCAGAGGATGGGATTTCATAGTTCCCAGCTAAATGTCCTAGCTGGCTTTTACAAAGCCGGGTTAGTGGAAGTCAATGACAGAAGTTCTGTTCCTGGCCTTGATTCCCTTGTAAAATAGGTGGCTTCTCCTTGCAGTGGTTTTGGTGCAGTGGAAAGACAGACCTTTCCCTTTTGCCACACCCTCACATCTGAGGACAGAATAAGTTGGATCATCTTACTCTCCTGCGTGGTGCTGCAACCACACCAAAACTTCTCCAACACTTGGACTGGTTCAGAACAGAGTCCTAGCTAAAGGCACCGAATCCATCTCAGCTGCTGGTGGAAATGGTGTGCCTTCATATGCAGCACCAAGTCTGTGACTGTGACACTGCAAGGGGAAGAATAGCTTATGAAGCTGCTGGTCTGGGCCAATTTTAAAACTACAAACACACCCTAAGCTACTGGACTGTTTACTTTCCTCCCTCTTCCTGATGTTATCAGTATTTCCTAAACCCTGCCTGTCAGGCATGCTTTGTTAATAACCCTCCAGTACTCTCAGAGCAAAGGTTGCCCAACAGCTTTCTCATCTTCCTGCTGCCTGTCAGGAAAGGAAATCACAGCTTTCAGGAGAACCTGACACAGAGGGAACTGGATAGCACACCGGGGTCAAGGGTAAGAATGCATGAAGAAGTGAGAAAGCACAGGCACTCCAGCTGGCTGCACAGGAAAAGTTTTGCCTCTGCTTTCCCTTGTTTACTGTGTTGGGATGTTCCAGGAAGAAACTCAGCAGGCTTTACCTCTGAAACAGCCAACCAAGCACAAATCACTGCCTACAAAGCAGCGTGAGGGAGTGAAATGACAACTTGCAATCTTGGCTTAAGTTTGTGACATGACTTAGGTCTTTCCTCTTAAACAAAGGAGTCTGAAAGCATTGTGGACAACATTACCAGCATTTCACACAGCTGTTATATTCCCTCTCATCTTGACTGCCATCTGTGAGAAGTCCTGGTCAAACCAGAAGTACCAAAGTGCCATCAGAATACACCTATCCACTCTTTCAGCAAAGGAAAACTAGACCAAGTGGCTTTCTTAAGACTACTACCTGGAAAAAGAAAGACTGAAGCAAGGTTTGGAGAGGAAAGTGCTTTAAGATGTGCTTAGTGGGACCCTCTATTTGTTCAACTAGCCTGCAGGTCCATTTAGGTCTTGTGCACAAAGGTGGGGCAGACCAAACCTCTGCATGTACTCCTTCACGCTCCCTGGGTATCTCCAGTCTCCATACTTCTCCAGCCCTGAGCCTAAGCAAATGTCTTTTGACTCTACCAGCTCCGCAGCAGCTTGGTGCAACTGCATTCTGGCAAGTCACTTCTTCAAGCAAGTATGTCCAGCTGCCCTCACCCATGTGGAGAGGTACATGCTCTCTGCAGTTCATATAAATATCTACCTAGTTATTCTATTTATATTTTGTTCTCTGGGCCGAGAACAAATTATCCCAGGTATCCCAGGCATGTCTTGCTGTGAGAAAAATCATTTTGGCCTTTGTAATAGCCTAATGCAATCTCTTCCTTCTCTTGCATACCCAGAAATGCATCCCTTGCTCCCAAGCAGGTACAGGTAGCTCAAAATGTGACAGCCCATCAACAGAGTTCACTAGAAAAATACCTCTCAGGTTTGCTGCTGTTTGTGCTAAGTCCACCTCAAGGTCTTTGTTCCTGCATGGGAATGGTCCTAACTAACGATGACAACAATACCTCCTATAACTGTGACCCTGTCCTGCCTGCTCTGTTCCAGCAGCATAATGAAAAGAAAGAATATTCCACTGAAAAGAGACCAGAGAACCAAAAATTCACCATGGCTGGAGTCAGCTAAAATAAGAATGGCCTCTAACCACATTCTGTTTAGAAGTCTCAGCAAGGGATACAATATATTCCCCGTTATTTGAAGATGTTAAAACAAGTCTGGGTATCTTCCTAGGGTGAACTCTAGCTCCATCAGAAGATGTCAGCCTGCTGAAATGCTGAGAGTGACTCGTGTTAAGAAGGAGGTTGGACCTGATGCTGCAACGCTCTTTTGACTGCAGAATCAGGGTCCCCAGTCTTCTTTGACGTCTTCTGGCACTAGGAACCCATTCATGTCAACCCCACTATCACTTTAGTCAGCTCTAATTAGGCTGACTACATCTCAGCATAAATGAGATCCCCAGATATAACCCTTTTTAAAGAAAATCATCCCATATTTTGTGAGTTAAATGGAGTTTTTCTAGAGAATTAAAAGGAGCACTGGAGTGCAGCACTGTGTGGTTCACAGGATATTTTTTCCATGTACTGGTCAAGAAAACCAGATAGGATTGAGCTTAAAGGAGTGAGGAATGGTTGTGTTTCAAATTATCTGAGCTCAGATTTACTAAAAATTCTTAAAACAAAACACTGGAAAGAATGTGTATTTTTCCCTCATGAAGAATTTTGATTAAAGTGACAAGGTAGAGACATATTCAGTAAGAGGTATTTGTTGTAAAAGGCTATAACATTTCTGCTGTAAAAAATGAGTATTCTTCCACAACATAACTGAATCCCACATAAAAAAAAAAAAAAAAGAAGAAGAAAAAAAATAGGAAAAGCAGACCCCTATAAACAGATGCTTTAGAACACGATTTTCTGTTGGAAGGTGGATATAATTATTATCTGTTCTAAAAAATGACAATGTCCTAATTATTAGTTGGGAAAAAAATTAACCTTTAATCTCAATAACCATTATGAAAACAATCTTCACCATCTGTACAATAACTGGAATGTCACTCTCTTGACATAATTAAAAATAACTACCTCTTAGAATTCTCCTTATCATGAGATTACAGAACAGATAAGTAGTGTTTTACTGATTAGGAAACTGAGGCATGGACAGGAGAAATGGTTTCATCATCATCAAGAAGGCCAGTAGCGGAAAGGTGCGCAGTACCAGCCTATCCTGAATGTTCACTGGGACACGGCAGAGACGTTGATCAGAGGCAGCAATAGTGTAATCAGCAGTTGTTGATCAGCTTGCATAACGTTATACTGGTTTATTGGGGAGGGTGGGGGACACGACAATCATTTGTGGAACAGAAAGAAAGTGGATGAGAAGAGAAAGAAGGAAAGAAAGAAAGGAAAAAAATGAGCCAGTCAGCCTTGGGATGTACCTGAGTGCCAAGCGGATTCCTCTCAGGGATTGCAAAAGCACCAAGTGATTTTTATCTTCCTGTTAATTGTTTCATATTTGTTTTTCAGATAGCACAAGAAAGCCAAGGCAGTACCCAGGGGAGTAGCTGGCAGCTGTTCAAAGACGAGTCTCTGGAATATCAGACAATGTCAAGCACAAGTGTCCAGGAAAAAGAAAAATAAGCAGACACAGGGAGAAGTCTATGGAGAAGCAAGCTACAAAGCAATCAGCCACCCCACACTGAAAGACATACTGAGCATGCTTTCCAAGAGCAGTCACAACCTTTGCCTTTACTGCTGCACTTATCTTCCCCGTGCAAGAATGGCTCCTCGTGATAGGAGCCAGCTGCATTTTCTACACCCCAAGCTGAGGCTGGGCACATGCAGGAGCAAGTGATTGAGACCAAAAAAAATCAAACCACAAAATATTGTCTGAAAGCTAATTAGAAATATACCTAACTGATGGGGGTGGTAAGACAAGCCAAAAAAGCAATTGAGAGACAAACAAGTAAGTATGTGTGACTCCCTTCAAAAGGAAATAAATGCTGTGGGGAAAAAAGTAAGCTTCAGTTCTGGGAGCAGTTCCTGCTCCCCTTTCAATTTCAAAATGTTCTTTAAATGGATGTTGTTTTGGAGAAAAACTTTTCTATAAAATAGGTAGCTTGCATTTGAAAATGTCATTAGACATAACTCAAGATGCCAAGAAAATACAAAGGATAAAGCAGACGGGGTAGGTAATAAAATGCCAAACCTTCCCCAGTTAATTAAGCAAGCCTACCAGATGGCAGTGGTGGAGAATCAGGGTCCTGAAGGGGGTGCTCAGCTGTAGGCCCTGCTACATCCTGTCCTTAAGCCACTGATTACAGATCCAGGAGGGAGGTACCAGAGGAAAGGTTACTCTGTTTGATTCCATTTTCTTTTCCTCTTTTCTGTCTCTCAGAGTCAAGACCACAGGGCTGACAAGTTTTGCTAAGTTGCAGTTTTTGTGAGCAGAAGGATGAATGTGGTCTCAGGATTAGGACAAAGGCAGAATGGCTTATGCCAGGCACTGCTTTTTTAAAAAAAAAAGGAGGGAAAAAAAAATCCCTGTGGATTATGGACACTGTTTTGTGTTTTCCATTGAGAAAGATATTTTTTAAAATGGGTATGATGAAAAACACTGAAATACTGGTACCTGTGGCCCAATTAGTCACAAGTTGCAGAGTCTTTGCTGTCCCTAGCCCAGAGTCCTAGTTTTGAGGCTAGCTCCTAACTCACACTGCAAAAGCTGGCGGATAGTTAATCCTGTACTTGAGATAAAACCAACATGAAACATTACCAGCATTCTTACATTTATTAAGTTGCAAAATCAGACTTTTTGACTTCACATGATGTGTGGTATGGAACTGATTTTGGTAGATTTATTCTACCTTCTAAGCTAGTAAGAAATACATAGAATATTCTTTGTCCTGTATTATTCATCAGGCTGTTTTGTACAAAGCCTATTTCGGCCTATAAATATGTGGCAAACTGCCTCAGTTACTTTCATGGTACTGCTGATGGCTGGAATCACACAGCATTGTTTTTTCCTCTTTGATGAAGAGACCACCAGAGTCTAAAGCATTTTCAAGATGCCCACAGGAAGGCTGTAGAAATGAGACTTAGACAAATCACCCTAAGACCAGGTCTTCCCTGTCTATGGGTTAGTGATAGGCACATTCAGAGGAGCTGCAGCTATCACAGGGAAACATCTCTTTTCCTCCCATGACAGCCTCTCACATTACTACTCTTGTAATAATCTTGTACTAGGATCCAGATCCAGGGGCTCTTACGTGCCTATACATAAACACATACAGTCCCCGATCCACAGCACTGACAACCTAACTACGCAATCTAAACAGAGTAGAAGAAAACTATATCTTCTTTCCATAAAAGCAAGCTGAGGCCCACAGAGGTGTCATGACTTGCTGACACAGGAACTGAACTCATCTCCTGGTTTTCTTTCTCCCTCTATTAACCACATAGCAGCATTTAAGGGCCACTCGCTATCTTTTTAAATGCAGAAGCAATTTCTACTCATCTCCTGCAGGTATGTATGACTTTTGCTTACGGAAAGGCCCAGTGATAGAAACTCTAAGTTAGGTAAGGCACACATACTAAGCAGGATTTCACCATCCAAATCAAGCAAAGACAGCTAATTAGTGTAACAAGGTACAGGAAGAAAGTTTCAAGAAATTGGGACTACACCAGGTGATTATAAAAACAGCATTTGGCAGAATGCAGTCATGTAAGAGGCAAGGCCTGGATTAACCATTTCCATGGAATGATTTCAAGACTACCCATAAAAATAGATTTTCCACTGGAAAATCCACCTTTGGCAGCATGGAGCACAGGCTCCTCTCAGGCCAGGAAACCATGCAAAGAGAGAGCCCTCAAAAGAAAAGGACTGCAGCGTTCCCAGAAGAGAAGGTGGAAGGCAAATTGCCCAGGCCCTTCCTAAAACCTTGTGAGGAAGAGGCTATTCCTGTTGAAGACTGAGATCTTTGCACAGGACTCTGAGGGACAGAACAAACAGGGTCTCATATAAGTTCCCAGACGGAAGGATGCTTGTTCTTCCAGGAAAAATCAACACAACCTCCTTTGCTAAACTAGCCTCATGCTTATCAGTTCCTCACAAACCCCACAGATCTTACAGGGTAAAATAACTCCTTCTAGCCGAGCCCGAGGACAGGCTGAGGGACATACGCTTCACAATACTCTGCTTGGAGAGGCCAAGTTACCTTGCAAACCAAGGACACTCCATTTTAGATCCCAGCTTCCTCCTAGGGCATAGACTTGCTCCCACAGGACTCCATGTTTTTCAAGGTAAATGTAGAGGGACTGAGGGAACTGCTGATGGGTTAGAAACAGCTTGCCTCACAAAGAGTTGAAAAAGGCCTAAAGGGCCAGGGCAAAAGATCCTCCTGCATCTCAGAGATAGGGCAGACTCTCCAATAAAAATGCTGTTTGTGCCAGGATCCAAGGACAGCACTAAACCCCTTCCTGAACTGCACTCAACCCTTTCTCCCACTGCCCACTCCTTTCCTCTTCCTCCTGTTGCATGCTTCAGTGGGCCTCACAGGTTAACAGACTCCAGCTGCATCCACTCACCAGACACTTATCCCTCAGCCGTCTGCTTCCAGCCCTGCAGACCTGACAGGAAAGTAGAGTTTTGGCTCAGATGCTGCAGTGATAAGGGCCATGGAAATACCTTTAGTTAAAATAAACAATATTGCATCAGCCTTTTCCATTTTAAGATACTGAAGTCACCAGATCCAAAGCTTTAGCTTCCTTCTTCCCTCCCTGTCCCACTATAAGCAAAAGATGGGGTCACACACCAGCTAGGTTAATACCTAGGATGGAGAACCTCCCTGGATGGCTGGAGGATGATCCAGTGTTTTCAAAGGTCTTTTGGAAATCTGGAAATACCATATTTACAAGCATTCTGGAGAGTAATTCTGTGAGTGTGCTGCAGCAGCAGTGCAGGTTGCATTGAGGTCAGATGCACATTCAGACTGCTCCCTAGGGTGCTCCAGAGCCTCGGGGTGCTCGCCTTGGAAACCCAGTCACCAGCCAGCAGCTGCCCTTGTGGCTGCTCCTCCATAAGAAAACACATCTGGTTTTTGCAGCAACCACTGGTGGATCTTACATGCAAATGTGCCACACAAACCCGCTGGCAGTTCACACGCTTCACCAAAGTGGTGAATGATATCTGAGGACAGATGAAAGCAAAGAGAACATCAAACGTCTCTGACTTCAAATCCTCCCACCCTTTTCCAATTCTCTACCTCATCTTGGAAAATAAGGAAGAAGTACAGGTTGTTTTTTTATAATACCCTCATCATTGGGAAAGAGAAAATAATTTGTCATTCCTTGGTCTGATGGAAACTGTGTTTAGGGAACATAGTCCCTGCTGACAGTGTTTTTCATTCTACATGAGCTGTCAAGAACCTTAGTTGAGGGCATCCAGCAAACACATAGATCAAATGAGATCAGCACAACTCAGAGCACGGTTGTTCCTGCAGGAGCCTGTAATAAGCTCCTCTGCCTGTCCCAGCACATAGGGAGCATTTGGGAGGCTAAGAACTTAGGATGTGCCCAAATGTGTGCTTCAAGCTGCAAACAAGATAAGGAAAGCTGGTAAATATGGAGTTGCATCTGAGTGGACTAGTATTGACTCAGCAAAATGTGCACTGCCAGGCTAAAAGAGTGGCATTATTTTGGCACAAGTGGCATGATAGGGGCAGCAATTAGAGATGTTTGAAATATTTTATTTCCCATGCTGATTCGGGAAAGGGATCAATACCAGTCCTCACACCAAAAAGAGCTTTGTCAGTGGCTTCAGCAGCAGCAGGACGAGGGCCCAAATGAATGGCTCACAGGCCTAAACCTGCATGTGCTGAAGAAACAGGCAAAGATAAATCAGTGGGGGAAAGTCCCAAGGGTAGGAACACTTCTGGTTGCAAAGCTGACACGAGTTTCATCTTTGGGAGCGGAAAAGTGTGCAGAGAGCCTGGGCGGACCAGAGTTTCAGCAAAGACTGAAGAGCAGCAAGGGAAAGGAAGTTACATGCTGATAAGGTGGTTTAAAACATGTTTGGTGGTTTTTACATGTTTGTTGTAAACTGTGTTTTCTAAACCTTACAAAGCTTCATGTCACTGCATCTCTGTTTTCTGTAGCCCTCTTATTAGCATATGTGATTCAGGCTGCGTTTCTTTATATTCTCTCTTTGCTCTCATGGAGATGTATGATTTTGGGCAAATCATCCTGCTCTTCTGGCTGTTTATCCTTTTCATCATATCTTACAAATTGCTCCTAGACAGTTTATATGGAGTAGATGTAAGAAGCTAGAAACACAAGAATTTGTCTTTCCAAAGCAGCATGAACCTTCTCTCCAAAGTTTTTCAAAGTATTCAGACAGGGTATCTTTTACAACTCCCCTCTGATACTTTATTGACGTTTGGTTTTGGGCCACTGACTCCAATCAGCCTTGTCATGTCTCGATGAGTATAAAAAACCAAAGTGAAAGCCAGTAATATGAATATATTGAATATATGAATATATTGCTCTTATAGCAGTGAATATTGAGTGACTTGAAACTTAAACAATCCAAAAGGCTCTGCTTCAAACATTTCTGAGATCATGCCCAATTCAGATGCAACTGCTAAGCTGCACAAGTTTTACTGAACACAGAGTCAGGAGAGGGACCATTTGCAAATCACTGATGCAAACTGGGATTTCTGGTAGCTCCAAAGCAGGCCAGTGTTAGAATGCTTATTTTACTCTCTTTCTTAAGTGTGACAAATCTTTGTGGGAGCTGTTGCTTTTCTACCACTTGCTTGCTGCAATTACCTTCCCCACAATTCCTTTGGAAGAACAAGTCCATCACTGGAATTGTGTCTGCTTTTATCCTGAAGGTTAATAACTATTTTCTTTGCAAGGAAGGAACTGTCTTGCTTTTTTTATTATTTTTTAAAATTTTTTTTGGCAGTAATCCGAAATGGGATAAAGAAAAGAGTTTTCATACGCTAGATATTTGAAGGGCTTTGAAGATTTCACTTCACAGAACAAGTAATTTTAGAGTTTCTGACAGATGGGGTTTACGTGGTCTGAGGAAGAAAGGGCAGAAAGGCAGCAGCAAAGGTGCCATACTTAGAGAGAGATCTAGTTGTGTTGGTGAAGCACATATAGCGAAGGGGAGAAATGCTGTCTATCAGGGTACCACTAATTCAGTAGGGCAGATCAACATTATGGGTAGCATGCCAGGAAGGAACAATAAGGGATATATGTTTGGCTGCAAAACGGAGCTAAGGAAATACATTTTCCTAGCATTGCTAAGTAGCTGTTTACTCATTAAGAAAGTATATGCTGAAAGATGCTATTGGTAGTCATGGCTTTTAGAACTTCAGGAATGTCATTTCAGCTCCCTGGTTTTGCAGTTTTTGCACATTCAAACTCCAAAAAAAAAAGGTAAAAATACCAATGAAGGATTGATTGCAAGGTTGGGTTGATGGTGGGTAAAAGGTTGACAAGTACTTGTTGGGAAAAGCAGTGACAAATAACAGTTGTGCATGTGCAATACGGTTTAAATGTCAGTACGGGAGACAGACATCCTCTACTAAAGAACTATGATGGCTAGTGACAGCCTAAAATGCTGTGTGCAGTCTTCTAGACAGGATGACAGCCAAATGTAGATCTGGAGTGGAAAATAAACCCACCAAAGTTCAAGATTTGGGGCTGTCCTGTCCTAAGGGAATGTGTAAGCCACGAAATCCCCTTCTTTGTTTAGGACTGCAGATGGATCCTAAATTCAGCAGAGCTCACAAAAATATCCTCACAAAATATCATCCCTCACAAAAATATCACCAATAATAAAACCTCATTCTGAAGTTAAGGAAAAGCTGCTTGCTGAATTGGTTTGCTACCTCAGTAGCTTTTTAATTAAATAAAAAGTATTAATTCTTCCCTGTTCATTCAAGCTGTGCAAGAGATGGCATGCAAGCAAGCATTATGAGGGAAGCAGCAATACTTTTCCAGAACCACACTGGCACACATGCTATCGCTGAGCTGGCTGCTGCTGCTCCTGCTGTTATTCCCCAAAATACCATTTTGAAGAGGCAGTTTTTTGCAAGGACTTGGTGGTCTGTCCCACCTCAGGTGAAGTTATCAGTAAGTTAGGCAATAGCACATGGGAAAAAAACGTCATACATCTGAAAAAATCAGAGTAACTGTTACTCTTTCAAGGCAAAAATAGCCATTCTAGGCTGTACCTATCCTACTTTCCTTTCGATAGCTCAGCTGTAATCACAGAAGCAGGACCCTCTGCCAAAATCGCTGATATTTGGGGGAGTGATCATCCAGGGTGACAAAAAGGTAGTCCTGACCAAGTGAGGTGTCAAAAGGTGAAACACTGCATCTATTAACATATTCTTATCTGCAGTGTCATCCTTAACCATAGGGAGACATGGTCAGACCTCCCTTCCATCAGCACCTCAGCCAATCTTGCTGAATTATGTCTTCTGAAGTTTGAAAGCTTTTGTCTACAGTGGCTTGACCCTCGACTAACAACTGAAAGCTGGGTTAGAAAAAAAAATCAAGGCTTGAAATTCCAACTGGAAAGTGAATGTGAGCTTTTTACCTTGTCATTTCACAGTCAAAGCACACAGCATTCAAAGATCAAGCCAGAGAGATGGGAGGCTTGTGAAGGATGAAGAGAGAAGAGCTGTTCCCTTTTTAAAAATGAAGTAATTATCTTAGTAAGTGCAGAAGGAGGAGAGGAAGGAAAGGGAGATCCTTTTGTTAGGCGTTTATAATACAATCCTCTCTCCTGGCTAGGTGTGCTCGCAAGATGTTACCAGATTGCACACACTGATGAATGTAAGGAGTAGGGCACCACTAAATTACTTTCAAAGGCACCCATTTGGGGAATCCTCATTTCTAAAAGCAGGAGATATTCTGTCTGTGCTGTGCGTGTTATTTTTTTTCAGGGACTGCCAGTCACAGAGGACACTACCAGTTTCCCCATAGCAAACAAATGTTATTCCTCTGCTTTCAAATAATGGATGGAACCTTTGGTTACAGTGGGCAGTTTCCCAGGCTTTTAGGTCTGTTTTGATTAGCAGTTTTATGGGGAAGTGTCAAGGGTTGAGGAGCTGGCAAACACTGCAACAAACCAAAAGCCCTATAGATACAGAAGTTCCCACAAAGCACTCCTTTGCATGTTGGATAATCTTTGGTTAAACAAATCTTCTATAAAAAGAAATTTTCAATGTATTTAGTGAATACTTGGAATACCAATTGCTTCTGTTCTTCCTGTCCAGGAGCATAAACAAACAAACAAACAGACGATTTACATTTCCCCTATTACCTTTAGCAAAAACCTCTTCTAAAATGAAGTCTCTCAGCCCCTGATTGCAGAATGAATTTCAATATTAAGAGACAGAGCTAGACCATGGAAAGGGGAAAAGAGTTATGAGTAACTATTGTGTAAGCTCCTTCCCTTTGAACCTTGCCTCACACACTGTTCACCAGTCACACAGCCTTGCCTCTGAGCTTCTTTGTCAGAATATAATGGGCAGAAGTTGGAAGCGCAGCTCAGTTCATTGTAAGCACTGTGTAAACCTCCAGGGTAATTGAAATGATACATATTGCAGGAGTTGTTTGAATAAAAGAATATCCAACAAGAAGAGAAAAGAGCAGAGCCAGCATAAACCGCTCTGAAAGCAGAGGTGTGTGTGTTGTCATGAAACCTTGAGACCCAAAAAAAGAAACCTACCCTGCAGGGAAGTTTAAAAACCTCTTGGGAAATTTTCTTATTGGGAGCCACGTCAGGTGGGGGAGGCGAAAAGCAGGGCAGTCTGTCTGAGCCAAGCCCAGGGCCCTGCTGGGAGGCATAGGCAAATGCACAGAGGCACCAGGAAATAATTACACTTGGAGCCAGTTTTGCTGCAAGAAGCAAAATGAGCTGTTCATGAAAAGGGAAAGAAAAGGAGCCTCACTGATTCCTGGAGTGTGTGGGGCACAAGAAAGGATAAAAAAAATGAAGAATAGAGCTGGGAGGAAAGGATTCTTACTGCATCTATAGATCTTCTCCATTGCTTTAGCTGCTCCCTCACTCTGCCCTCCTGTACGTTTCTCCACAAAGAGAAAGGTATTATCTGTTCTGCTTATCAGGCCCCTCACATATACTTATCCCATGTGCCCTCATGCTCTCCTTCTTACACTTTTTTGCCGTAAAAACTTTATAATATTTTTGTTATCCCTCCCACTATATTATCTTGCATCTCAACCCCCTGCTGTTTTCCAACTCCTCCTCTTCCCCTGCATCATTAAACGCATGGAAGTCCCCACTTGCAGTTGAGGGCTGAAGTCAAATCAAGTTAAAGCAATTTCAACAAAAGGTCAGTTTGCCAAAGAAAAGGTATTTCAGGTGGCTCCCAACTGTGAGCTTGTATTGAACACTTTGACAAAGTAGTTTTCATCTGTACAAAGATGGGGAGAAAAAAAAAGGAGGAAAGTTTGTTTAAAACAAAACAGCATTTTAAAAACAATGCTCTCGCCTTATTTTTTCCATTTTGTCTGAAATTGTGTGCTATCTGTTCTGCCTAAGTTCATGTTGCATACCTGAAGTTACTTTGCTTTGAAAGTATCAGGATGTATTGTCAACTTCTATCTCAAGTATTGTATTTCAAGAATGTATTTCAACTTTTTTGGAATGAGACTTTGCATCTCCCTGTGCTCCAAGACGCCCTCACTTCCTCCTGTTCTATCACTCTGAATATTATCCCCATCCTGCCTATGGTCCAAGTGGTGTCTGAGTGGGATCTTTCCCTCGGTACTTCAACCAAGCCTATACGCAGGCTTTACACATAGCTGTCGCCACAGCATCTCGGAATGTTGCTTGTTCAGTTAAGGTTTCATGCTGACTCTCATGATTTCTCATGTCTGTCAGTGAAACATCCTTTGCCCCAACCTGTACAAATCTACGGGTACAAATGTACCTGTCAGCACCTACTCAGAATAGTGTAGCAAAAATGCCTTTTTGGTCAAGGGAATCCAAGGGAAGCATGTACTGTGAGGGCCTCTGATGCTATTCCAGATACCTACAGAAACAGATCTTTGAAGAAATCACTGTAAGATGAGTACCAGACTGGTTAAAAATCACTCACAAAGAATACATACAATTAGTGGATCTCCCTCCGGCTGGAGGAATACTTGAAGCGGGACCCAGCACTGATCTGTCCATGCTCATCTTTTATTTCATTAGTAAGCTGGGTGAGATAATTGAGTGTACACTCAGAAAATGTGCATGACTTTGACCCGACTTTTTCTTGTTTTAATATTCTGGGTGTTTTAAAAAATCTTTGAAAAGTTAGAATACGGAGACGAAATACTTAATCTCTTCTTTTTGTCTCATTCAAAAATTTGAGAATATTTCATTCCTGGTAACCTTAAGAGGAATTATTTTATTAGTATGCTTATGTCTGCAAACCAGAATTTGGGGGTAATCAAACAGAACTCCACATCTCTCTCCCCCTCAGCTCAGTTATTCCCTCCTTCTGCCAGACATATCTGCCCTGAGTAGTTGTATTTCATTTCCCAGCAATAAAGCAATATGAAAATATATGAACCCTTCCCCTTAAATGTGCTTCCCCAGATCTAGTCATGGAAACATTTGGCAATAATAACAGAAGGGCAGGATGTCATACGAGCAAAACATTGGCTCTGAAAGATCTGGCACTCAAAGCTACAAAGTTAAAGTCTGCATGACTCCCTGTACTTTATATTAAAGGTCCCTGTCTTTGAGCAACAGTGGAAGACACAGGTTCTCCATAGAGCCTTTAGAAAAATAGTTACTGATTTGCACTTCTGTTAAGTTTACATATTCAAGAAGCTTTAGGCATTTTCATTTCCTTTTAAAAGCACAAAAGGGTTTTGTGTTGTTTTTTTTTTTCTCTCCTTCCCATTTGGATTGTAGAGGTCAGCTTAACTTAATCAAAAATATATTGCATGTCTCCAGGTCACTAAGCTTTCAAATGACACAAGCTCCATAAAAAACCTCATGAAGTCATTCTGAGAAAGTCATTCGTTCACACAGACTTGGGAAATTAGAACAGAGATTTAATTTTTAAAGTACGTCTAGTGTGCAGGGAGGCTGCTAGTCGGCAGCTCCCAAGGTTGCGGTCCCCCATCCCCACGCTGGTGCGCTGAAAGGCAGCAGTGCAGGGCCCCCGACTCAGTCCTGCCCCCCAGCCCCTCTGACTGTGGAGCCCTCGGGTGGGTCAGCATTAGCAGCTCCTCTCACACAGGGCTCTAGCGCCCATCTGCTGAGGTACTTAACCGGCTGTTTTATGCTCTATTCAGTGGGCTGCTCTGGCTCCAAGCAGGCACTCCAGACTGGGGAGAAAGTTGTCAGGATCTATTCCAGAGGAAGAGCTCCCAGGGAGCAAGCTAACTACAGCCCACGTTTGGGAGACAGGTATTCAGCAACAGGCTAAGCCTACCCTAAGCTTTCAAGTTGGCCTTCTCAGGGTAGTAATTACTTGGTTGCAAGAAAAGGTGAAAAGTTGTCAATCCATCCCCAATTCCCATTTCATTTATCAGTTCCTTGAGCCTCTTAGCTCCCCTCAGGCATCCTTTTCTCTGACATTTCTGCCCTCAGCAACTTGAATATGCCTCCCAGGCATTCTTCATTGCTATAGTAATGGCTGGGCATCCTTTCCTATTAAGTCACCAGCTTTCTTTGCCTTCACTCACCTTCAGGCCCAGGCTTTGGAGTGCTTCCTACAAAATCTCTTTACCCAATATAAGCTTTCCATCCCTCTTGATTCTGCTCTCCTGCCCTTCCACCACTGAACTTCTAAGCTGTTAATAATGCACTGTCAGGTGCCCTCTGCATTTCTGGGAAGCTGAGCACAACTTTAGTGCCTTATCTAAATATTTTATGTTCTAAACTACAATCTCTTCTCAAAACATCGCTTTATGAAGCCCTTCAGTTTGCAGCTGAATTTCTGGTGATGTTTTTAATGGTGAACCCCCCAATGATTGCTATTTATGTCACATGCTGCTCAAAAATAAATTCTGCTCTTGAGCTGCCTGTTTCCTGTAGCAAGTGACAAGCTTTGCTGTTAGCAGTGAGCATGTATTCACACACTGTACATTTCAGCTTCAGCCATAATGTTTTCTTAAAGATTTTTAAATTATCTAAGTGATGAATATTTGGGCATATGGACTCCCTTGTAATCCTGTTTGTTCTCAGTACATCACTGCTAAATTATATCTGCAGAACTAAGGCTACCATTGTAATTACAGCCTCCATAAGGCTGTAACTGTCCAACAAAGAGAATTCATTCAGGTCAAAACAGTATTTGAATACCATTATGGCTACAGGGGGCTGCCTGGTAGTGCTGTGACGACTTGCTGTTGTGTTAATTGGTAGTCACAGATGTGGGCATTGAAAAGGAGCGGCTGGAAGCAGGGTGAAAGACAAGCTGATATAATTAGTGGGAGTTGGTGAGGAGAGGGACACAGACTTGCAGGCAAAAGAAGCTCTCCACTTGCCAGCTAAAAAAGCATCCCCATCTCTGGCCATAGGGGTTGCTTGCTGAATCTTGCTTCCACCGGCTTGGAAGACAGCTCTCCAAAAGTGGCAGACCAAATCCCATGCTCAGACAAAACACATGTCCTCTGTAGTACAAAGAGGAAACTCCGAACAGAGGGAGTTCAATTGTGAAATCCAATCTTAACCAAGTACAAACACTTGAGCCAGAAGAGTCCTCTGTGTTGAGACACCCTTGAGGACAGCTTGTTAAAGCAATTTCCCTGATTACCAGAAGAGTCCACCCAGTGGCACAAGATGACATTTGCTCCCTGGGAGACCTCACTGTGGGGCTCCACTTCCATTCCCCCTTAGCTGGGAGCTGCATCTGGACACTGCTATGCAACCAGACCAAGTCTCAGTCTAGGCAAACTGCTTCCTGTGGACAAAGCCAAGATCTGGGAGCCAACCACAGCCTACACTTATAAGAAAGCATTGCAGTGGGAAGAGATACAGAGATACTCCTCCTGGACATTCACCCCATTGCTTTGCCTGAGGAGGCCAAGCGTGTCCTAGCATAGAGCAGGGTACAGAGGGCAGAGCAACTGTGGGAGTCCTGTTCCTTTGTGCTTCAGACATCCTTTCTTCTCGCTTGATAAACTGGACTACCAGACATGGAACAATGACTCCTGTCTGTATCCAGCTAGCTCTCTCAGCCTGTGCAGAGCCTCTTTCCCAAAGCAAAGAGGCTCACCCTGACATTGACAAGATAGTTGAATGCAATGTCATTCATACGCATGTTCAGTTAGAAGACAACCTTCTTTCTGAAGGCAAGAGCGTCCCTACAATTCTTCGCAAATTAAGCCAACGTAGCTGGACTCCTGTTGACATACACTGTTTCTTAGGGAATGATTCTCTACTTTTCCCCATGCTCTACTTTACTCAATCTGTGGTGGTTCTTTTACTTTCTCAAGAGGCTTTTTCAAAGCAGCAGCACAGTCCATAAAGAATTTGAATCAAAATCCCAGTCCTGGTACACATTTGCCATTTCAATTAATAAGAATTGCAAGTCATTATACACATTATATTATGTGTTACGGATTTATGAAGATTTATTTATAATCACGGGGATTGAAGCATGAAGACCTTGGAAGATGACCTTGTTTACCTCCTCCTCCAGGAACAGGAAAATCTATCCATTCCATGCCTCAGACAGGAGCCTCCAGCTTTACTGTGTCTTCCACTAGCCTTACAGTGCAAAAGGCTCTCCTAACCATGACTTAGGTCCCATACTTCATTTAAGCCCATTGCTTCTCTTCATCTCTATGGGCAAAGAAAATAGATTATTCCCTTTCCTTTGAAGCAAGATTTTTCCCTCTTGTAGGTTTATCGTATCTCCTCTGGGTATCTTCTGGTAGACTGAACAACCTTAAATCCATCAGTCTGTCTTCACCAACCACATTTTCTGAATTTCTGATGGTTGCTGTCAGCCATCTCTGCTCCCCAGCCAGGCAATCCATACCTTGAATTACAATACCCCTAACTGGATACTTAGTTCAAGTACTAAATACAGTAGTACTACATACAAAACATTGTTGTCCCTAATTTATAGAAAATTTTTATATATATATATACACACACACACACACGCTAACACTTCTGCTTTTATTATAACCCCATCATATTTTTGACTCCTGGCTCTGCAAAGTTTCTATTTCTTTGTTCCCCATCTGACATTTTTGCAACAGATTACTCCTAATAAGAGACAGACATTTGTACCGTGTTCGTACAGAATTTCCTTCTACTGTTTTTCAGATCAGATTTCCAAACTGGAAATATAATTTTAATTCTCTTCCTGCTGAGCAATATGCCCGCAAGCCCTCTGTGCCTGTGCTACCTGCAAGCTTAACTAGCAGATGCATTGTTAGATGAACTGTGTCGTTAACTGAAGAGATGCGAGCCTCATCCCCTCCAGAACCCACTCACACTCCACCACCCCACTACAATAGGTGTTGTCCAAGCGCAGCACTAAAAGATGTCCCTGCACCAGCAGAGCTTGCTAAGTCAATAGTCTTGCTTTAACACTGTTTAAATCTCCAGCTAACCTTAACCCTGTCTGCAGCTCTCTGACACAGGGCCCTGATCCCACAAAGCACTCTTTTGCCATGAACTCCCAAAGCACTGCTGACTCTCCATAGATCTGACAAACCATGGCTGAGTTCTAGTTTATGTTAATTGCCCAGAACCTGGGCTGCCATAGTTCATTAGTACTTTAGTATCTACAGATCTGTAAGTGGCCTTCCTCATTATGTCCTTCTCAAGTCTACAAAATTCGGTCATTGCAAATGCCGATATACACAGACATCCCTTTAGTTACAAGCAGTCCAAGGACATCATTTTAGTTGTGTCACTGGACAAGTACATTTCTCTAGATTTCAGTATAATAAGGTCTTGAGCTCTATCTATGCCTCTGACATCAAGGCACACTAATCACCTCCTTATAGAAAATATGCAGACATGATTTATGCGTTTGGTAAAATTTTATCAATTTACAGCAATCAAATTAATTAGCTAAATTAATTCCTGTTAATTTATTTACATTGCCTAGGAGTATTTCTTGCATGGATAGCTACATTAACTGCAATGTTACATTTCAAAGAAACACCAAAGTAGAGTTGTTCAGTTGTAGATCATGTTTAGGCTGTGACCTCAAGCCATATCGGCTTTGGCCAGCTCTGAAATCTTGGAAGCTGTTATCTCACAGGTGATTCACTCTCTCAGGATTTCAGTCAGCTCAGGAGGTGAGTGCTCCCCTTGAAAAGCCAGCCTTAAAGCACACAAGAACTAAAAAGAGAGGCCCCTTGGTCTGACCCAACCAGGGACAAGAAAAGTACAAACATAGCCAAGTCTGACAAATCAAAGTTAACCCTTGAAGTCCTGGAGCCTCAAGCTTTGCTCCCCACTAATATTTGTGTGCAGAAATTACTCCATGTTTTATTTGCTAACAACTTGACTTAATAACCTAAGTAAATGCCAGTTAGTTTGCTAGTTTTTCTTCTGCAAGAAGGCTCATGGAATGCCATCTCCCATTGAGAGAAAAAGACATTAGTGTTGGTCTCTGCTTTATGAAAGTTTTCCTCTCTCCTCTTCTTCCTTCCCTCTCCCTCACACACTTATTTTCCTCAAGTGCTTCATGGAGGCTTTTATAAATAACTGGACATATTCATTCTAACAAGCACTTTGGCCAGTCAGATTCATTTCTGTATAACCCCTTGCAGTGCTATTCAATAAAATGTGAATAATTACCATAGCAACTGCAGCATGTGGTACATATGGTGCCTCTGAGAAACAAAGCATTTTCTTTCTTTCTTTTCTTACCCTTAAAAACCCCAGACACATACATTAGTTTTTAATACAAAATGATGTCTTACAGTGTTTATTAGAGAGGAAAAAAGGTTTTCAAATGAAGAGCCATCTCTCACTCCGCTTAAAAGCTCAGATAGTCAATTCTTCATACATCACCATCCTTTAATCTCTCATTTCCTCACATTATCAATGTGTACATTTTTGCAAAATGGAAACAATAGGTACTTAGACAACAAAGTACCCTGATTATATCTTCCCGTGCTCTTACTTGCTGGATGCTCCAATAGACAGACAGCACAAAATGAAGGGTGTTGACTCATGGAAGGACTGGATTAAATCTGAAGAGTAGCAGCCCTTCAGAGCTGCCTTGCATATGCCCTAGAGGTTTCCTCTCCCTTGACAGGGACAGCTGAACTGCAGAAACCAAACTGCAGCCGAAGAGCTGCAGTGTACATCTCATGTCCTGAACACACTGGTAACATCTTGTCATTAACATCAAGCTACAAAACTGAGCATTGCAGGAGTTGTTTTACATGTGGTTCCACAGAGAGGAGCAGCAGCAGCACCCAGGAGTGGGGCTGAGGACCGTTTGGAACCAGTAACTGTGACAGTCTTGTGTTTGTGAGTCAAGGTCCTAAAATGTTTTGTCAAGATGAAGGTGTGGTAGCTTTTGAGCCTGACTGGTTGTCTCTAAAGGTGTCATCTTGTTGACCATAGAGCTAGAATCACATGCATGACATGGACATTGAGTTTTTTGAGCGTGGAAGAACATTCCATATGGAAGTGCATTCTTGGAGACTGGTTTCTGAAGCTCACAGCTTCAAAAGTCAAATTACAACACAGCCACCATGTTCCACCAAAGAGCCCTGAAGTAGCGTACTCTTTTAACATCCAGTTAGAAACTGAAACTGCAGAGGGCCGTCAGACAGAGGAGCGATAGTGCTCTTGTTAACTGAGCCTGCAAGTTTTGTATCCCTAGTAGAGCTTTTCTCAGCACAAAGTGTTGTGATCCTGTTGAATTCAGAAGGGCTGAGTAAATCCTGCTCTGTGTTAGCAACCACAAAGCACATATCCTTCATACCATCATCCTGCAGCAGGATATCTTGCCTAAAACACAATATGTCAAGCCCTTAATTGAACTCTCCTGGCACAGCAGAATTACTGCCTAAACTAGCAGATCCCAAGGCACTCACAAGGGACATGGACCATCCCTTCAAAGCCTCAGAACTTCTGTACCAGCCTTTGTTTCCAGTTAAACCGTTCCCTTGGTCTCTCTTTGTTCTTGTCCACCTTACAGGACCAATGGCAGAAAAAGGTTTCCTGAATGTGTAAACACTTTCAGACTTAATCTTAGGAGATTGAAAAAATGTGACACGTGTGCCTCCCTGCCTCTGTCCCATTTTCCCCTGCTGACACATCCCCCCCTGAGCTTCACAGAGCATGGTTCAGCAGGGGGATGAAGCCGTATGGGGAGGAGTGGTAACGCTGCAAACAAAATCCTTTTCCTAGGTGCCCTTCCTACCTGAAGGAATGACTTGTACATGAAGGATCCCCCTTTCTTAGCTCCCATACTCCTGGGACAGTCCCAGATGTTTGGATTCTTGCATTTTTTGAGATGCCTTTTGACAACATTAGCTATATTTATCTAAATCTGGCATGAAAGAGAGTATTAGTTGTACCTAGCTGTGACAATTCTTGTACACGTGTTGCAGAAATGGCCACCTAAGGTATGTAAATGTGGACATGTTTTTGTCTGTTTCCGAGCTTTGTTTTAGTGATCTGTTCAAACTTGGTTGTTAAATCTGTAGCTGGCAACCAGCAGTGTACATTCACTCCTTAGCCTTCAACCACCAAACCCGGTTGAAGAAAGCACAGCCCTAGAGGTGCTGATCACCAAATGCAAATGAGAACCAAAATAAACATTACTTTTCAAAATGGAATTATTGGTTACCGTTTTATCCTTGATGGAATCAGGCTGCAGACATGATAAACACGAGCTCACAGTTTAACTAATAATGCCTTCAATAAATACAACAAGACCTCTTAGTCTTTTGGGGAATATATTATTTCACCAAAACAAATCTTGGCCTGGGATAATATGATTTATCTGAATACAACTTCCTGCCATAATCACCCTTCTCCGCATTTAGATGAATCTATTTTGAGCTGCTCTGCTACCACCCAGCAGCAATTTTTCAGACAAGAAGCCACTAGAGAGCGCCTCTTCCACAGCGATAGGAGGAGCACTGTAAACCTGCTCGTGTGAGAGACTATTTTGCTGAGAAGTGGAGAATTCAGTGACATGGGGAATTATTATGCACCATTCATTTCCTTGTAATTTAACTCTCGGTAACAAAAGCATAATGTATAGTCTGGTTTACTGGGCTGATTTACAACACTTTAAGTGAAAAGACGATTTCCTTCTCTTCTTTTCATGCTGACATCAGCAGATACAAAGTGTGCATCTTGTAACATAACATTGCTGTAGACAGAGCAATGCAGAAAAAAGGCGTAAGAGGTTGTGGCACAGTGAACATCAACTCAGGAGCAGAGAAGGAGGCCCAGGACCACAAGACGGTGCCTCACACTCTTGTTCCCCACAAGAAAAGCCGCCACCACCACCTCACCGAGGCAGGCTAACAGGGAAATGGGTCTCCCACCCTTTGCTGCAGCTGTGTGGTTTGGCACCTTCTCACAGAGGCTGGTGTCTCTGATCAGATAGTGTGAGCTTGCCTTATCTTGTGCCAAAACACTGTCCTTAGAAACCACCTTATTTTTGAAACTCAAGGTCTCATTTTGTTGACTGGGCCTGGGAGGGTGGAGATAAATCATACTCCAATATGTTGTTCATTTTATGGGACCATGTCAGAGCACCGTGATCATACCAGGTGTACCCATGAATTCCCTTTGCTCCTTCACCACATGTAAGAAAACTGGATAAGACCTCAGTGTGCTGTTACCTAGACTTACAAATACCAACTGACACTTTTCACTTCTGAACCTCATCTGAAAGGCTAGAGAGAACCTGTCATTATAATACACCTTCATATAGCCTCAGCTTTTGCCCTTGACTCCTTAACCCAAACATCTGTAGGCACCTCACTTTGGGTTTGGTGGTTTAAAACAAAAAATTCAAGAAAACAAAACACAGACAAAACTCACTTTTACAGACAGTAAAATAGCACACTTTCAGCCTTGACAAGAAGCGCTCTATTTCTGCCCAAACATGAGAAGTAGAGAGGCACACACAAGGTGCTAAGGGAACATGAAATCTCACAAGAATGAGTTTCCTCTTCTGACTTCTGTGCATCTTGTGGTTCAGAGTTGGTCAGAAAAGATATGACAGGGACACCAAGAGTGGTGTTTTTCAGAGTATTTCAGAGATGAGCAGGAGGCATCTCCCTGTGATCTCTTTAAACATATACACACCTGCAAAAAAGCCAGCATGTTGTAATGCAGAGAAGTGACAGGGACATGAGAGCCTGCTCTGGTCCTTTCAGGCTGTCTGTGAGACTTAAGGGAGTAACAGAGACTTCATTATTATGACTCTCTTAAAGAGAACAGGATCATAGTTACTACCTGGGCTTAGCTGAAGAGGGCAGACCTCCATGTGGTCCTGCCAGATAACATTTGAGGTAAGCAAGTTGACCTCTGCCCCAGCAGGAATTATGGTTACTTCCTTCCTATCAATAGACCTCACCAACCAATTGATATCTCCAAAGGTGAAACAAATTTGGCAATATGATCTGTGTATAACTGCCTTGGGCCTCAGCCTGTGGGCGGCAGGATGGGCACAGTTAGATCAGCTCTTGAGGGTGGGCTGCCTGACCTGTGACTACATTCACATGGACCGTTACACTAATGGCTCCGTGATGTAAGGGGGTGGCCCCTCAAGGGCCACAATTGCCACCAATGCCTATCCTGGTGACCAGAAAAGACACTGACCATTGGGCAGTGAGGGAAAAGATCCTGTATGTACATCCTACGTATGGAGATGAGGACTGTTGGAGCAGCCGTAATATCTATGGGCGGTTAACACAATTGCCAACAACATCTGTCCTGGTAACCGGAAAAGATCCTCCAGCCACATGGCCTTGTTGGAAGATCCTGAATGTCTATCCTACGGGAGACTGGATGAGGACTGTTGGAGGGGCCAGAACATCTAAAGGTGGTAATTTTGTGTCTGCTACCTAGAATTGCACATGAGTGTTACCACTGTAACCAATACTGTATACCAATATATATCACAACATGTCACATACCAATAATGACTTATTACCATGACCAAGTAATGGGCCACCATGGCCATGACCAGGTGGATGGATTAATTTCAGTTAACTCAGAAAAGGGAGATGAATTCTACATATGTTCGATAACTCAGGTGAGAGAGCAGGGGAGAGCAAAGGGCAGATACAACAATTGATGCTGGAGGCAGCAGAGATAGACAAAATATCCCTGCATCGAATCTAAGACAGAGCCCTGCAGCGTCTGGAGGGACAAAAGAGCACACAGTACCAAGAGAGTCTTGTTTCCGAGAGATGGCACATGAGAATGACAGTCACAAGAGAGAGATACCACTTTTCTGTGTGAGAGCCATGCAGCCTCCTGAGGAATGAGCTGCCAACTGCAGGTGCCCATTGCTTTGCAATGAAGGAGGGATGAATGATGCCATGACAATACTGGAAAAGCTTTACAAACAGGATAAGCAAACAGGGGCAATGGCACTATTTATAGTAGGCCAGATGCCAGTGTTTACATTGTCAGGAGATTCCCTTCACTTGCTCAGGTGCTGGCAGTTGCCCGTTTTTACCTCAGAATTGACACTCCTGCCCGCAGACACAAGAAAAAGCTCTTTTAGGTGCCTCACAGCCACCATTTCATTCTCAGGCAGATATCTTGATCAAGAGGATGACCACAGGAAGACCTGTGGGCTTTTGCTCAACAGAGTGAGACCTGAAGAAAAAAAAGTCATTATGGATAGCAGAGAAGTCAATCGGTGAGCTTTATGTCTTTACAAGCAAGGCAGCCAACACCTAGCACAACGCAGAGGTGCAAACCTCAACAGACCCTCAAACCTCTAAAGGGAAGTAATTCTTGCCTGACTTCTGTGCACCATGTAATCCAGGATAGGTCTGAGAGTACCACAAGGTAAATACCATAAAAACCAATGTACTACCACAGCTCTGCTACTGAGTCACTTCCTTCCTCTTCAAGATTTATTGCAATAATCAAATCCCACAGGATAGATCATCTCAGCTGGATAACAGTGTCTCCTTCAGAGAAACGGATAGGAGATAGCACGGATAAGAGGGTTTAGGTCTGACACTGCTCCCAGGTGGGCTGCATGATAGCCATCTCTAGACTGAAGAGTTCCCAGTCTGTAGGCTTGGTATTAGAACGGCTCTCTAAGACGGAAACTCCATATGTGTGTCCCTGATACACAAAATGAACAGGTTGGACAAAACAAAAAGAAGCAAGTAGTAAAGAGAACAGGATCCTCCACAGAATAGCTCTTTAACAGTAGTCATTAAAGAGCTACTATTTAATGACTCAGTAAACAGTAGTAGCTATGATATCATCTGTGTAATACAGACCCCAGGAGGGCATGCTACCTGCTAAACAAACCTAGGCTTGTGGGATGACTTTGAGGGTCTCAAGACAGTCTGTAGCAGAGAGAGTTTGCAACAACAGTATTACAGGCTGAAATAACCCCTACAAGAAGTTGTGCTAAAAGGACATACGTGCAGAAGTCTTCCAGCCTGGTGGCTTACTTCAAATAGCAATGCAAATACGTAGACATAGCCAAAAAGTGGTAAATGAGCTTCCCTGCTTCTGTTTTGTCAGGTACATTGATGATTCAACAGCAGTGAAACAGACAACAAGAGCAGTTGGTTAGTCTGAAAGCACTGAGTCTTCCTGCACTGAGTCCCTGTACCTGACATTGTATTGTCGCTGCCTCAGCCTGCCGGCAAATCTGCCAGAACAACATGTTATAGCAAATGGCTGGGTTTCAAGTACGCCATTCATCTGAACATGCATTATCAGGGCCCTTACAAAGCAGCTGGGGTGTCTGGTTCATGTTTTGGTCAGCTCATTGGGACCTACCCCTACCGTCTTCCCAGCAGACAGGAGCAGCAACATACCACAGAGCTCTGTGACTGGAAGCTTAGCCACATCCACTGCCCCTTTTCTGGAGAGAAGTGCAAATCTGGTATAAGCAGGTGCAAATTTCACTGAAACCAGCATTGCGCTCTTGACACTCAGCATCTCTGGCAACCTCAGTTATGGTCTATTGAAGTTCTTATTCTCACAGTTTTTGTGGGATTGGCTGTCAGTCTACATCAGCCATGGGAAAGATTCCAGCTCGAATACCTGACTGGTAGCTAGTGAGGAAACTGAGATTGCCAGCTTATCTTAAAAGGTCGCAAGCACTGGTCAGCAGCTCAGGTCGTTACCATGAGCAGAGAAATAGTTTATTGCAATAAACTCTCCAGTTTAGTCAGGTGACTCTTATAACTTCAATAAATTCTCAGGTATATTTGTGTTCACACTGAAATAAAAAACAAAACCAAACCTTACACAGCTCCCCTGGGAGCTAGTTACGGACTTCATGAAAGTTACAAACTCCCTGAGCACTGATGGTAAAGTATGCCCTTACTAAATAGACCAGCAAATACATTCTGCAGTTCTTCTGAGTTATGATCATGAGAAAAACCCCACAAAATAAAACTTTTTTATTGCTCCCAGTGTACATAAATTCTAATGAATTCCCTGATGAAAAATTTGGTTAAAGGCAGAAGTGGGTTGAGAATATGTCCTGCCTTAAAATATCACCAGTGTGCGCAGTCCTAATGCGTTAGATTAAAAAAAGAAAAGGTAAAAAAACCCCAACAACCTCAAGGTGCACAGGAAGTCCCAGGAGAGTCCTACACTGTTGTTACAAGCACATATTTGGCAGCTACAGCCATGCTTTCAGTGTGTGTTGGCATCACTAAAGTCTTACATCTCAGCTAAAATCCAAATCATACCTTGTTACTCACCAAAGGCATGTGATTATGTTTCCCAGGTTTGATTATGTGGCTTACAGAACTAACATGGACTGCACAAACAAAATGTTCTGTACTTCAACATTTGCACATTATTAAACACATTATTATTTGTATAGTTCAAGTTATGCAATGCAACTTATATCAGCTAGTTACATGCTTCACAGTGTGAAGGCACAGTTAATTCTAACATTTCCAACTGGCATGATCTGAAACCTTAGTATTTTTCCATGAACTCACTGGAAAATAATTTCAAGTAATGAATCAATGTGAGAATTTCACAACTGTTTGTGAATAGGAAAAAAAGAGAATTGTTAAATTAATTATTTATTGAGAATTATTCCCTTCTGTCACACAAGAAGCCTTCTAAAAGCCATGATGTGCCCAGCAAGGGAAGCTGTAGAAGTGTTTGTTGAAGTTACAGCACGGGGCTCCAGGCTTGGTTTTGGCTAAGAGGCCTGTTCAGTTTCCAGGTAGAGCAGTTATTGCATGGATTTCCTCACAGCCACCAGCACTGCAAACTGAGCCTGGGATCAGACAGTCGTGCTGGATTCCTTTGGTTCTGTTTAGCATCCAGGCAAGCCAGAAAAGCTCTACAGCCCCAGTGGCAGCCTCAGTAAAGCACAGGGAGCTGCACCGCCTTCAGTTTATGAAGCAGATTTGCACAGGTGCTAAAATCACAATGAAGTAGCAAGAATATTCTGTTTGTCAGGCAGGGGAAGGAATTGGAGGTAATTCTCTTCCCTGGCTGCTCTGGTGCTGCAGTGCTAATGGGAATATCAAGCAATACAAGGTATTTTTGTCAGAAGAGGCAGCAAATGCAAACAATGAACAGATCTCCAGAGCAAGACTCCAGCTTTACGCAACCACTTTTCAGAATCAGATCAATATTAAGTTTCATGTGATACCTGACACTTTTCATGAGTTTTGTGGTTTGAGGGCTTCTAAATTATACATTTATATTATTACTTTAAAGGGCAATATATTCTTAGTCCTATCCATTCAGAAAAGTTTGCATGGAAATAATTTAAACTCTTCTAGAATAAATAATTTAGGCTCTCCCTTTTTATTACATACTAAGAATATCCTCATGTAAATGACAATTGCAGTGTCCCTGTAAGGTGAAATTTTTACCGTACAATTCCGTGACTACGTTTGCAATGCTTTTAAAACAATGTATAATCTACGTATGCACTCTGTGTTTTTTCCCTACCTGAAAAAAAATGGCCTGAATGGAGATGTTCCTTGTTACAAATTTTAAATTTCTTTTTTTCACCTGTGTTACATATTGACTTGATAGAATTTTAGTGTAGCTATATAGTATAAGTTATGAAATAAATAAGTAAATAGATAGGAGAAGACCCTGACCTGGACACAAGAGATCAGAGGCATAAAGAGGAGCGTAGGGATGCTCGAGCTGAGCAGAGATATACCACTCCCTACAGATGGCTTTGGAAAATTTGCATAGGTTGGACCTAAGTTTTTGATTTTTGAACATCTTGAACATCAAAAATTACTTAGATTAGCTTTGTTTCAGCCAGGAAAAGATAAGGAGGGAAACCAGAGAGTAAAGTTCAGTCTTCTCCTAATTATAGGTGGGAGTGGTTGTGAACTTCCTTTTCCTCTCATCTGCCTCCATTTAGCAATTGCCCCAACATAATTTCCTACTTGTTGGTACTTGGTGTTTTAGCCTTATTTTTGACACCATCTTTTCTTTCCCAACACAAACACTGAACTGAGAGAATGCCATAAATTTTTACACCCAAGTTTATAGGGATTCTGAATATCTTCATGTCTGTTTATTGTACATGACAGGGCTGATAAACAAGGACTAGAAACCCAGAGGTAGGTACCACTGGAAACCCAAAAACATTGCTGCAATTGGTTCACATGAATCATATTCCAGACCAAAGGAGAGAGTTCCCTGCCTCTGTCCTTCACAGGCTTTCACCAAGATTTTAGGGTCAATCTGAACTGAACTTGTGAAGGTTCAAATATTGCCTTAGAGTTCTCTCGATTTTACCCAGTAGTTGAAGAAAATGAGGGAAGGGAAGGAGAAGAGAGGAGAGGATTCTCCCAAATCAGTTTTGAAAATCTGAAGGTCAAAATGGTTCAAGGAAAGCTTGGTTAACCTGTGAAACACTTGTCATTTTTCCATCATCACAAAACCACAGTTCTTTCCAAAAGTTATGTTTTTTCCCCAATTAGCCTTCTAAATAATTATGCCTTAAATAACACACAGCTGATCCTATGCAATTATTTCCGTACAGAGGAAGGCAGTGAGCCCCATGAGCTCTGCATTTCCTCCAGCTCTCCTGCACCTTTACCCACAGACTGGGGGCCTGTGCCTTGACACTCCAAACCACACCTGCAGAGCAAAAGGTGCTGCCAGCAAGCGCAAACAGCCGAGGCATCACAGATCCTCAATGCAGCCACCGTCACTGGCACCAAAGGGCAAGGGAGAGGCAGGAATGATTAGGAAAAGCCTGACCTAGCCAAACAGCTCAGCTTCAGTGTGCCTTCAGGGGCAATGCGGCCTCACGACATAGCCAGAATTAGACTTCAGCTCTTCCTAAGCTTTAGCTCACCTTTTGTTCACTACTACTGTAATCTTTTCTTTTTTTGTTGGCAGTAGCAGTTATCATTCAGATAAAATGCATAAAACATTAAAACATAAAACCATGGTAAAACTGTTTGGCCTTTGCTTTGTTTTCAGAAGGCATGACTTTATTGTCAGCAGCTTTCCAGTAACACTGCACAAACACTGATGGGTCCCAATAAATAATATCAGGATACGGATGAGGACAAAGCGTGATTAGTGTCTGACACCATGAAAACCAAGATGTTTCATGTAGCCCTTTGCATTGCTTAGCTTGTTCATGCCAGATTTGAGGCAAAGTACATGATTTCTGAGCTTAAGTTTGCTCTTTCTGTTTCTGATTTCTGAGGAATTTCAGATCAGATGAAACCAGATGAATTTTTTTCCCTAACAAAAACAAAAAAAAATTTAAAAACTCCAGCCTATTTCTCTAGCCTATATGCTGCAGTATAACTAATCCAGAGCATTCACAGAACTAGGCAGAACCTTAGCCCCATGCTCAGGGGCCTGTCTGTACCCTAGGAGTTCCCACTTAGCAGGTACCAGTGCTACAGTGCCTCAAGCCTCCTGCTCTGAGTGCAGGTGTCTGCAGTTCTTCCTCACCTTCCCACAGCTGCACCCAGAGACATCCTAGGCCTCTTTATGGCTCCAAGGCACAGGACAACTGGTGAGCATCACCTACTAGCTGGGCAGCAGAAAGGAAAATGACCCCACACACACCTTCCACAGCTCCCTGTGACTGTGCGCTGAATGAGGACTCAAAAATAAGATATATTCCACAGCCACAGGTTAACAGGGCATCATGGCCAGATCCTGACTAAGGTCCCACTGTAGACAGGTAATACAGCCAGGAGGGCTGTGCCAGCATATTAACAGGAAGGGACAGAATCATTCAGAATCATCCTTCTTCCTCTCATAAAGCAGGAATGACAACAGTATTTTTTTCCTGACTCTTTTGGACACTGACTCAGAATGCATTTGGGCAAATATAGGAAGCTAAACACACAAGTAATCTCCCTGAGGGCTTAAAAAGTGCTCAGGCATTTAAATACCTTCATGAAGAAAGGTTTAGATCTCATGGGTAGGAGCCATCTCTGAGTGTAAAACACCTGGCAGATTGACACTTACTATCTTAATAACACACAGGAGATGGAGAAATGTGGGCCTTAGCTTGTATGGGTAAACTCTTTCCAGTTGCTGTCTGGCACCTTTCAGGATCACTTTGAATATTAAAAAGGAAAAAAAGAAAAGTGACTTAGCCAGCTGAATTCTGCCCAGTTCGACAGCTGAATCTGGACTAAGTTCATTGATTTTTTGTGAAGTAATCTCCGTTTTATACTTCTTTAGCAGAGAGGTTTTGGCCTGGATCGTCTCTAAAAATGTATCCTTTTCCAAGTCAAATGAACAAAAAATATTTGGGAGGGCAAGGAGTGTAAAAGTAAACAAAAAAAAAAAGGAGAAAAAAAGAGAACATTTGGGGTAAGAGAAAGTGGGAAAAAGATGAAAGAACATGGAGACTTTTGAAAAGACTTCCAATTGGATTAAAATGATGATAAATGGAGGTGCAGCACAGGGGTCAGGCTCCTCTCGATAACAGGATCTGAGTGCTCTCAAACAGTTGGTGTCTGTCAGTTATGCGGGAGCCCCTTTGGTCTCTTGTGACTAGCGTTTTTCATCGTGCCTTTCTGACAGGATAAAGCAGAGCAGCTAAACAGGATAATTCCCACATTCTGCTGGGTGAGTCATTTCCCTCATGCTTTTGAAAAACCTTGCAGGCAAAGGGGAGCCGTGCTGACAAAGCAGAGGAAGTGCACTTTTTTGGATTTCACAGGGCGCCTGGTTCAAACATGTGTTGCTGTGACAGAGAACACCTGCAGCATAGTTCAGCGGCAGTCTGGCAAACACAGCCAGCCGGCTCGGCTGGGGCCCTGCACACCGCGCACGTGGACTAGAGGGGCTTTATTCCTTATTTTTATGTTATTTATTTAAACCTTCTGGGCAGTAGGATGAAGCCTTCAGCCAGCACACTTTTCTCTCTCATTATACTGCAAGATGCAATGACTGAATTAATGAAGCTGCCCAATGCAGAAACAATCTTTACAGCAAAAGAGCCCCATGGTGTGAAGGCGAATATGTATAGCTTAATGCTTTTTGGCAAGGCTAAGCTCAACTGGAGCATCTCAGCCTTAACGGTGTTCCTTAATGCCAGTTTAGCATTGTGGAGGTAAAAGGGCTGCCATTGAGAGCAATCTGAGCTGCTGGTGAGGTTGCTGAACCTGGTGATTAGCAGACTAATTACCCCCTGTGGCTCACAGCTCATTAATCAACCATTAAAATAAGCATTTCCAAGAACAGTCTCAGATGTATCAGGAGAAAAAGGCTGGGATAGTTAGCCTGTAGCCACTTTGGGCCAATTTGAATTCAGCTGTTCCAACAGCCGGGAATGTATCTCTGAACCATTAGGTTCAGGAGCCCATGCCCAGGACCCAGAGCTCTCCAAAGCCTCTGAGTTAAAACACCTTTGGCCAGTGATCTCTAACAGCCTCCTCTTTCTTCCCTGCTCTGGTCATCCTTCCCAGAAGAACATGCACCCCCTTTCCCTGCCCCAGCCATCATAACGCTACGCATTCAAGGCAGAAGCTCAAGGCCCTCCTGTCAGTGTCAAACATCCCCCTGACCTCCGGGCTGAGGGGCTGATAGCAGTTGCAGCTGAACACTGGGCAGATCAGAGTGCAAATGCACCCAGTCCAAATTGTACCACACTAACCCCTTCATGCAAATTTGTCCAGCTTAACCCTACGCCAAATGAGGGAGACAACAAAAGGCAAAATAAGGTTTACTCAAACTGTGGCTCAGCTGCACTCACACCACCTCCCCAGAGCTACGCACCGTGATGGAAGCTCATCTGAGGGGGCTCCTGGACAGAGGTGCTGGGTGAAAGCACCTGCCAGTGACACACACCACCAAAACACACCAGTGGATGCCAGCTGCCAGCAGACAGCATATGGCAGGAGGCCCATCCTTATGCTCCCCACTTGTTTTAACAACTCTTACTCAGCCCATGACTTGTGCTTCCCTCTCTGTGCACAGTGGCCAGACTAGCAGTTCAGGTGATCTCTTCTTCACCATTTGTTCCTAACACCACTCCTTTGTCTAGTCTTTATACCTCTCTCTTCTATTGCTTTAGAGAAGATCTGTGTAAAAAGGCAGGCCAGCTAAAACACTGTCCTCTTTTGACTCCTTCTTTAAAATCCCTCCTGCTGGAATGCCTGCAAAACGTTTGATAACAGGCAGACCATGTGCAAGACGACACTTTTATCTTTCAAGCTAATGAAGAATGTTTCATTGTTTAACCTGCCTTCTGTCTGGCCAGAGGCTTCTGCTTAGTCTCGCTTATCCGTATATACAGCTATTCAGGTCTTCAGGGAAAGAAGTGCCTTTATTACTTGTGCCCACCACTTAGCATGACAAAGTCCTGAACACATGCTGAGGCTGCAGGACAGAGCAGGAGGATAATGCACGTGTTTTCAGATCAGCTGGGCTTAATGAAAATCCCAGGATATTTAGAGAATTGGTTAGAGAATCGGCTCAAGGTGTCTCTGAGCACCAACACCCCCAAAGGAAGGGTGAAGCTTCAGAAAGCTGCAAAGGGACCAGTGTCTTAAAAAAAAAAAAAAAAAAAAAGGAAAGGAGGAGTCAAGAAATAATAGAGCTAAAATCCAATTCCTGGAAAAATGTTGGAACAAATAAACAAATTACTTAAATACCTAGAAGAAAACAAAGGATGGGTAATAACATGGATTTGTCACAAAGACACCATGTCAAGGCAGTCTAACTTCCTTCTACAACAGGGGAATAGCTTTAGGGAAAAAAGAGGAAAATCTCATATATCTTGACTTCAGTAAGGTTTTTGACACTGGCACGATAATTTGAAAAAGAAAATAAGGAAGTGTGGTCCAGACAAAAATACTCTTAGAGTCAGGCAGTGCAGACTGCTTGGTTGGAAAACCATTCACTGTCAAAATGAAAAGATGGGCCTAGTGAGGTTCCATAGGGATGAATTAATATTCTTACTGGAGCCTGGATGATAGATTAGGGAGGACACACACCAAATCTACAAATGATGCAGAGCTCAGGCAGCAACAAACAGCTGTACAAGTACAGAACAATGCTGGGTACCAGTTCTGTAAGAAAGGATCACAAGTTGAACATGCATTGACAGCACCAGAGCATCTCTGTTTAAAAAAAAAAAAGGGGGGGGGAGGCACAGATCATCCTGTACAAAAAAGTGAGTAGTCTGCATTTCATATGAAAGAATGTTTCCAAACTACCAAACTATTATTCCAAACTATTATGAAGTTTCCAAACTATTCCAAAACTATTCCAAACTATTTCCAAACTACATACCTGTTTAAAAGAGATACAGACCAACTGGAAGACAAAAGGAATTGACAAGAAGAGACAGTGTAAAGACTGCAAAAACTAGTGTTGCTTGGAGAGGAGCTGTGCAAAATCCTGAAATTCAGAAAGAACAGCTTCGGAGAGAAAGGGATGAGTTTCCTCTCCCACCAACAGGGTGCAGGATGTGTTGTAATGGACTGAAATTACCACAAACATTAGGTCAATCATTAAAAACTGTAAGGGGAGCGTAGCATCAGACTCGATTTCCTACAGAGGCTATCAAATCACCATCAGTGAAGGTTTTAAGAATGCTAGACAAAATGTCTTCATCGAACAACACAGGTTTGGGGGACAATGTCTTAGGGTAGGGAGCTGGACTATGTATTCATACTGAAAAAAAGAGCACAAAGCTCTAACAACTTCACCGCAAAGTTCTAAAGCACAAGAGCTTCCTAATCTGTAGTGTAGTCAGGAGGATTTTGTTCTTGCACAGTGCACTTTTCACAGGTACTCTTCTGCCTGCAAAGTACAAAAAGAAAGCAAACACTAGTGTACTACAAGAAGAATTTACACCCTATTTGCACAGGTGTAAGCAGAAAACAAATCCTTGTATTTCCAGTCAAGTTGTTGCATTAGACAGCAAGATATAAAGCTCAGAGTTGTTTCTGAGTTAGAATGACAAAAGTACAATCCAAGTGTCTTTTGGACACTGCATTTTAGCCCTGGTTTCTCCCGAGAGGGGCATGCATACATCTATACACCAAATTGCAACCCTATATCCATACTCTTGTTAACACAGCATCTTATTACATTCCTCCAATGTAGCAGCAGTTCTAAGGTGCTATTGAAAAGAACAGGACAGAATCTCAACCTCTGATGTATGAGACTAGTTCTGAGCATGACTTACATATCAGTGCACTTGTTTCATGCCTAGAGTCACAGCATTGCAAGAAGTGATCTTCTCAGATCTTATAACTAGGACTTAGCTCCGTTAACACTTGACTAGGAAACTTTAAAAGAAGCACAGGGAAGTGTTTGCCAAAGCTTTGAATCCGCTCCTCAGCATGGTGCTTGAGGTCACTCTAGAACAAAACAGGCCATGTTTCATCCAAAACACAGCCTAGTGGCTACAACTCTGCAGAAAGAGAATAGAGAGGAGAGGAGAGGAGAGGAGAGGAGAGGAAACAGGGAAAGAGGGAAAGGGACAAAAGAAGAGCAGTTTCTACAAAATGAAAGACATTTCTCCAAGAAAACATTAGGTATGCCACACACAAAAGTAAAAGCCCATATTTTTCATTTGGAAAACAAATATTCCAACATTTAAAAATATTTTTTCCTGCAGACTTTCTATTCTCTTAATAAACAATAGTTAACATGTCAGCATTTTGTCCTGAGCAGGAAGAAAAAAAGTCCTGAAATGCTGAAGTTTTCCACAGGACAGAAACCCCAAATATTGCTCATTTCTATTTCCAGCCTTTTTTTTTTT
>VXBO01000758.1:844933-916794 GCA_013400135.1 Rhinoptilus africanus | reverse complement strand
TCAGTTACATACCTCTGTCATTTCACAGACAAGGGGGGCTGTGGAGATGACTTACTCTGGGAGAGCTGTCAAGAAGTTCCCAGATGTCCACCCTCTCCTGGGGACTTCTGCTCTGACTGTAGGTACTGTTGACCTGCTTGTGAACTAACTCCTGGCAGAGACTTGGGTTTTCCTTAACAGTTGGAGCTGTAATTTACAGCAGCTCTCAAGCTGCTTCACAAACAGGCAAACTAGTGGTGGGGATGGGAATGTCTAAGACAAAGTAAGGGTAGACCCAGTGCAGAGCGGGGAAGAATACAACTGCAAACTTACAGCTGTAACGTCCTTACCCAAAACTTTGCCACTGGACATTGCTACTTCCACTTCAGCAGTCCAACCCATCTTGCCTAGGGTGCAAACTTCATTTCCCTGGACAACTTCCAGCTGGAGTCAGCATGCTACTTGTAATTTGAAACGGATGTTGTTTCCACGGAGGATCCTGGCTTCTGAAGGTTGACTTCAGAGCTGGATAACTAGCAGGTGGGGGAAACACACACAGCACTGCAGGCCTCCAGGCTGCTATGGGTTCTAGGAGATTTTAGGATCCTTTCATTCAAAAAACACAGAAAGGTTTTTTCACTAGTCCTCTTTTGTCTTGGTCATATAAGCCCATATGTGTTAGGTCTCCGCTTATACGGAGTCCTGGACTGCCTGCACTTTGTGTACTGTAAAGCCCATTACGCCTTCTGACCAACACTGATACTGTTTTTCAGAAATTAAAAGCTTGAGTAAAGGAGGGGGAAAAAGAGTCATACACAATTTCAGGCATTAAACTTCTATAACCACTTCTCAGTTGGCTCTAGTTCTCGGTTGGCTGTAGGGGAGGGGAAGAGACTATCAGTTTAATAGTGGGACTATTAGTTTAACTCGTAGGGAATGCCTAGATTTCATCAAGTAGCCATCATAGACCGGTGGGCTCCCTCCTTGACCCAGATTGCCTTCATCTGCAACTTCCCAGAGGTGACAAAGATGGCTTGTGCTGCACCCCTGCCTCCCTCACACCAGTTATGTGTAAGGAAGGCACCAGCTTCCTGCTGAACCTACCAGTGAAGGAGGAGGACAGCATATCGCTTCAGTGATGTACATCTCTCCAAATGGGTACCCTGAAATATGTCTTCCATATCATCAGCTAGGGCACCCTTTCCATTTCTAGAAATACAGAGGGATGTTTTGCTTTGATAGTCCAGTTTGGCTCGGAAAGCCCCCAGTCCAAGCATTCCCAGGGACCATGTGTTTTTGAAACCTAAGTATTGGACAAAAGAGCTTTGATTTTCCTATAAAGAAGTTTCAGAACGAGCATGTGCAGTGCAGAGTTCCTAGAGAAAGCGTGCAGAGGGAAGGCACTGTGTAATGGTGCCTGGGTTCCCACCAGTCCCACTAAACCTCCGGGGCTGGAGCCACATTCCATTCAGCTGAGGGAGAGAAACGCTGAGCGTCCTTTTGTTTAGAGATCACTGAAACAATAGAAGTCGATGCCCAAGGCAGGGAAATCCGAGGGTTCATCAGGGGCCTCAAAAATAGGGATTTATGCAGAACAAAAGTGGGCAATCAAAGTACAGCCAAAACACAAGGGCTCTGCTAGGTGAACAGTGGCACATCTTGTTCCTGGCTTGTGCCCCCTGCACTGGTGGCACAAGGCTCCCATCTCCATGCCATATGCTCATGTCCCACTCATTCCAGTTCACACTCTGCTCTATGGCTTAACAACCAATGGCAGACTGTTTGGCACTCAGGAGCTGGTGTGAATGGGCTTGGGCACGTCTCCTGTTTTCCTATGGGGCTCTAAGGATGCAGCAGTTTGTTCTGTGAATGTGGGTCTTTACAAGAATGCGGCATTCAACTGGGATTCAGGGTCACAGAATGATAGAATCATTTAAGTTGGAAAAGACCTTTAAGACCATCAACTCCAACTGCTAACCTAACACTACCACATCCACCACTAAACAAAGTCACGAAGCGCTTTTTAAATACCTCCAGGAATTTAATCTCAATCACTCAACCTCTTCCCTGGACAGCCTGTTCCAATGCTCGATAAACCTTTCGGTGAAGAAATTTTTCCTAATATGCAATCTAAACTTCCCCTGGTGCAACTTGAGGCTGTTTCCTCTTGTTTCCTGCTTGGGAAAAGAGACTGATATCTGCATCACTACAACCTCCTTTCAGGCAGTTGTAGAGAATGATAGAGTCTCCCCTCAGCCTCCTGTTCTCCAGACTAAACAAACCCAGGTCTCTCAGTCGCTCCTTGTAAGACTTACGCACTAGACCCCTCACCAGCTTCATTGCACTTCTTGTGAAATGCTCCAGCGCCTCAGTGTCTTTCTTGTAGTGAGGGGCCCAGAGCTCAACACAATACTCAAGGTGCGTTCTCACCAGTGCTGAGTACAAAAGGACCATCATTTCCCTGATGGGCTGAAGTATCCAACATCTACAAGGTTGAATTTCGGATTCCAGTTTGGATCTGTTATTAAATGCAATCTGTCTTAATGACAATTCCACAAACAAAAATGAGAGGTTTTAAATCTCTCAGAGCCTGACAACTAACACTGCAGAAAAATGAAAGTATCTAACTACTTTTCAACAGTGAAATACTCTGAAGAGGACAGCTCTACAATGAGATCCACCTTGTGCTGGGGTGAGAATGACAGTACTAACAACATAGTTAAGCCTGCTGCAAAAACTAGACATTTCCAAGAGCCAGACCAGGCCGACTGTCTGCTCATCCACTGAAAGCCTTGTTGTGCCTTCTCTTGAGAAACTCAAGTGCTGATAAAACATTACAGCAAGAGTGCAAAACAAATCATTACAAACCAAACAGGAGCCAAATAAGCATTTGCTGTGGGTATGTGGTCATCGGCACTGGAAGGCTTCCCAGAAACAATGATTTCAGCAGCCTCTTCATGGATGAGAGGGAGGCTGTCCATCAGGTAGGGATCAGCATTTTATTATTGCTGTACTGATTAGCTGGGATACAGGCCAAGGAAGAGATGCCCCAGAGTGGTGTGCTGTAATTGATTTAACCAGCACAGCATGAAGCCTGGTGAGTACTTTTTGGATCTGTTCATAGAGAGGCAGAGACTTGCAGGAAGGCCAAGATGAACCAATAATCAGTCAACCTGAGATAGACACTTGTGCCCAGGAGCACAAGAAGAAGAAACACCTTCCTCTGGTGACACGGTGAAAGTGGTCAAGCTGCAACCAGATTGGTGGAGTGAGGCAAGGACTCATTATCAATCAGAATCTTGAAAGCTTTTCATTGAGCTGGAAATTAGTAATACTCACAAGAATTGCTGTCGTTCTGTGTCAGCAAAAGAGTGTGGAGAGAAGGGCACAGCACTCTAAAAGGGCAGCTGGGAGAAGGCTGAACAGTCCAGCTAAGAGAGGGGCTGGCTCCCAAAGTGATGGATGAAGGTGAGACCATCAGCCTCACCACAAGAAACATCAACCCTGTCTGCTCATCCCAGCCTCTCAGCTAAAGGCACAACTGGAGGGGAGAGGAGATCTTAAAATGGAAAAGCAGTGTTCATAACAGGCAAGGCGGAAAACCAACCAAAGTCCCTTCCATGAGACTTTCTTCAGCAGAGGGGGAGACCTGGCAGACCTCTCTTGACAAAAAGACGGAAAGGTAAGGTAAGAAAAGCCATGCTGGGCTAGAGAGTATAACAAAGCTTGGTATTGGAACACAGAGGACTCCTCATCTCTTTCAAAAGGGATCTTAAGTTTTCCAAGAATTGAGTTACATCACAACCCGGTTTTGCTTTGATAGTAGTTATATATCAAATTGCAATATTTCATCAAGCCTTGCAGATAATTTCTTCATCAACATGCTTTATTAAAAAAGAGATTTGAAAAAATCCTGACCTTTTATAGGTCACTTCTCTTTTCCTAACCAATCAGATTTCGTTGTTCCCTGAGGTCCTAATCAATTATGAGCCCATTTATTTCACTTGATATGAAGACTGTGCCCAATTAATTCAGAGATGCATTAAAGTGAAAGGTTTTACAATTGAAATGAATGTTTCTTACTTTCTGTCATGTCCTGCTCTGGGAAATTAGGTTTAAATAAATGCTAACAGAATTGTCAATAATGCATTGCATAAAGGTCAGGATGGTCAGGCTTTAATACAAGGGATGTTTTTATTTCTTTATTATTAGAATGTGTTTTCTTCTTTTATCTGGTAAAAGAGGAGATGTGTACAGCAACCAGATCTGTGGTACAGCTGAAGCTTCACTGCAACAAATTGTGATTTGATACCTTCTCAGAACAAGTATTTCCTGTCTCCAATTTGCTGTCATAATTAAAGCAAAGTTAAATAGGCTCTCCATTTGACGCACATTAGGTAGACTGGACTTTGTATTGGGTAAACAGATCATTAGATTGTTTTAAGTAGAGCTGAGGTCTCTGATCTTACAGCAAAAGCCTTCACCCATTTGAAAATACAGTAATTTCTCATGGAGGTAAGGGAGACAGACTTTTTAAAATGCTAAATAATGTGCCAGCTGCACCTACATTCCTGCTCATAAACTTCTTTCCTTCAGCTCAGTTTAGTGGAATAAGTTTTGCTTCCTCTACTGTTGCTGAGAAGCAGTACTGCCAGGTTTTCCTGGGTATCTTCTCTATCTGGATGGAGTGCGCAGAAACCCTTGTCCACTTCACCTTTGTAAAGGCCTTGGGTACAGGGACTCTGCATATTTCCTAGCAGGCTTACCAGTCATCACCTCTTGCACTCTTCAGAGTTGGANGACCTCCCTTGACCTGCTGGCCACACTCTTCCCTATGCAGACCAGGATTCCGTTGGCCTTTTTGGCAACAAGGGCACATTGCTGGCTCATGGATAATTTACTGGTTACCAGGCCCCCAGATCCTTCTCCTGAGAACTACTTCCCAGCAGGTCCACCCCTAACCTATACTGGTGCCTGACATTCTTCCTCCCCAGGGGCAGGACCTTGCACTTGCTTTTAGTTGAACCTCATTAGGTTCTTCTCTGCCCAGCTCTCCAGCCTGTCCAGGTCACGCTGGATGGCAAGACTTGAAGATACTTATGAATGCTGAATACCTCCAATACTCACATGTCTCTGCAAATCATGTGCTAGACATACCCAGTTTTGTGCCAGTCAGGAAGTCCTCAACATCTCCTTGGTATTGTTCCAAGGTTGCAATATCATGGACACCCTCTCTCTGGGCTGCCTCAGGACTTCCGAAAGTAGGGTTGTGCCAACACACCATTTCTCTCTGCTTGTTCTGCTGAAGGGTGTGACAACAGAAATGAGCAGTGGGCAGCTGCCCTGAGCACTGCGCAGCTCCTTATCTCACTGTATATGAGCACCCAGACCTTTTACTTCTCCCAGGGCAGGCATTGAGCTTTATCACACAATACAGGCTAATTCCACACCAGTCTGTTTCATATTGACTAAATGGGGCTGGAGAGATGGGTTTGGCAGTTGGTTTGGGCAGAAATAATTTAGAAGTGCTTTACTGAGCAGAACTGTACTTAACACTTCTGCTGTTGTACTCCCTGCTAGAACAAGTAAGAGAAACTACAGTTGCAAGTGTGTAAAAGGAAGGGAAAAGCTGGTGGCAGGTGGAATATGTGCCTTCCACCTCAACTGCCGACAGTTGAAAAATGGATTTTTTTAAGCCTGGGAGTTTGCACACATGAAATGGCTTTGCTGATGCAGGAAAAAGCATCTTGTTCTTCCTCCGATGGCTCAGTTGGGAATTGCTGCAGGAAACATGCCATGTGGAGGAAGAGGGCTAAAATTCAGCTCCCTAGTGTTACCCATTTGTCTTCTACAATGTGGCTGCAATTATGGCATTTTCATCGTTTCAACAGTCTGTACAGAATGAGCCAGGGTCCCCTCTGGTTTCAAAAAGTCCCTGGTCAACAAATACATTGCTTAAAAAATCTGAGTAGGAGGCTAGGAAACACAAACTTTAACTTCAAGGGGAAAACTCTGCTGCTCTCTTCAGTTTCCTGCACTTTAGTGACAGCACTCCCAACATAGTATCATCCTCAGAATGTTTCAGTTTCTGAAGTTAGAGATGATGTCTACATACAAAGTGGAAGCAGATTAAAATCAAGAAAGTTATTTGCTCTGCAACCAGTTTGCCATGTGGCTGCCATTTCTCAAGGAAGATATAAAGACCCCTCAGGCCTTCCTCAGATTTTTTAGTCTCATCATTCTTCTTTTTTATGTAGATCTTTTGTTTGTTAAAAAAACCAACATGCACAAACAACCAAACAATTGTGAGAACACATCTCAAATGTAATCAATTCATTTTCTGCTGGAGTTTGCAGAGAGCCTGAAACATCAACTCTGAGAAGCGTGAACTGCTCTTTTCATTTCAGAGCAAGCCTCTTCAGATTTGAACTGTGGTACCTTTAATCCACCATTGCTATCTCCTTCACACTCCTCAGCATCTAAGAATGGTGCAGGAGTATAGCACTACAAAGATCTGAAATACATTTAGGTCCTTAACCACATGAGGCAGCACAGGAGATGCACGATTTGCTTTCGTGAGGAAAAGCTCAACTCTTAAAAGTTTGAAAAATACTGCTCCAAGACACTGAGCATCCTCAGTTCCCACTGAGCCCCAAGTAATTAGGTAATGGAGCTTATTTTCAATCTTTATCCTGTGCTCTTCTTAAAGCTTCAAGCCAAAATACATCATCACTCATTCTGAGCTGCTTCCCACCCTGTGAAGCTGAACCAGCACTTACTACTAACCCTATCTCTGGTTTGAAATTCATTGCTTGATATCACACCCTACGAATGGGGCCAGTAGGTTTTTAGGGATTTATGTGCAAGTCCAGATTAGTACAGATTCATTTGCCACAACCATCTGTATTTTAAAAAAAAAAAAAAAAAAGTGTACTTATTCCTTTAACTACCTTAATTTAATTTTATTTTTTAAACATCAAACAAAATAAGTGAAACTTTGTGGAAATATGGATTCAATCAGCGATCATTGGCTATTTTTTCCTGCCTCAGTTATGAAAGGAGATGAGGTGTTTAAATTACCAGATTTCACATGTGGAAGGAATAAGTCTGAAGGAAATAGCATAGGATTCTTTCCAAGCTTGAATTACAAATTATCCCAGGACCCAGGAGAGGAGCAGAGCAGAGCAGAAAACAAGATTTCAGGAGATTCTTTGTCAAGTTAGTTTCTCAATCAGCCTTGAAAGGCACCTTGAGGACCCAATTTCTTCCTTATGTTGCATTCCTCCACTGGTGTAGAAGCTTAAGGACTCCAGTTGGTACCTTTTTCAATAGCTGCTTATATGATGTGCTGAAGTATTTATCTCACAATAATGCATGTTAATGTCAATTTTGCAAGAAAAATGAACTAACAGATGGACTACTTCCCCCAAAGAGCTTACTTGTTAGTGTGAATCTTGCAGGTACATACTACTCACATATTACTAACCTACAAGCTCAAAAGGATTGTTTAAAAAAAACCCTCATAAGGTTTGATATGTGGATATTACTAAACTGTTCAAATATCTGGTGGAAATTCACGTCTTTCTTTAAGCCCTTTCAGAAAAGCAAGAACAGTTATCTCCATCCATTCTCTCACTCTTCCATGCCAAGTTTCTTTTCCTAAATAAGTAGTTCTTTCAAGGCAGACCAGTAGGAGTAAATGACTTGACTCTTCAGATTCCGAGCCCGGATTCTATAATCAGCCATGTGCCAGGGGGTGCTGTTCCAGCTCCAAATGCCCACAAATCTAGAGCAAATCTCTGCCTAGAGGTTATCTTTCCTCTGGCATCCAGATAGGGGAAGATAATTTCCCTCTCTGGTGCAATGCAGTTCCCATATCAATTGGTGCCAAGAGCATTCTGCAGAGGAACAGCAGTAAAAGAAAAACCAGCAGCCAAGCTCCTGTATCATGTTTTAAATTTAATATTTTAATTTCTTTTTTAATAATTGACCTGTCAAGATAATTACTACAGACCATGAGACAATGTCTCTAGCACATTTGGGGAAAATGGAACCATTTGTGGGAGAATATACATTTCCAAAGGGTTTGCTGCCTGGCGTGGAATGTAATTTCATCATCATCTTAAAGGCAAACACTAGGGAAGAAGGGCAGGAGGGCCGATAAGGAAAGTGCAGAGGGGAGGCTGTGGACTTTTTTAATTTTAATTTTTGTTAGGCTTTTGAGAGTTAAAAATCCAGTGGCAGATGAGCTTGCCATGTAAAGGCTACTATTGAAATTAATGCAAGTAGACTTTTCTTGGAGATGGCTGCAATGCAACAGACATTCTCAGTGACAGGCTAAGTCTTGCATTATTCAGTGTACAGTTTGCATCATCTGTAACTATAAAGCATGGTCCATTTTGTTTTACTTTTATGCTTACTTCCAATGGGGCTTGTTTACACTCTGCTCCCCCTTCCAACTTCTCTCCTCCAAATACTCTCCAGGGACCATGAGCTGGAGTATCTCTGCAGGCTGTTACGCAGCACCACGCTGCAAATTCAAGCCATTAACATGACAGCACATCTGATCCCAACACTACTGTCCACCACTCCCTAGCTCTCCTATGGGAACAGCTGCTTTTAAATGGCAGACACTGGTGTCTCATGCTTTGATATTCAAAAGCTTAGCGGACCGTGCTCTGCCACTGGGAAGAGAAATATAAGATGGATCTGCCTGAGAAGAATTTTGCTGCACAGTTTAGCTTTCTCAGTTATTTTAATGCAGCATTGACCAGATAATAAAATCCTTAATATTGAATATGAGATTCTGAAGTCACAAATGTCATCAGTTTAAAGTGGAAGCAGACATCATCCATTCTAGTATAAAAGAAGCCTAAATCACGACTCCTTTGAAATCAATATGAAAGCACTTCTTAGCCTGAGTAGGCCAGAAAATGGTCATAATTATCATAAACCATAAAATTTCNCAGCCAGACATCTCATTTGTACACTAGGCTCTCACTTCCCAACTTTAAGCATGCTTCTGGGTGTAAAAATTGATAAGGGAACTGTGATGAAGCAACCTAAGCATCCCTGCTTAAAAGATCTGCCTGAGTCTGCAAATAGCCTGAAATGCCAGCTTTGAATTGCTCCTTTCCAATCTGGATTCCAAACAGAATACTTTAAGTGGCAGTATTACTAACTGCTCAAAAGCTTTTGAAAAGAAGAGGAAGTACTTCTAGGGGTGGATGTCCAGTAACGGAGCTGGGAGATAGAGTAGCACTTTCATTCTTCTCAGAAGTTTAAAACCTCCTCAGGTTTTAAATACTTGGTCAACACACTCCTGATTGCTGACTAGACCTCCAGCTTAGACCGATCGTTCTATATTTTATAGTTGGCCCTGTATTTAATAAGAGACAAATCATGCTCTGCTATTCATTAGTAGGTAAGACTGCATGATCGACTTGCTCTCCCAGGAGGACAATGATGCCAGTATCTGAGAGGTTACAGTTGATCACTCCTGAATGAACTGGGGCTACATGGCTAAGCAAAACCAAAGAGTGGAGGAATAGGAGAAGGAAGAAAATGCATCAGGCCACAGTTTAAAAAAAGGAGAAATATTTCAAAGTTGCTCTTAACCTTGGCTTAATATCTCCAAGGACAAGAAACCCCTCATGGCCATTGCTATAAGACCAACCAAATGAAGAAAAGAGACTTTCAGCTATCCTAAGCTTATTCTTTGCACTTCTTTTAATTTAACATTTCTATCCAAACCCCAGCTACCATACTGTGTAGTACCAGTTTCCAGAGCCTGTCAGGCTCTGCTGTTTTAATGCTGCTAGTATGTTGGGGGATCTTCATGTCTGTAACGGAACCCAAATTTCACTGCAGAAAGGAAAGGGAATTGATCTGCTCTGAGTCACAATTACAGATTCAGCTTCAGAGTACTCTGAAAGCTGCCAAGAGGCATTCCCAGCAGGAATTAGTGTCCAGCTGGGACCAAGCAACAGTGACTGCCTGACTTCAGAAGCCATTAAAATATAGAAGCATCACTTCACATTCAAAGAAAATGCCTTTTTCCCCCTCCCTACCTTACCTCTGCTTCTTAAATCACCACGCGGCATTATTTAAAAAGGGCTCCTTCGGAAGCTTCCGTTCTGTTTTTTAGGAAGTACTAAATGAGAGATCAGGAACAAATATGACCAGAGATCAGCTTTGGTGACAAGTGCTAATGATGAACTTCACACCTAAAAACATGTTCATTGCTCAGGCAGAATGGGAGAGGCAGGGAGCTGGAGCAGGAGTGAGAAATATGTATGTTACCACATAACTACAGCTCTGCATTCAGTTTACCGTTCACCATCCACAATGCTTGAGCTGTAATTAAACAGAACAGAGGATGAATAAAAGCCCAGCACTGTCTTATATTTCTCCTGATTTTGGCTTGTTTCCTTTACCCAAAAGCTCAAAGGCTTTCCTAGCCATTGGTTTTGGAAAGAGGTTTGTTGGGATGCAAGTTTCTAACTTCTGCTTGACTTGGAGTAGACCTACAGGAATTCCTGCTGTCCCAGCAGGGGACTGCGACTGCCTAGGTGTCCAAACAGCCCTAGTGTATGAGGGTTGAAATCAAGAGCAGACCTTCTTAGCACTCATGTGCTGCAACATCAGATAAGGCAAGTCCCACCTGCTGTAGGTGCCTGAGTCACTCTACACTGCCATACCAGAGCTTGTCTCTATCTAGAGCTCCATGTACCTCTCTGGTTTGGCCACTTCACTGACCCACTGAAGAATACATGAGATAACAGGCATGGATGAGCCCCACTACAAGATCCACTACCTACCTATGGTTTAGCACCACAGCATCTCTCTTGGAACGTAACTGGGCATGGCTCACTGCCTGAGCCACACACCTGCACTGTGAACCCTCTCATATGAGCCAACATACGAAGGGACAGACTAATAGAGAGGCCTGAAATGCTTTGCATATAGAGATTAATCCAAGATATTCAGTGCCTTTTATGATGGACATTAGCCCTCTCTAAGGTCACCGCACAGGAAAAAAACAGAGACAGAATAAAACAGATGTGTTCTTGCTTGAAGTCACTCTGAAGTCTGGAGTGAAGTGGAGAACAGGACTTCTGCCTTTCCGCCAGGTTTCATCATAAGACTTCCTCTGGATATATTGGAGGGAACATATTCCCCGCCTCAAGAAAGCTCAAAGCAGCTGCCTTCCTCCAGGTACCTATGTGCAATAGCTTACAAGAAAAAAAAAGAAAAAAAACCTGACTTGATGCCTGGTTTTCCAAACCTGTTGCTAGTTTAAAACCCAACACAGGAAAACAGGGAGATGCTGTCAACTCCATTACTCACAACTGCAGATAAACCCTGATGACACAGTGTTTTTCCAACATGATGTTGTGACCTGGGGCAACATAGATGCTTCAGTCTCTCCTTTCCACCTGGATACATCCTCCTTGGCACGTTTGCCACCACATTGTATTCCTTGGTAAAAAATTAGAATTGCAAGAGCAGCTATATATCAGTTCTCAGACTCTAAGAAACACATGAGCCAGACAATTCCTATTTAGTATGGATGGGAGAAGCATAAATGCCTTTTATGGTTGAATGTAGATGATGAAATACTATATTTGTTAAGGAGAGGAAAGCGGATGTCCCCCATTATAATCTATGATTTATTACTTCTATCTCTGCCTCGCTGCATTTACAGTAAGTTTCTTCGTTCAGAAGCAGGTAGGTTCATCGACAGTTTCACAGTGATCACAGGAGGATTTTCCTTCCCTCCTGGAAAGTATCCAGCCCTCTTTCTCTCTAAGGAAAGGGCAATCCCTCCTCCCCAGCCCAAGAAGAGCAGAGAGCTGGAAACCTGCCATGTATGATGTTGCATCAGTTGAATTTTACCGGTAACAATAAAGAGGGTCAGTGTCCAATTCTGGAAACAGTGGCATGCATGCTGAAACTATTGATTTTCCAGCCCCTACCCAATGATACAGAGCTGTAGAGCTAGAACTGCCTGCAGCATGCTGTAGCCAGGGGTTTGCTAGGCAGCCAAATGTATCAGGCGCACATCTCCTTGCTTGGAAAGACTCAGACTTACAGCTTCTGTTATGGACAGGAAAAGGAGTGATTGAGCCCTGAGACTCTACCATGTAGCCATGCAATCTGTGTGAGAATACAGCACCTCATTTTACCTCCCCCAGTATTTCTTTTTTGGCCTACACGGGTGTGTGAAGGATAAGTCCCAAAACAAAAAGCTCCTCCTGGGATGGTAGCTGAGGAAGACACAGTTTACCTTTCCTACCTGTACCTCCCCACCATACTCAGTGCGAAGCAATACTGCCTTCCCCAGGCCAGGTAGATCAACTGAGCTGTTCACACGAGCGTGCCCTGAAGGGCCTCAGTCAAAACTAGCCCAGATAAGCTAACACAGCTTAAATGACAGACTTTCACTAACCCTTTTCATTTCGACTGAAACGCAATAGGCAGCAGTCACAAAAGCAGCTTTGCCAGCAGATTACACAGGAAAGCATCTTCCAGGAAGAGCTGGTGACAAGTAGCCAGTCAAGTGTGTGTTAACACAAGTGCAGACAGAAAAGGATGCACCACAGATGTGAAAGCCCAGTCTCAGACAGTCTAAAAGCTCGTTAAATCACTGAGCCTAGTGGCTAAGTACCTCTAAAGACCTAAAGCCAACCAAAGGGAAAGAGTGGGCACAGGACACACTTGTGTCTTTCAGCATTAAGGCCTAAAATATATATTTACCCCTTGTCTTAGGCAGATGTCCACTGCAGTAGCACTGTCATCACAGCAATGTCCCTGTGGTTTTACGGCCCCCAAAACTCTTCCAAATCTGTTTTAATGATGCTAAAAAATTTGCACATTGTTTTTCTTTCCCCAGCAGCCTTGTTTACAGTCTGCAGGTGTAAGCAAGCCTGATGAAAACAAGAAAAAAGATTTTACAGTGTGTGTACGAAACAACATCATGTATGCAGCACTGCAGAGGTATGTACTGCAGAAATCTCGACAACGTGAACACCAGACCCTTAAACTTTCTCCCAAGACTGAGACAGTGATGTAGGTGTGTAAAGTTGTGTTACCAAAGAAGTCATACTGGATAGTATTGGTGTGCAAAAGGCAGAGCACATTTAAATACCATCTCCCCTCAACATTACAGATAGTTAAAAAATACATAGCCTTATCAGGCTTGAAAGAACCCAATCTGTTTCTTCCTATAAGGTTTTATCTTTACTACACATTGGAATACCATTGTATACTATACATTGTATATCATAAGAAATGATCCTGCTGTAGATCATACCTGTGAAACAAAACACAATGGACAGCATAGTTTTGGCTGTTACAAGCTAATTTTGTCAAAGATCATGTCTCCAAATAACATAACGATGGCAAAAGTCTATTCTGTAACCCTGGTATGAGCCCCTCAGGCACAAAATTCAGCTGAAAGTTCATAATGGGAAAAATGAGGAAAGAGAAGGGAGGGGCTTCATGAAATTCATGTGCTTAATTACAAAGATCCAAACTAGCACTACTTCAAGCCCTTTGTAGGTGAAACTATAGACTTCTAAAGAGATATATGCCTCCAAAACCAATAAAATGCAGCCTGGACCATAAATCAACCTGGTCTATCAGAGTACTGAAGTAATTCCAAAATAGCAGCTCACCCTAGTGGGATGCTGAGTTGCTAGAAAACCTCCTAATTTCCCATGTTTCTCTAGTTGTAACTTTCCAGAACATCTAGATTTCTTCCTGGAGTCGAAGCACTTGTAGGACTTACGAATGTATTTAGGTTGGAGTAAGTCCCCTTACATGCTCTTAAATGGGAAAGTCAAACTAGTGTATCCCTGTACTCCAGTCAGCCAATAGTAGTGCTGTTTTCAAATGAGTTAGTTTGAAATTGGAAGAAAAGATTTGAACCTCACACACGTTTTTGTTCTGTCACATTAGGACTTTGGCAGGTTTAGCAAGACAGCTGGGTCCTAAATTAGCTGTAACTACTCTGGAGAAAAAAAAAAAAAAGCCCTAGGTATCTTTGAGACAATCTCAGTGGAAAACATCTGGTCATTGCTCAAAAAAAAAAGAGAGAAAGCAACATTAATGATGAATGAGAAACAGGACAGAAAAAAGCTTTTTTTTTTGTAATGCCACTCTATAAATTAATGGCATGCTTCAGTGTGGAACTCTCTGTTCATTTCTGGTCACCCATCCTGGGCAGAAACTGCAGGGAGAGGGAAAAGCAAAATCCCACATGTTCTGCTCTGCGTTTGCCAACACACCTTCATCTGCTGTCACACATTGTGTTCCTCCATGTCATTGTGATTCTTCAGCCAGATCCTTCTGTATGTGAAGGGTTTTTTCCTGACTGGTATGATCTACATGAAATTCCCTTCTTAAAATAGCATGCCAAATACTAAGTTGTTGTTATCCCTATGGACACTGAACTCCAAGCTATTTTGGGATTCTTTCTTAAATAGAAGACTTCCCATTAGAAGTCTTTCATGCTAATTAGAGTCACCCCTTCGCTGGGATGAACTAGCAAGAACAACTGCTTTGCACCCTGGGAAACTGCTGCTCTAAACCCTTGTCTTTTTGTCATACCCAAATAGTTCATGTATGTTTGGTTGCAATTCCCCTGTTATTACTACTTCAGTGACTTATTTCTCTGAGATCTCCCTTAGCAGCGTGTATGCAGTATCTACTGAGGAAAAAGCTGCTCGCACTAACCTGTTAGTCCACCTCTAATCACACCGTGGGAGATTTCTATCCACAGGCTGTCAGATGCACTTCACTAAAATTTTACCTCATCAGTTTACTCAGAGTTATTTCTTTCTTCAAAGCTACAGTACTATTCTCACACCTCTGTGACCTAAGCTGTCCTTTGGGTATAGTTCGTAGCCAGGAATTACAGTATCATATTGATTTTTGTCAATGCATCATATTTCAAGCTGCCTATTGAATAATGTCTATTCTATCAAGGTCCTCTTCTCATATTAAGCAGGAGCTTCTAGGGCTGTCAGTCTCACTGCCATTCATAAGTACTAATATCCACTAAAAATAAATTAGAACAAAAGTGATCTGACAATGAAAAGCTGTAATTTGAAGATATTGAAGAAAAAGGCTTTTGTCAAATTTTACTCATATGGAATGTGTCATATAACACAACCAAACTGTTTGACAAGAACAAATTACCACAACACTCCCTATCAAAATAAGCCAAAGCCATGAAAACGTACAAATAAATTCCAGCTCAAGTATGAGAGTAGCATACTGTATTAGAAGAAACAATGTTTACTAGATTACACTATTGGATTAAAAAAAAATAGCAAATGTCCTTATCAATAATTAATCGACAGCTCCTTATTTTTTCATGAGAGGAATTTTTAAAATCTTAAACTGAAATCAAGTTCAAAAGTAGATTGTGTAATTCCAGAGAGTTACTACCATATTGAATAAAACAGAGATGCAAAAGCTGAAAAAAACCTGACACCAACAAAATGTAGATTAATTGCAGAAACAGACAAAAGGCCACAGCAGCAGATCAAAGAGAGAGCAGCTTGGCAAAGTATGACGGAGCATTACCATAATGAATTTTGTGAGTAAGCAGTGTCCTTTAGAATAATTCTTTTGATCTCTTAAGAACGCATTTACTATAATCAAGAAAGGGTTTACTTACCAAAAAAAAAAAAAAAAGGGAATAGACTTCCCTAGGATTTAACTTTAACCCATCTGCAGCAACTCCACCATGATGTTTCATAGATTTCTAACAGGCTTACCCTGATTATCTAGTCTGGCCTTCTAAATTCCAGACAAATGAACTTCCCACAACAGTTCTTACTTGTATGCACTAAGAGTAATTTCCTCCTGTTTCCTTTCAGGATTAAGAGTGAAAGTGAGAGACTAGTCAGACATCTCAATTTAACTAGATTTCAGGTCAGGTGCCTGGACTAGAAGGAAACCCACCTCATCAAATGGCTGAGTCGAGAGCCAACTCAAGGCTTCCCTGTAGCACAGCTGAAAATGAAGCCTCCCAACCCAAGGACAGACAGAAAGGGTTGGGATGCTCTTAGGCAGCTGAGGTGACATAGTCAAGCCAGACAGAAAAATCCTGGGGATCTGGGTTTGCTTTTCCCACTGCTGCTGGCTGCACAGAAGCTGGGGCAGCAAACACTGCTGCCGTTAGGACCCATTCTGCCATCCCCATTTCTCTCCACCCCACGGTAAGAGACATCCCCATCCCCCCAACTTTCTCTCAGCGAAAGCAGGAGCCATCAGCAGTGAGAGCCGTAGCTTTGCAGGGGACTGCAATCTAGCAAGACTGTGTGATTACAGTTGCCATGGGCAACTGCTGGCTGTGCCTCTTCCTCGGCATGGCCTCTTCTGGGCTGTGCTGGGCTTGCAGTGAGCAGGCAGAGCTACAGTACCGCCACAGCAAGAGCCTAAAAGACTGGAGGGATCCTGCCTCCTTCTGTTCAGGTTTTGATCCAAAACAGACTAGCAAGTCTACGGGAATCATGGAGCAGACTGTTGCCGGCCCAGGCATCCAGCTGCATGCTGCTGCCATCCGACAGGCCAAGCCATGCACCAGCAGATCAAAGGGAGCTGTAACTGTCATTACAGCTAACATAATGAAGACATGGTGCTAATAATTGTTTGGAGCAGGAGACCGCTCTTTTAAGAAATTTTCCTGAGTGCTGTTAAAGGGGCCCTGGTTGTTTTCAAACGAGCAAGTGAAATCTAAGGCGCTCAGATCTGCTAACAATTATCCTCAGAGCAGCTCTTGCTGCTGCCTTTCCCCACTCCGTCCATCACATGGCTGCCTCAGAGCAGAAGCTGCATGGCAGGTTGAGCACTCTGTGGGGCGGGAAGCCATAATGCCTTATTAACTTTGAGTGACTAAGCCTTTTGTGCAGGAGCTGAATATAATTAAAACACATTTTCATTGCTAAGCTATTAGAGTAAGGAGGAGCTGGGCTTGGGCTTTTCTTTTTGTCCTACCTGTCTAGTACGCTTGTGAAAGATAGCAAGGCTGAAGTTAAGAAAAATCCAAAATGGTTTGTTGACAAAACAGTAATAGTAAAAACAACAATAAATAAAAACCAAAAGAAAAATGACTACAGATTATTTAAGCCACACAGGCATTTGATGCGAAAGGCAGGTATCCCTCATTTCAGAAATGAATAGAGTTACTCTAAGTGTGGAGACAACTGTTTCCACAAGCTCAGGCAAGTCCCTTTTCATACTTAATGTGGCTGTTGACTTTGGAGGATTCCATTTTCCAGTCTTAACTTAAGATACAGAAACTGCCAGAGCCATCTCAAATTGTTTAAAAGAGGCTTCAACAAGCTGGAAATCCCTTCCACCCTTGTGGGAATTCCTGCAAGGAACGGAGCAGGCTGAAATATGCCAAAAAACAATGTTTGGCATAAGTAAGTAACTGTGGCTGCTGCTGCCGCAGTAATTTAAGACAGGCAGCAGCTGGGAAAGACTGTTTCTCATGGTAACCCTTTCCATGTGTGTCCTCCACCCAGATGTAAAGTCAAAGACCCTCCTCTCAAAGGAGCAGCTTTGAAGTTCTTAAGTGATATTTAACTCCAACAACATAACCCCTTTATCCTTGTTATAAAGCAACCAGTAAAATAAGATACCACACCCCAAAGACTCCGGGACTTTGAAGAGAAGAGTTAAAGCAGAGGAAGGAGATGAAACCTTGCTTTGGTCAGGAATCCTAAGAATTGTGCTACATTTTAACAGCATTGTTTGAAGTCTGAGAATGCAAAGCCACTCAGCAAGATTTTTATCTCCTCAACTCAAACAACAGTGGTAATGGAGACTCCACCATCTGAGTGCGCCTATGACCTGATTTTTGGCTGCTTCTCTGAGATACTTTTGAATTCATATGCTTTTAATTTCTGAAAGAAAAAGTGTTTGGGAAAGGAAGTGAGTATGAAAAATATATCTGCAATCTGGGAGCTACAGTTAATAGAAAGGAATTGTCTGTTTCTTATTTCTATATATAAACACACAGAGTGATGATGAAGGACTCTAGATTCTCTTTTCAGAGTGTAATGAAAAAAGCAGCCCCAATAATCTTACAGTGCGGCTTGTCACATACAGATTGATGTGTTTCACCCATGGAGAAGCAATGGGGTCTATAGCATGCTCTCTCCCCTCTCCCAGCGACCTATGCCCAGAACCTTGTGGTACTGGCATGAGGAGGAGCTCCACAGCCTCTTCATCCAGCCCTTATTTTTACATTAATGAAAAACATTTGGGTCACACAGTTGAATGATGGAGTTGCAGGTATTTAACACTCTAAGCATTATTCCTGGGTAGAACAGGGTCAAGTATCTAATACATCTGTATTTCTTGAATGAAAGCCGGAGGAGAAAGGGGGGGGGGCATATGTGTTTGAACAAAACGGCTTATTTTTAGTGGTAGTTCCATTTCCATCCAGATCCTGTTCTATTATTCTGCAAACATTCACACTAGCTGCTTTATAGCTAAAAAGAAAAAAACGTTCAAAACACTCAAGTGTGGCTTGTATCTCCATGTGCATGTGGATGTATCATATTCACATGACTGTTTGTGGAAGAACTGTTCAAGCAATAAGCTGAAAAAGGAGCCTGAGAACTTCGGGGGAACATCACAAAACTTGGGCAATGAAGCACACAGGTATAGTACAACAGTGTGCTTTCAAAGCAGAGCAGCAAACAATTAATGAGAAATGTATTGGGTGGCAACTCTTATCAGCCACTTCTGAAATAATTGCAAGTATGTTTACAAAACACTGAGCATATTCAATGACAATTTGAAAAGTGAACATGAAACTCCATTCATTAAGGAAGTTAATTATTCCAAATAGTTCAACCACTTCCTGTAAATCACAATCTGAAGAAAGTAGCCCTGGCTGAGGAGGCATTTCTGTTCGGCATGGCTTGTCACCATGGCTTTTCCTCTGTCAGTGAACAGTGCCTTCTGGCTTATGTAGGCTGTGATAGCTCCAGTACTTTTCTCTGTATACTTGCTCATTGCTTTGTGAAGGATTTATAACGGTATTAAAATGGACCACTTAAACCCATAGCAAAGCTTCTTCCCATTTTGTCAATATGGTGAACATAAAGGGCTTGTGTGGATGAGCTTTACTCCTGCAGGACCCCCAAAAAAGGACTGCTGTTTGGACCTCCCCAGGGCCCTCTGAGGCTGCCACACACCCCCCAGGAGTTACCTGGCCTCTTCCCGCTGCGCCATCAGCTACCCAGCACCAACAGCCATCTCCTCAGGGGGGCATCAGCATCCATTTCCTCCGCAAGGAAGCGCCCATTTTCCTTGGCAGGCACCAACAGCCATTTCCTCAGAGGGATGTTGGCATCCAGCTCCTCAGAGGGGTGCTGGCATCCATCTCCTCAGCAGGCACTGGCAGCCATTTCCTCAGAGGGGTGCTGGCATCCATCTCCTCAGCAGGCACTGGCAGCCATTTTTTCACCTCAGCAGGCACCTGAGGCCATCTCCGCAGTGGGCACTGGCAGCCATCTCCTCAGTGGGGGTGCTGGAATCCATTTCCTCAGTGATGCAGTGCCCATCTCCTGAGCAAGCACCAGAGGCCATCTCCTTAGCGGGCACTGACAGTTATTTCCTCAGCAGCACAGGCTCCCATCTCCTCAGCGGGCAGTGGTGGCCATATACTCATCAGACACTGGCACCCATCTCCTCAGCAGAGCACAGGCCCCGTCTCCTCAGCTGGCACTGGCTGCCATCTCCTCAGCAAAACACAGGCACTCATCTTCTCAGGTAGAGCCGCCTTTCTGTGGTGCCAGGCACTTCCCAACAGCCCCTCTGGGGATAGGGGTGGGTGTTTGCCGGGGGGCCCTGCAGGGGCCCTGAGGTAAGTGGCTGCCTGGCTGCCAGGTGGACTGTGTGCCTGTGCCCCCCGAGGGGGACCGGGCAGCTGGAGGGAAAGGGCGGCAGGATCAGGCAGCAGGGCAGGCAGAGCAGCCGGCACAGCAAAAGGTGGAGAACGCTGGTGTTTTCTCAAGTCTCTGCTGCCCATGGAGGCTGCAGGATGGTGACAGGGCTATGCCCAGGGGCAAGTCACAGTGACAGTTCCGTACATGAGGGGAGCAGTGCCCTGGGCAGCACCCCTGGCCTGGTTTGGAAAGCCCCAAGGAGCAGGTGAGGCAGTAGAGAGTAAAGATGGGCAGCTCTGGCCAAAGAAGAGACCAGAGCACCTGGAACCTTCTTCAGTGTGCAAGATACACCTGTTGGGGCTGGTCCTGAGGGCTCAGCCTGCAGCACAGTGACATGGCTACGGTGTCAAAAGGAAATGCACCGACTGATCTGCGTCCGCTCCTGTCCCCGTTCTCTACATGGTAATGTAGACATTAATGTAGACATACTGTAGACACAACAGGGGAAATCCTAGCAGCCATGATGATTGAGCTGTGCTGGAGTGCAAGTGAGAGACTTTCACACAACAGCACTTTGTCCAGCTGCAGACGTTGCCCTCGCTGCAAGCCTTTGCTATCACCCTCACACTGCCAGAGGACACACAAAGAGGCGATGCCATGCTGAAGTCCGGCAGCAGGGTGGGAGGCCTGCAGCTTTGCATCTCCACATGGCCTGGCCTTTGTCCTCTGCACCCTTGTGCTGTGAGCAGCCAACTGGAACAGGACAGGGGCTGCTGCTTCCTTGCACGTTTGACGTCCAGGATGCATCTTTCTTTCTGAGGAATCCTGAGAGGAACGTCAAAGGATAAAGTTGAAGCTAGTGAGAGGCCTGCAAGCCAGGTAAGTCTGCTCTTGTCTTGCTTCCTCCTCAGACATCATCCGTGTACCATCTCCTAAATACAAGAGAAATGACAGACACAGTGGAGTTTCTTAAGTGCAGCAGCGGAAATAATTTTGTGAAAGGGTCCTTTGAATGCACATGCCTGAGAAAAACACAGTTTAACATCTGCTGAATCATCCCAGAGTATTTGCCATTGCTCCTCACAGTGAATGAATGTTTGCAGGATCAGGCCTCATGCCCCTTGTTATCTCACTGGGACCTCAGGTACATACAGAGCCTGGAGTAACAGCAATAGCAAACTTGAAAATTTTAAGATTCTGCCAGTTCAGACTCATGCCCAGGTATCTTCATCAACTGAATTTTTTAGAAAACCTTAAAACTAATATAATTCTAAACACCTGCAGATTAGGGCAATAGCATTGTAATTAAAAATATCTATGCTTACTAGACAAAACAGTCTAGGCAAATCAATCAATATACATCCCTACTTATTAGAAAAGTCTCTACTTGAACACATTTGTAATTTGAATGATCTGAACAAGGAGAGAGTTAAAGGAATGAAAATCATGCTAAGGGTGAAAACTTGAAGCATTTCTATTAACGTCACTTAATTTTTGAGTACTTTTATTTACATTAATGTAACTGGAACATAATTTGTTTCTATTTACTGTTTAAAGACTATTCTATCACAAGCACCTTAAAACATCCAGCTAAAAGCCAGGACACTGTAAGCATCCAGCAAGCAGCTCACTGACTATGCCCTTCTCCTGCACTGCTGTCTTTTTTTAATTTAGACAACAGAGTTTCACCTCTTCGCAGTCCATCACACTTTCTCATTCTTTTGCACTAGCATAGGGTGTTGCAAACTGAAATGCAGTATTCTTACGGTCATTTAAATGGAAAATATAACTAAAAACACACATTAAAATCTCCTGTGCATCTTCAGATTTGGACTGCCTGACACTCTTTCTCTTTTACATTCCTTTATTCCCCAAATTCCATCCATACCCCCAAATTATTTGAGAGTGTGCCCTGGAATATCTAGCAAGACTTATGTATATGGTGGGTGTTTGTGGCATTTACTAGTTAACAGGAAATAATTTACTGCAAAATTGTTTCTGGTGATATCTATTAAGATTACTGTTATGTGGTATCTGTTGTGGGTTCATATGCCATATAATCTGTGTGCTTTACAACCTATAAAAGATTAATCATAAAGGCAAGCTGTAACTTCATCACAATCAAGGTAAAAAAACCTGCTTTTATGGTTGCCTGTTTTTTATTACCTACAGATTTTATAGTAACTATTAGATCTAAGATATAAAACTTAATTTATGTATGCTCAAAAAGTTTAAATGTTGTCTGGAAAAACTTTGCAGTCAGGAGAACACACAGAGTAAATGCAAGGAGGAACATTATGAAGTAGGCATCAGTGTACTGGCAACATTTCTCAACACAGAAGATTAGCTGAGAGCGTATTTCTCAGGACTGACTTTTTCACACTGTGGGTACTAGAAAATAAGTTTTGCGTTTGCATTTCAGGTTCATTTGTTTAATTCATTATGCTGATCTTACCACTAGCATTGACTACTTCACAGCAAAGAACTCTACCCTGTCCAAAACCCTTTCAGATACATTTAATCTACTGCTTTGCCAACAGAATCTAATAATTAGTAGATTTCTTAGGAAAGGAGCTGAAACCAGACATACTCTGAAAAAAAAAACCAGTAGTAGAGGCAGGCCTCCTACGCTATTTATTATATACAAAGATATTTAAATGGTTGTCTAACGCTGTTTGCAATGTGAGAAATATCAATCCTGTATCAACCCAATTTTTGCCTGAGAGGAGATGGTGAGTCTCTCGGAAATACTGTGCAAAGGGAGGCTCTCAGCCAATAATGGAAAGACAGGAACTAATAAACAATTGCTTTATCAAGGAGCTTTTTCTGGTATGTTACTAGGCTATTTGAGTTAGACAAAATGCACAGTGATGCGGCTTTGTGTTATAGGAGAAGGGTCTGAAAAAATATATGCTTCCTTTAAAAAGTAGCCCTGCCTCCAACCACAGTTTTTTCATATGTTAAAATTTCAGGTACCTTCATCCCAGGAAAATTGCACAATTACTGAAGTTACCAAAATTATCACAGCACAAAAAGCACAAGACTGGAAGTTGATCAGTCAGCAAGTGATGAGGTTTATCCTCAGCTTGTTTAAAACTATTTGCCATTTGTTTTTTTTCTCATAAAACCACTGACTTTTAGTGCTAAAGATTCAGTACAGGTGCAATAATAAACATGCTGCAAGGCTTTCTGCAAAACTACAGGAGACCACAGCTGCCAGTCCTGATATTCCCGACGTAAAAAGCAAGTTGAAATCAGCTCATTCTTAAAAATATATACAACCTTTCCGGCTTTCATTATACAAAAAACAAAGCAGAAACATAGCTCTTAAAAACCACACCTACTAAATGTCCCTGCGCTGTTTTTTAGATGCTGGTCATGCCTGTTTTAATATCACCCTATCAGAAATGGGTTTTTCTACACACACCTTTCAAGAAAACAAGGCAAGAGCACCATCTTCCAAACACACATTTTGGAAATTTTCAAGCAGTCTTCATTAAAAAAGGGAGAGCAGTATAGAAAAAGTGAAGTTTTCAGTAATATTTTGTAAAGTGAATACAGAAGATCTCTTTAATAATCGCTCCAGTACCCATCCTTTCTTTGCCAACCAACTATTTCTGTATTCAATTGATTCAGCCTCCCCATGATGAGTTGGAAGTTCCTATCCCTCCGTGGTTATGACTAAGAGATTTGATTCTGGGCAAGCTGACAGAAATACACCATGGCAGCAGCATCTTCAAATTATGAACGGTACAGGATTTCTGTGTAAACATCAATTTTTCCAGATTGCTACTGCCTGAAAGCTTTAGAAGCTATGCTCACAACTTGTGTCTACGCTAATAAATCTTGTGAATGTTTACCAGCAAAAATGTAGCTAGCACCAGCACTGATTGTAACAGCTCTGCTAGGGCAGGCCAGAACCAAGGCTTGACACCCTGAGTAATGCTGAAGTGTTGGCAACTGTCCGCCTTAATGCTAACACCTTCTTACATCCTTAGGCCATCACAGAGTATATGCTCATACTGCTGCAAAAATCTTTCTGAACACTGGAAATAACTATGTCACTGTTGGAAAATAGGCGCTAAGTAGCCTGCATTAAGACTGTCAAACTGGCAATCCAGCTCCATCTGGATCCTGAATGATTTTCCATCATCATATAACAGTATAAGGTTCATTTGCCATCTGGCACCTGAATCAACTGCTGTCATACAAGCAGCACCCAGCTGGTCCAGGGTCAGGATTAATTTGTTATTTGGGGTATCTCCATTTTTAGGTGCCCGGCTTGAGTAAGTTTCCTTGCTTGTTTATCAAGCACTTCTTGTTACTGGGATACTGTGAAACTTTAGCAAACGCTCTAATGGTACTCACTGGCATCAGTATTGCAGCAATCAGAGAAGAGCTGGAGCAGGCATTGTTACAGTAGCTAGGTTTGAGAAACTCACCACAATTTACTGTCCTTTAGACAATTATTCTATCTCATGATGACCCTTCCCCACCTGGGATGGAGAATCATGAAAAAAACAAGGAAACCCAAGGGCTGAAATATAAGATTTAATAGCGTAAGACTAGAAAATTAGCATTAATAATACTAAAGAACCAATATTGATCCTGATACCAATATAAAATATACAAGGATTATGCTCAGTCAATTCTATCAGTAGAAATTGTGCACTCCCAGCAGTGGACAGCAAATGTCAGACACTACAAGCACTACAGCTTCGGGAAGAAGGGAAGGCCTCAGTGGTCCGGCATCAGCGGAAGAAATTCTCAGGATTGCAGCCATCAAGGAAGAGAGAGAGCTTCACAGAAAACTTCCTAAATTATATTTAATGTGATGTTCATGGTATGAAATAATCCTGTTGGCCAGCTTGGGTCAAATGCATAGGTCTCGCTCCTCCTTGTCCCTGCACCTGTCTAACTCGAAAACACTGAGACCTTGGAACTGCATACCACAGCTGGCTATAAAGTAAATATTTTCACAAATTCAAACACTAGAGTCTTCTAAAAGTGCGGTTTTCCCAAGCATTAGAAGAGAAATTACTCCTGTGTCTCTCAAACCAGGACACTAGGCCTGGGGTGTCTGCATACACTTAGTTCATGGGCTTATTTAGAACTCAAGCACTTCTGTCTTTTTTTACTGGTTTTGATTGGTGTCTTTAGGAGCAAGAAATACTAAACTGAAAAAAGGACCATCTTTGAGGCCGTTTGGGTCTCAACTGTTAAAGTACTGAAAACTAATCATTGCTTTTGAAAACTTTTGCCTATTTGCTTTAATCTTTTGTCCGTCATCAATCCTTTCACAGTCTGAGTTGTTTATACCATTCCCTGAGCTTTCCCCTGAACATATCTGGTTCAGAGGAGTAATGAAGGCAACTTATTCAATGAAAGAGTCTCCTTGCCCCAAGGTAACTGTGAGGTGGAGCAGTACTTTGCCGTAAGCACTCCATGAACAAGCAGAAGTGCTAAAAGAGCCGTTGGTTGTGGAGCTCTCCAGCTACTGGAACACTTCATTTCTCGTTTTTCATTCTTATTTCTTTTAAAGCCATTTGTAATAAAGCTACAGCCTGAAGTGGAAGAACTCACCTTAGCTGTAAAGCTTCACTGCAAGGCAGCAAATTGCACTGTATCAGAATATCAACCTTATCTAAGATTCATGGAATGAATTATACATATTGCATTGCCTTAAAAATGAAACCTGGTGAAGTATTACTGTAATTTAAAAATCTAAGTGGATTTGTACAGTGAGATTTAAAATTTAAACCTGTTTAAATATTGAGCTGATTGGGAAGAAATATTTTCGAGAAATGGTATTCAATAGGAAAAGAATCTCCATTCAGAGGAAAGACAGCTCCTAACTAATTTTGTCATAAGAACAAACCTTAAAGAAAAGTAGTCACTGGGCAAGTTCCATCTAGGAAAGCACATAAAATCACAGTTACCTGAATGTGTTAACGTCCCTTAATGTGAATTTATGCTGAATTAAGAATTCAAGAGAATGCAAGGTAATTTACCCTGCAGGATGATTACAGACATTTTGGGCAATATGGGCTAACTTTATTTTATTGATTTATTTTGATCAAATGAAACCAAACAATTCTTGTGGTAGCTGATGCGTGACTTTTTGTATGTGTTTTTAAAAGCACAAGCCATAGTGGTAACCAGATCTGAGCCTCTTGACTGCTGATGCCCATTTTTAGGTGAAGTGGTGTTTTAGCCCACATCCTCCAGCCATCATTACCTCCTGTCACAGCAAAAGGGACACCTCTATGAGAGCAAGGTGTCAGATTATATCCTTGATCTGCTAATTAGTTGAACAGATTGGACCAAACTGGTCCTTGATAAGGAGAAAAAAGCTAATCTTTCATCTTATTAGCATGGTGCTGCCAGAGTCTCATTTTACCTCTTCCTCGCTGAGTGCTGCAGGATTTTATAGGTACCATTTTCCTGCTTAATAATGATTGACCATCTTGCTGTTCACATATCAGCATCGTTTGGCTCTGATAAGGATGGTGGTAGAATGTTTTAGCTAGCAGAACAGAGAGATTTGCCCAAACACTGTCTCACAAATGCATTTACATTAGTGAGGTCATCTTGAAACTGATCTGAAATCAGGCATCAGTTTTAATCTCAGCATTAGGCGGTATGCTTCATACATCACGTGTCCTCTAAACAAATATGCAATAAAGCAGGCTGGTGAAGTTAACCAGACAGATGGCTGAAATCCTACATGTGAGATGGATTGGTAAATGGATAGGTAAGGACACGGATGGGTGTTTCAAAAGGCAGAGAAAAGGATAGTTGATTACAAGGCTAGATAGAAAATGGAAGGTATTATAAAAAGAAATATGGGATAATATAAACAGAGCCCCTAATCCAGTTGACTGTAAATCCCTTTTTCTTAATTGGTTTAGAAACTGTGGGCTGTAATGTGAGACAGAGGGCTCTCAGCTGCTTTTCTTCTTTGCTGTCTGGAATCACATTAAGTGGGAAACAATAGCAGAGCTGACAGCTCCTTGTCTGTAGGGGCACTTGGAGCTAATCTGCTATTGAGACTAATACAATTATATGAGATTATAGGATTGCCACTGATACACAGATTAGGGAGCCCCCAGAGGGAGTTGCATCTTGGGGTATTACAAAGGGGGAAAATATACGAGGGTCCCGATTATCCAGAATTCAAAGGGGAAAGCTACAAAGACACATTTGGGTTTGTTGTTTTCCAGACTATTAGAAAATACCACTTGCACACATATACAAGAATCTCCAACCAGCAGTAGGAGAATAATGCAAGAGATTTTAATATACATTGTTTACTCCATATGGAATGCTCCAGTGTTGTCCCCAGCAATAAGAGGTCAGAAACAAAAATGCTGATTTCAAATTACTCTCCTGCAAGCGTACCGCCTCAATGCAGTAATGTGAAATGGAGGCACAGCCTAGATCCAGATTTCATATAGCAGCTAGCTGTCCTTGCTTTCTCCCTTCCTGTGCATGCATAACATATAAAGACATCGGCCCCTAAACAGAATGATGTAAATTCTCTTGGGTGAGTTTTGAATACCCATAAATACCACAGTTGTGAGTTCGGTCCTTGCCTCCTTTTACAGCTTTACTCTGTAATCTCAGAAGAATGAGCACAGAGCTGGGTTACCGCAGTCCACTGTGAATGTACATGCTGTAAGCATTGAGCTGACAATCCTGCCACAAGCTTCTGGGTACCTCAAGCCTTTAGTGAATTACACTCTTAACAGCACCATAAGGTGTGTAAATGCAAATGTCTTAATTTTAAAGTTTATTAACCAACTCACCACAAGTCATGTAAGCAGGCTGCATTAGTGTAGCTAATCAACTGTAGCCATCCCAAGTTTCAGGTTACCGGGCCATGTTTCACATACAACCCTTTAAATTCATATATTTCATACATATTATTTTTCCCTGTCCAGATGGCAACAAAATGTAAGCATGCTGTTCCCATTACTCCTATTCCCAACTCCCAGACAAACAGATGCAATGCTGTTTAATAGCATTTGCTCATATGATAATAGCAAGTAGAAACCTTCAACAAAGCTTCCTACCTCCTATTCTAAGTTTGTCCCAGGAATCTAGTAAGACATATTCCCAGCTCCTGAGTTCTAGAGTAGGAAGGAAAACAGAAATATTGAAATGAACTGCAATTATCTCATAGCAATAAAGCTAGGAATAAAATTTGATTGACAGCAAAGCCCAGTACTTGCTTGGACCACACTGTTGTAATTCATATCTGGCAGTTGCTGACTGCAGTGAAGGAGAGGACTGGTTTTCTCATTCCAAACTTTAAAAGATTTTTCCATGCATCCAGGATGAAATTGTAAGAGAATTGATGCATTTTTTTTTTAATTTAGGCAAGTATGGTTTTTATAATACTGGACAATATCCCCCAAGAAAACACATTCTTTAAATCTTGATCTGGAGGACCTGTGACTGTCAAAGAGCTTAACTGAGAGTTACACATAGGCCTAAGCATCCTTGGGAACTCCTCCTTCATATTCTTTTAGCCAAAGTGTAAAACAAAGTAGCCTTCGGGTCTTGAACCTGCATCAGGCACTACCTAAGTGCCAAGTTTTAAGATTAAAAGAATTGGGTGGCTGGCTGGCCTCCAGTTTCATCCATCTCTTGCTCCTTCAGTAGAGCACGGGATCTGGTTTTTCTTGGTGGTGCCTGAGGCTAGGTTTCAAGAAGTGTCCTCCCATTGTCTGGCATCATCTTTTAACACACAAAAGCCAGTTCCTCTCCCTCTGAACCAAACTGCAAGCACCAAGCATTGTGTTATATATGGGTCTGGAGCCTGAAGCACTGCCTCAGGACAGACCTGAATTACTTTCACAAAGAGAACATACTGCTTGCCAGTTTTAGTTGTCATCTGAGAAACATCCAGATACTGTAAACCAGGGCAAGAGTAGTCAGGAGATGATTCTGAGAAGCAATTCATTGATAAAGGAGGAAACAAGACAAATTCCTTGAAGTGAATTTAATTCTAATCATGGTCCCTGAGTGAATAGATCAAGGGCGCTCTGCTTCCTACAGACCTTCTCCCATATTGACAAGAAGTTTGCAACAAGATGAAAAGTTTCTGTAGAGATTCCTTTATTTATTAGTTGGTTACCTTGTTATGACTTGATTCAGAAGGAAAACAGTTTCCTCTTGCCAGACTGCCATGGTTGGGCCCAATTATTGCTCCATCATCTATTTTCTATTTCTTTTGTTTGTTTGTTTGTTACTCCTTTTAAGAGGGCTTTTCCCTCTGATCTGCATTTTTCTCTCTTTACAACAACATCCAGCCACTAAAATTAACCAGTTCCTGCTGAGGCTAATACAGCATTGTGAAGCTGAAGAATTAATGCCCTAACATACTCCATTCAGATGGAATTTCAGCTCAAATACAGGTCAGGCTGCCTGCACATTCATAAAAAGCTTTTGTGTCCAAAACCTTGCCTATTTTTTTCCTTGCTATATTATGTGGCTTAGCACAAAATAATATCTTTCTCTGTAGATTCAGGCTTGAAAACAGCATATTCTAAAATTTCTTTTCCTTTTTTTACCAGCCAGGGAGCTATAACTTATTTTTATTTGTAGGAAAGCTCAGATTCTCAAAGCACTCTCTCTAGGAGATAGGCCATCCAAGCTTATTCAGCAGACTAAGACTCTGTCCCCCAAAATTAGATGAAATAGAGATTAGCTTCAATCAGTCTATATCTTTGTTTGGAGTACTGAATTTAAAAAGGGGACTGAGCGAGTGAAAACAGAGAGCACAAGTCTGCCAAACACCCTGGACATCTAATCTAACTTAAAGTTAAGAGCTTTGTGGTGGAACTATCTGACAGCAAGACCCGCCTCTGTGTAGGCAGGTTCCTGTGTGTGTGAGAGATGGATACAGCTTCCCATCTGGCTGGGTGCTGGGGGCACAGAGAGAGACGCAGGTGCAGCAGGGAAGGTAAAAGGCAGTTAATGTGCAGTACAGAACAAGAGTGCTACACAAAGCACTTTAAAGTGGGACAAGTGACAAAGTGTCTTGTTTTATAGGTGAAAAGCGTCTTGTTAGGGTCTGAAGTGGGCTAGAGAATAGAGCTTACTGAGGAATTTCTGTGAGGGAAAGTGCAGTGTGGAGGAAGAGAACTAGGGGAGAGTGAACAAAAAGCAGCCCTAGGAAACTGAAGTCAGAGCAAACAGACTGCCCCGCAGAGAGCTGCTGATGCAGAGTCTTAAAAGAGGGCTGTCTAGAAATAAGTACATCCATTATACATGTATGTGAAGTCTGTATGGGTGCCACAGACCTTTTTACTTATAACCCACAACATGTACTGGTGCAGTGCTTAAGCAACTACAAGGAAAGATGGAAGAGCTTTTCTTCTGAAGCCCTGCAGAGTGCTAAACCTGGTGCTTCTCTCCCTGGGCTGCCACAGGGAGCCATGCTGTAACTCTGTTTGTTGTCATCAACAAAATGGAGCCCACAGCAAACCTTGTCCAAGGGTCAGTGGCTTTGATTTTGCCCTTCCCACAGGACCTTACGTAGCAATAAGTGCTGCAGCCAGCAATGGCCTCAAAAACCTGCGGACAGATGAGATAAGTTTATTCTTAGTTATCAATGCTATGCTTTCAAGTGGTGTCCAGGGTGCTTGAACACAGCATCCTTTACAGTACATCCATGCGTAACCTGCATTAAGTAAATCTACTTATCTGTAAAGGAACAGTGAATATTAGTGGTTCAGTTCAAATAAAACTAATCACTTAATCATTTAGTGCTAGGCCACATTGACGTACTACTTATACAGACTCACCTAGCATAAGTAGCTAAAGTTGCTGAAGCCTTCGGCTGCAAAGCCATGAACTTTCACCTAGATAAATTGAACTTGTCTTGAACTTCTACTTAGTTACATAAAAGAAGGCCCCGAGACTGGTACAAACCAGGAGATAAGGAAGCTACTACTCTCAGCAGAGGATGCAACTTGCCAAGATAAGAATATTCAGTGGCCCATCTGGAGACAAAGAATGCAATAAGGAATAAGACAACCCCAGACCACAGATTACCATTGGACCAGGTGGCATGCGTGAAGAACGTGGATGCATAGATTGTAAAGGTATAATTGCCCATTAATTTCTTGGTTCTAGGTCCCTCTCTGTTGACACCCAGTTTGGGCTGTCCTCGCTGCTGTGCCACTCAAATAAATTATTCGGGTTTCTTTGGATTATTGCCTGAGACTCTGCTACGGGAAACCTAGGGCACAGAAACTTCTTTAACAGTATCCATATATTTACCTGTGCAGACCTGTGGGATCCACCACAAAGCTGAACACAGCTGTATGTTTAGGAGTATGTGTGGGATTCAGAAAATAAATGAGCTTGTAGTAGTACAGGGCAGATTAGATCATTATATACCAAAGCAAGAGATCGCAGATACTATACAGTGTAAGGTGGTCGGAAGTTAACTCAATGGCCTTTCTTTATGAGTGCTCCATTGTACATCTTCTAATTGTGATGCAAGTGAAACAATTACTTGTAAAAGCATGGAAGGAATCAGCAGCTACATTTGTTCACAGATATAACCTGGGTTTCTCAGGTGTTTAAGTGCAATAGCCAGCTGGCAGCAAAAATATTTGTTGCAGTTTTGGTTTACATATTTATCTGGGCATTGAAAAAGTGAAAATGACAAAATATTGTTCAGTCATTACTGAAGAAATATACCTACAACTCAAGAGGGGGCAAAAATACTCCTTCGCTGACAGATTTACATACACAGCTTTAATTTTGGTTATATTTGAGGGGAGCTGAATGTTTATGGTTATCTAACCAAGGGACTATAAATTTTGAGAATAGATGAAGACAGAAAATTAATGTAATTCAAATGAGTATGGAGGGTCAATCAGAATTAAGAAAAGAGAAAGGAGAGGAGAGAAACTGATTTAATTTAAGCAGCATTACAGGGCTAGATATTCAAAATGTTATTTCCCTGGTGCTTGACTAGAAACTGCCTTGTAGACATGCAAGGCTATTTCTGATAATCACAAAAGCTGTTAGCACGTGCATGGAATGACAATGAAAATTCACTAGGACCAAGATTTCTAAGAAGCAAATGATAATTTTGGGGTGTTTCTACTGTGGAACGTACAGGTTAGGACTCACAAAGGGCTCAGCAGTCTCTCTTGGAACAACTCTTGAAATGTCTCTTCGGTGAAAAGTTGAATGTTAGAAACCAGAGACCTCCAGCATCATTAACCATGTCTTGATAAGCTTGTCTTGCAACAAGAGAGAATAACCCAGCATTTTCTATATATAACTCTCACAGAGTGCTTTAGGATCTTAATCGTTGGAGATATATTAAGGAATGATCCCAAAACATCTTACAAAACAATATACCTGTCAAGAAGCATCACTACAGAATAGTGCATTCTGAAATTCAGCAACTGCATTGAGATGTTCAACACCACAATACAGTAGTACAGAACAGGAAGTAAAGGAGTAAGCAATTAAAACTGTGGAGACGAAATTTGGGTGGCAGAAAATAACTTTCCAAAATCCAGCCTGATTAGATCAGTTTTAGGACGCACCAAGAGCTCACTGGGATCTTTAATAACCAAAAACATTTCAGGTGTGATTCAGTACATTAATGCATGTATCCAGTACTAGTCCACATGGCCTTGGCTACTCTATCTAGTTTCCAGCTACTGCTCCATAAGACTATGGGGCTAGAGACCCACAGATTCATAGAATCATAGAACGGTTTGGGTTGGAAGGGACCTCAAAGATCACCTAGTTCCACCCCCCTGCCCTGGGCAGGGACACCTCCCACTAGACCAGGCAGCTCAAAGCCCCATCCAGCCTGGCCTTGAACACTTCCAGGGATGGGGCATCCACAACTTCCCTGGGCAACCTGTTCCAGTGCCTCACCACCCTCACAGTAAAGAATTCCTTCCTAATATCTAATCTAAATCTACTCTCTTTCAGTTTAAAACCGTAAACCCTCATCCTATCACTACATTCTCTCATAAAGTGTCCCTCCTCCTCTTTCCTTTAGGCCCCCTTTGAGTACTGGAAGGCTGCTGTAACATCTCCCTGGAGCCTTCTCTTCTCCAGGCTGAACAGCCCCAACTCTCTCAGCCTGTCTTCATAGGAGAGGTGCTCCAGCCCTCTGATCATCTTTGTGGCCTTCCCCTGGACCCACTTCAACAGGTCCATGTCCTTCTTATGTTGGGGGCCCCAGAGTTGGACGCAGTACACAGGTAGGGTCTCATGAGAGTGGAGTAGGGGGGCAGAATCACCTCCCTTGACCTGCCGGCAATGCTTCTTATGATGCAGCCCAGGATATGTCTGGCTTTCTGGGCAGGAAGTACACATTGCCAGGTCACATTGAGCTTCTCATACACCAACACCCCTAAGTCCTTCTCCTCAGGGCTGCTCTCAATCTATGAGCAGAGGTGAGAGTGACTGGCCTGTAGTTCTCTGGGTGTTCCTTTTTTCCCTTTTTAAAAATGGGAGCTATGTTACCCCTTTACTAGTCAGTGGGAACTTTACCAGACTGCCATAGCTTCTCCAGTGTGATGGATAGTGTCTTAGCAAGTTCATTCACCAGTTCCCTCAGGACCTGTTGATGCATCTCATCAGGTCCCAGTCTCAAGGATTTGTGCACCTTCAGGTTCATCAGACAGTCTCAAACCTGATCTTCTCTTACAGTAGGCAGTACCTCTTTCTCCCAGTCCCTGCCTTTGCCTTCTGCAACTTGGGCAGTGTGGCTGGAGCACTTGCCAGTGAAGANAGTGAGCTTGCTGTGTGCCCCCCTCGCTGCCCTAAGGGTCTTGAACTCCACCATTTCATGGCCACTGCAGCCAAGGCTGCCCTTGAGCTTCACATTCCCCACCAGCCCCTCCTTGTTGGCGAGAACAAGGTCCAGCATAGCACCTCTCCTCATTGGCTCCACTGTCACTTGGAGAAGGATGTTATCATCTACGCATTCCAGGAACCTCCTGGATTGCTTATGCCCTGCTGTGTTGTCCCTCCAACAGATATTGGGGTGGTTGAAGTCCCCCACGAGGACCAAGGCTTGTGGATGTGAGGCTGCTCCTATCTGTCTACAGAGGGCTTCATCCGCTCCATCTTCCTGGCCAGGTGGCCTGTAGCATATCCCTACTGTGGTGTCACCTGTCCTTGCCCTCCCTTTTATCCTGACCAATAATGGTTACTTGGGAAGACCAAACTCCATAATTCTGAACACCCTCCCCCTTCCCTCTTCTTGCCCCAGCTTTATATGCTGAGCATGACATCATATGATATGGAATATCCCTTTGGTCAGTTGGAGTCGGCTTTCCCATCTGTGTCCCCTCCCAACTTCTGGTGTACCCTCAGCCTACTCGCTGGTGGAGCACTGTGAGAAGCGGAAAAGGTCTTGACTTTTTGTAAGCACTGCTTAACAGTATCTAAAACATCCCTGTAATATTAACACTGTTTTCAGCATAAATCCAAAACATTGCCCCACATTGGCTACTATGAAAAAAATTAACTCTATCCCAGCCAAAACCGGCACACACTGTGAAGAGACAAATAAGAACTATCACCTGGTAGGCTGGTACTTTGATGAAAAGGAGCAGACTAGGGAGCAGTAGACCAGTTTTGCCACAGCCATGAGTGATGGAGCAGTCCTCTGTCACAGAACTCTGTGAGCAATCAAAAGTGGAGATATCCTGGTACGAGGAGCCCCAGCTTACCCTCGGACACACCACTTCCTTCACATTGCTCAATAAAAGGAAAGAAAGAGATGGAGAAGAAAATTTTCTACCAGCTACCTGCCCCAAAGCTGGGGCAATGAACATGTGGGGGAATACACAATCAATGTTTGCCTGCAGACCATTTTTTGTTTTCCTGAGATATAGGAATCAATGTGTTAAAAACAAAGCATGTTCATATTTTACAGCTGCACGCTTTTAAACAATATTAACAACATTAATCAGACCCTTTACAACACAGAATGAAAGAGTATTTAGAAACTTCTAAAGCTGCACACTGTGAACCTAACAGTCTGTAACTGCTTTGTTAAAATATAAAACTTTTCAAGCTAACATAATGGATTCATGGATAGCAAGGTCTGGAGGGATGGATCGTTATGCTGATCAACTCTGACCTCCTGCATATGACACAGTCCAGAGTATTTCACCCAGCAATACCACCATGAAGTCCAATAATTTATATCTGAACCATGCCATCTCTTTTAGAAGGAGGGACATCCAATCTTGATTTAAAGACTCTAGGCGATTAATTTACCACATCCCTTTACCATCTGTTCCAGTGGTTAATTATCTTCAGTTGAATGTGTATCTTATTTGCAGTCTGATCTTTGGCGACTTTAGACTTTTATCTGCCTCTCTGTGTGGACATGATGGCTCATAATACTTTGATATTTCCCGTGCATTAGGACTGAAATGTGATGCCTAGACTGGAAATTTCAGGTTTGGAGTTTTGTTTTGGTTTCTCTTGTTGAAACCTTAACACAAAGACTTTAAAGGCATTGGCACAACACACTATAATATTTCATTTTGGAGCAATTTCAATGACTCAGTGTTAATGGCATACAATATCCCAGATTTTGAGGAATAAAAATATTATGTGCACTTCATCTGTTTGTTTAAAGTGGTTTCTCCTAATGAAGGCTGTACTGTGCTGAATTGTGGAAGTAAGAGTTTGATCTAGTGGCAAGAATAGGGAGTGCTGAGAGTTTTAATTCTGCCCTGATCCCAGTTCTGCCACTGCAATTTGATTTGTGAGCCAGGGGAAATCACCTCATTCAATCATAAATAGTTATGGGAGCTGCGTTACAAAGTGCACACAGGTTTCTGGAGCTGGGCTGGTAGAACCACATTAAAAAAACAGTGTCTGCCTGGTGATATGTACTTTTGAAAGCTTAGTAACTTCAATTAAAGTGATTCTGAAGTCCAATCCCTACCCCAAATTTTTGAGTTTTAACTATGTCATACCATTATGAAATATATATCTAGCAATATATAAATAATTATAATGAGCAACCAGACACACACCCTTTTTGTACCTGCAATGTACAGATGTAAAATCTAATTTTGGTTCTGGCATTGTTTCATTGTTTAACCTCAATTATTGTTATTGCCATGTCCCCTTTATAAGCTTTTTCCATATCGCTTTTACTTGAATAATCCCACCGTCTATTAAGCCCAGAGCTACATTCATTTTCAGGTATTGCACTTTGACTGATTTTCCTTCATATACTTTCCTCTAGATGAATAGTGTAAATTCTTGGAGGATGACCGTTTCAAATTACTCTTTTCTCAGAAACACTATTACCTTTATAAAGTGCAGCTTTAAGGCCTTAGTCTGTGGTGTTGACAATACAGAATTCAACCCTTTTCCTCTCTCTACAAGCAATTATATAAGGCTCTTTCAGGTTACTGATTTCTTAGCAGTTTTGATCATCTAAATATAGACAGTTCCCCAAATGCCTGGTATTTTCACTACCTAAATCTCTTTCTTTCCTGTGCCACCAAAGTCTTCAAATTTATCAACAGCCTGCACCTTTCTTGGTAAAGAAATTCTTTATTCCTGGTTCTACATCACACTTTGTACCCTTCAGCCACGAAGAAGTAGTCTTACATGTGGAGTAGAAAGCCTGAAGTGTCTTCTTTTTTTATTCCTGAACACATTCGTAGGGTGTCCTGCCACATCTACAGTGCCCTGCCTTGTCTGGCTTCCTCCTAGCCAGGCCACTCTCACCACTGGCATACATGCTCCCCTGCAGATGTTCCCCCAGTTGCTCTTTCCTACTTATCAAGAGAGACACATGTCCATATAGGAATATTACATACATGACTGTAAATTTAGTGTTCATAACCTACTTTGCAGTAAATCCTCCCCTGGTGCTTGAGGTACAATACAAGCTTTTGTGTGAATTAGCAGCCCTCTGATTGCATGCACTGGTGCAGCTTTGCTCATGCAGTTCAAATCCATGCTTGTGGTCACTGCCCAATAACTTCAATGTATAAACAAGGTCATGGTGACAGAACTAGCCATGCTATGATAATAAAGGTTCTGTTCCTTTGTCCAAAGGGAGCTCCAAGATGCACAAGGAAGGACCAGTGCCTGCTTCCACTGCCAGACGGTGCCGCACTATCCCTTCTGTTCATGAAACAATTAGCACTGAATTCTGGCAGGACACCATAGATGGCCAGAAAACCAGATTTTAGGGAGTTAATTCCTTCCTAATCCTAATAATGGAATGCTCCTAGATCTCATTCAATCAGGACCCCTAATTGACAACCTTTTCTTGAGCCTAATTAAAACCTAAGAGCCAAAGCCCACTCAGGTAGCTTCACAGAGAGGCTCCCAAGATGACAGGAAGAATTTTTTGATGGAAAAGGAGCTTCAAACAACCACAAAATTATTACAGTAATGTAAATGCAAATGGAGGCACTTCAAGGAAGTCCACCAAATTCCTCTTTATTTTAATTCTCCTCTCCTTTGAACTGGTATAATCTCAAGTTTTATTTCCCTGACCTCAGCTTTTCTCTAAGCAGCTGGCTTATTCTGGATACTAGCCATATTTTCTGAATCAAGATAAGTAAAAGGAGACAACGGCCACACAGAGCTACACAGATTATCTCACGGGGAGGCAGTTTTGCTAAGTCATGAACTAAGTAAGAGACACAGCCATTAAGAATTTTTCTTGCCTTCAACTTCTGTTTTACTCTTGATGGATGATGTATTCCCAAGATACATCAGGCATTGTGATCCCCAGCAATATTTGTGCTTACATTGTTCAGACAATAACAAAAGGTGAAAAACGCTGTTTATCGCTCTACAGAAAACACAACATGAAAAAGCACTTCCCTTGAAAGATCTGTTTACTCAACTGAGGTTGGCAACTACTAGCTCAAACGCATTTGAGAGTGCTAGAAACCTATGGCTAGGGAATTGTACTGCAAATCTAGCAGGGAGTGACGCTGCAAAGCAGGATTATCTGCAGCAGGAGTTAATGAAAACCAAAGCACTTGAGTAGCAGCAGTACTGGAGTGGTCAGCAAGGGCTGAGCAGTATGGGTACACTGGCCACCCAAATGACCCTTTTAGTTTTCACCCTACTGTCCTGCAGCAGCAGACCTGGCCCAGGACACGGAGCAACGGTCCTCTTATCAGAAAGGAGCAGAAATAGCTTTAAAATACTGCTGTACTTCTGTCTTGCACTGAATTGTGCTAGGCACACAAAAGTCAGGCCAAGATATCTGGTCATTATGCTGCACTGAGAACAAAATTTCCTTTGATCCATATTAAATTTGTGCCTTTTTATTTCATCAAGAGCTGACTTGCATTTAGGCCATGGGACAGAATGGAATTCATTATCTCTTGTCTCTTATCTTCTCTATTACTTTGCACTTTTCAAATTAAGTCATCCTAGTCTTTTTTTAACTTCATCTGGCATAGACTCTCCTGTTCCTCCATGCTGTGTCTTTAATAATTTTGTTGCGTTCTTGTCTGGCTTGGTCTCTGGAATGGCCATTTAGAAATGAAGCAACCAGAACTAAATGCAGTAGTTTAGCTGGAGCTGTAACACCAATCGATATAATCCTACTTTAATATGTTCCACATTATTCTTCTTCCCTCTTTCATACAATCTGACATTTTTGCTGTTGGTTTTTTTGCCAGCTCTGCACATAGATGTCGTTGACATCTTTTTTTTCCCCAGAGAGGTTGCAGCCAAGTAAAACATAAACCCTGCATGTACGTACATACATACTGTGTGTAGTTTAAGTAGTTCTTTCCAAAGTGCATTGTTTTGCACTTCTCAGTGCTAAACCCTCTGACCTCATATCAGCAATTTACCCTGAAACTTGGGACTTACAGGACGTCTCCAGTCACTTTCTTCCAATTCTACTTTCCTTCCCTTCTCCCCTGCACTTTTTGCAAAATTTGACATCAGTGATTTCTCTGACATATGATTCCCACTCCTTCTCTCAGTCCCATCTCCCAGACAGGCAGGACTAGCAAGAGGTCAAGAAAAATGTAGCTGAATTGGAACCGTTCCAGAGCAGAGCAGTAAGAACAAGCAAACAGCTAAAATACATGGGTGTAAGGGAAAAGCAAAGGAATTGCAGTTGTTATGTAAACAGAAAAATAAACTGAAGGGAGTCAATATAACAGATAAAATAGTTATAAAGGAAAAAAAAGAGTAAGTAGGTATGACAAGTAGTAATGGCTCAACTTAAAGCAAGGGGAAGTTCAACGAAGGAATATAATTTTCTAACATAAGGAACAGCGGAGCAATGGGATGGATTGAATGCAGAGGTCTGGGAGTCTTTACCATTCGTCAATAACTGGCAAGACAGGCAGGGTAAGTGAGGTGGAGCAGAGCCCGGTCCGGTTGTGAGCACTGAAAACCACTTCCCCACTCTATTTTCTGTGATTCTGAGCAAGACAGCTCCTTGGCGTGTGTTGGGCAGCATTTCACCTTGTTCACAGCTGCTGTAATGTAGAGTCCAGCCTTTACACAGGTCTTACAGTTGCTGGAGATAAATCAGTGGCAACACAGAAGTCATAATGGAACAAATGAAAAAAATCCCGATGTAGCTCCTGTGAGTAGTAAAAGAGCTGTGTATCACAGTGGCAGTGGTAATCTATGTTTCCAGTAGAGCAGACGTTGTCCCAGGGAGCGTTTTTTCTGACTCTTGCTCACCTGCTTGGTGACACTAATGGATCTCTTCCTTCCTCTGTCCTCTGCTAACCCTTGTTTGCGTTGCAGGGTGAGGACTGTCTTGCTAGATGTCTCTGCAGCACTACTATAACAAGGATTCTGTCTCAAGTCGGTCTGCTGAGTGTTAACCATAACAAAATTAACAGGCAGGAATAGAAGGGATTAATACTGACAATTATTCCCAACAGCATATTTCTGTCAAAAGGAACAGCAGAATGTTACCTCTGCATCACAGTAACATCTTTAAGTATAGTAATATCTTTAAGTGTCTTCTCCACCGTAAAGTAACTTATGCTTTAAAATCAATTTGTACATATATATCTACAATATATATCAAATATCTATGTATAGAAATATATTCATATATATGAATATAAAATACAGGTCTTCTGAGAGGAAAAATAAACTCAATGAAGCCACTGGTAACGGTTATCATTAGAATTAATGATTTAAACTTGTATGCCAGAGACCTGCTCTGAAAGCAGACAAATCCTGACATAACTCTGCTTTTAACCATAATTCAAGGCTAGTTCTACCCGGAACTGATTAATATAAGGCAGATAGTTTTGTTGTAGACACTAGGAAAGATCTTCCTAAGCCTGTATCGAGACAAACCAGCCACTACTATTAAACATGCAGTGGAGCATGTGATAAAACCTTGTTTCAGTACTCATGAATTAAATTTAAAAAATGCTTTAGAAGAAAATTGCCTGTTGCCCAGCCCCAAGGCTTCTCTAATTCCTTATTCTCAGCCACCTACCCACTGTCTCCACCTCACAGACCCATGCCACATCCTCACCTGAAAAGTGCAGGTCCCACTGCTGGGCCTGAGTGGCCCTATATGCGTGCTACCGCATATCAGATATTGAGGAGTAACAGTCTGTGTGCAAGATCTTATCATTCAGTAATTGTAGTGCCATTTGAGGTCACGTACTCTGCTCTGAAAGAAGGGTTAATTACCTCAGCTCAGCTATAGGGGAAGAAGACATAGCCTGAGAACAGTCATGGTGGAACAACTGGCCTGAGGTAGCCTGATGCAAGGAAAGCACCAAGCCCAACAAACCTGTTGTTAAGTTCTGCAGATGCAAAGCAAACTAGGACAGAGCTAAAGGAAGCAAAATTATTGTCAATTAAAAACATTCATGACCAAATACATGTTTGAGCCCCAAAGCTTTCTGGAATCTATTAGTTTTCTGAGCTGTTAGAAGCGTGTAAAACCTGACTACAGTCCTTCATGAAGAAATTCACTACAGCTCCTCACAGAAAGGTGGGAAAACAGCTTTGTTGGAACAAAAGAGAACATACTACATACTACCCACTATATAGAGTTTCTCTTCTAATAATTCCTGTTTTACTCAGAATCCTAACTCAGATCCCACTAATTCTGAGATTCTCTGAGTACTAGGTGTGATATTCCCTGATAAACACAGGAAAAACAGTTCCCAGGAGTGTATTTCATGAGTTAGGAGATTATGACATCTGCATGCTCTTTTTTACAAGATTTTAAACTGGGGATAAAAATGGTGACACAAGACATTTGGTTTACTGTCACCTCCAGCTCTTCTAAAAAACATCCCAAAAAAGGTATCACATGGGGTCAATGCTGCATTCAATTAATAAACACATAGAGACATTTCTTGCTGTGCAAAGTCTATCCAAAGGTATGGATGTTTTAGGGTTTCTTGACAGACCAACCAGACTCACTAAGTACAGTTCTTAGCCCATGCACTTTCTTTTGCTATGCTGTTCATTAGGAAGACAGCCTGATAGTTATTCACAGCAGTGTACTAATACGCTTTTTGGTATATGATGATGTACTCGGGAGTACAACTAATCATTTGAATTCTTTGCCTGTGGAATTGTAGGTGATTCAAGTTTTTCAGTGCTTAAAACTACACAGATTGCTCTGGAGATCCCAAAGAACTGGCTGCTGTTTACACATGTACAGACAAAATTCCTTTAAAAGAAATGAGCCTCTGAGTTGGGAACTGCCTTGCCAGACATGAGACTCCCAAGAAGACAGATCGTCTCACATATTGATACAACATCACAATGCAAATATCATATTGCAGTGTCGGGACAACACGCAACAAGTGTTTTGTGGCTCTCTCAAAATCCATTTGATGTGATCCATGCCTCCTCTCATTCCTTCCGTCTGTGCACAGAAAATGTGGTTTGTTTCTTCTCTGTTGCTAAATGCTTGGAAAAATAAGAGATGAAGGCTTGAAAAACATACTGCATACTAGCCACATTAGCTGCCCTCAAGAGCCGCAAATAGCCCTATTATTCTTCCAGAATATTTATATTACAGTAATGCCTAGAGGCTCCAGCTAACAGCAGGGCTGTACAAAACCAGGCTGTGTGCCAGCCATGGTAGAAACGCATGTTAACACACAGCTCATTCTCCAATGAGCTTGGGATCCTCACTGCCACCTCTCATATATACCACAGAATTAAAGATTGTTTTTTCCCCCTCAAGTGCTCCTGTGAGACAGGGAGGTTCTAGATACCTGCAGCGCTCTCACTGCAGCCAAAAGCCTGGGTAGTTCTGATAGCAAATAAGTGCAACAAAACTCAAGACGGGAAGCTGGTATTTATTTATGAAATCTCTAAGTTGATTTTACCCACTAAGGCTCTCACAGATTTCACGCACTCTTACTTTTTTTTCTAAATACATATTTTTATGGATATGTATTATTTTGAAGGTGCAGACTGTTTCGATAGTTAGCTCCAGGTCATACTGGAAGTGGACATATATTTACAATATATGCTAAAATTATTATGTATTTCAAGCTACAGTATTAGTAAGAAATCAGGGAGTTTTCTGCTGCAGAAAAGTTTATGTATACAAGTAGGGATGACTTGTACTAGAAAATCCACCTCTCAACATCAGTAGCTTGAAGAATCTCTTCAGGTGACAGAGCAAGAATCAGGAATGCAAAGTGCAGCGTTGCTGGAGTGTTACAATAAAGGCCACTCACTTCAGTTGATACACCATCCTTCTACAAGGCAAAACATGTCAACTGAACAGCTGCTTACATTACATTCCTCACAAGGTACCCTGCCAGGAGTAACAACCTCCCCACATACTACAGGGGCTAAAGGTCTCAGGATTAGAGTGAACAAGGTCAATGTTAATTAATGCTTTAACTAATCACAGGGTAAGTGCTTCCAGCCACAGGCAGCCTACAATATTGGCTTAATCTTCCATATAGATGGTCTGGAGCTTCTGTGATTGTAGTAATTTTTTTAAAGTGTGTGTGTGTATATATATGAGTCGCATGTAATAGTGAACCCAGTATTAAACTTTGCAGAAGTCAGGCATGTTTTTCACGACCAATCTTCAGTGCTGGGTACCTCCATTTTATTAGTTCATACAGACAGGCACCTAAGTACTCCCAGATTCCCAATTTTAACTGCAGTTTGAGGGCTACCTAGTGCGTGGACAAGCACAGCACTACAACAGGTTGGCACTCAAAAGCAGTGACCACTGTTTTGCTACTGGATACACAGAAAGCTGCATCCATAACTGATGGCCTTTCTCTTCCTGAATAGTGTGTGGGCCAGAGGTACAGCAATAGAGTTAGTGTAAGTTCTGGGACAAGACCAACAAAGCAAAACCAAAACCCCAAAACAAACAGTAAAAAAAAGAGGACACAAAGAAGAACAAGAAAAGTGAAACCCTTTCGCCTCCAAGTCATAAACATCTCTTTTGATCTCTGTATCTCCTGTTTCTGATCTGACAAGTATTACAAATGCCAAGCCCACACCCCGCTCCCCTCCAGTGATTAATGTGCTACGGTCTTTCTGAAAGCTTAAAGAGCTCTCCCTCTGGGCCACAACATTTGATAAAGAAATGAAGCCTGGCGATTAATAATTCCCCGGGCTGAGTTTTTGTTTAATAACTATTCTGTCAGTGATAGATCTAAAGGGCGAAGGTGTGGATGTGCGTGCACACGGAGGGAGTAATTTGATTGTGGCCAGGAGATTTGGCAGGCTGGCATTACAAAGCAGCTCTTTAGCAATGGCTGGAAAACCAGCGTGACAAATCACTCCGTTCTCTGCTTCCTCAGCCTACCCCCTCTCAACAGAGCTATCTCATTAGGCTCGAGCTAGCCAATCCAAGCCTATGATTTGGGAAATATTTCCTTCTTGACATTCAAGAGAACAATTCCTTACCCAGGGAAAATTACATTTAGAAATAAATGGAAAAGCATCAATCAGCTAGCAAAATATATTCAGCTTTTTGGATCTCTGGAGAGAAAGTGATTTTTTTATTTTATTACATTTAAGTAGGGCTTAAGGCCATGGTTTGATTTTTTAAAAAACTAAGATAACAAAAAAGATAGCACCATAACATTTGCATATAAACTTACCTTTTCTTTATAGGGAGACAGTATTTTTCATTAAAGCTAAATCTTGAATATTTACAGACCTGTAGAGGTGCGCTAGCAGATACCTATTAGTAGAGACAGATATGCTACATAGTATGAGAAATTGCAAGGCCTGTTCTGCGGTGATTTGTATGTATTTTTGTATTGTGTTTTTTTAAAGCAGCAAGCCGACTGTGTTTCCAGGTGAGTTCTGTAAGAATTCTTGACCCTCTTTTCAGGATTTAAAAAAAAAAAAAAGATAAAATTAAAATAGCTTTCCTTTAAAAGCAGTTTTCTTTCCCAAACAGCATCTTGTTCACTCTTTCTTCCTTACTCCAGAAAAATATAAGAGTCAGCCAAGCCACTAAAGAGTAATTTTTTCATGCATAGTCACTCCAAACTTGGCCTGTGAAGGTCTTCATAACATCTCAGCCCACCCACTGAGCCAAAACAACCACATTAGTGACAGCTTTCCCAGAGTATCCAGAAATCCTAGCTGACTTCAGAGATGTGCCTTCCAGCACAAATAACATCCTGCCTCAAGGAGGCGATATGTTACAGCTCTGGACATCTGTCCTCTCCTAACCATAGCTAGTAGTACTCGGGCCTCTCCACAGCCATGCAATGGCTCCAACACGTTTTACACAGAATGAGCTGAGTTTGGTTTAGGCAGCTTGAATATGTGAATCTTCACTACGCCAGCTGACCTGTCACAGATGGAATTGTAAGAGTCCCGGGAAAGAGTCTCAGCAACTTAGGGTGCTCACCCAGTGTCATACAGCAGCAGAGTCAGGAACATAACCCAGGTATTCTGGCTTCGGTCCAGCTTCCCTGTTGATGAAGCTCACTGCCTTTAAAACTCTGACAAAAAATACATTCAGCAAAACCTTCTAATGAGATTCCCCCGCAAATGTATCTAAGGAGATATTCTCATATTATGAGAGAGATTATGAATTTTATCCAGGGGGCAAATAACCTAGCGAATGCAATGTGTCATCACTGGGCCATGAAAGAGGAATTCATTACATCACCTTTTCCTAATGGGACATTATAACTGATCGTGCCTTATTTCTGCAGTCCTGCAAGCTCTACCATGTCCCATAATTCACTGCAGAGTGTTGGAATTCAGGCTTTGCCCATATCATTACAAGAAGATGAAGTGCTAGTGCTGCTCTGAATTACATTTCTATTCATTTTACTGATTTTTTTAAGTATTTGCTTCCCATACATAAATTGTTACTATTATATAAAGATTCGCTAAGGCACCTTGCTGACAATTTTTCCTCTTTTACTCTGAATTAATAACAAAATGCAAATCAGTAGCAGTGGGGTTTTTTCCCTTCCACTTAATACAATGCTTGAATAACAGAGCATTTAAAGATTTACAATACATATTAATGGCATTTAAGCACCTTCAGAGTAAATATGCCTTTTTCATCCTCTCCTTCTATACTCACCTTTTCCTATATTGTGTCTGCTCTCTGCGCCTCACATGCTTTAAAACAAGGCCACTTCATCACATTCATTCTTCTCTGCCCCTTCCTTTTCAGTTGGCAGCAAAAACTATCTTACTACTTAAAGAAAAATGACCGCTCATCCCCTCCACCACCACCCGCACTGCAGAGCAAAAGCTCAATATATCTGGTCACCTAGATAAATCCAGGCAGCATTGTCAAGGCTGAATGTCAGGCCGCAGTCACAAAGGCTGCTGCTCTATTAAATTCTTTAGCCGATAAAACACTGGTGTGACAGCTTTAGTCCGTGCCATTACAAACAACAACTGACTACTGCTTATTAAGTCAGACAAACAGCAGTTTCTAACACTGTGCCAGATTTTTACCTCATTTACCCAATTAAAGCTGTCGGTTTGTACGTACAATTTGTGATTTGTCAGTGACGCTACTCAATTACTATTTTTTATTCACTGGTGAAGTGACAGACATCTTTTTTTAAAAAAAAAAAAACAACACACAACCCTAAACAAAAACCAAACACTTTTAAAAAATCAAAACAATTTCCTAAATTATCTACCTCAGATTTTATGTGGAAAGAATTTATAAAACATCAACTTTTCCCCCAGCAGCACTTTCAGTCTCGTAACAGGAGGACAGTTTTGTGAACATGATGAGTTGTGTGAATGAAAACTGTCATCTGCACCACCATCTTCCATCTTCTCCCTGGAACAGCCCAGCCCACAGCACTGTTAACCAGTCTTTCTTTCCCAAGAAAATATTCCTTCCTCTGCGTCTTCTCTGGGGTTCAAGCAGCTTCATCGTATCTTTAGGAATTATCACCTCTCCCTACCTCTGTTTACTGTTTTTTATACAGATGACAAACCGATCCCAGCTTGGAAAATACTGCCAACGTCAGCATCATTTTGTGCATGTGTTTGGTTTGGATCCATCACTGTGCTGAGAGATTGTGCAGCTTTGATCATTCCTAAACTGTCCTGGAAAAACAAGACCAGGAATAATAGCCTTCCTTTCTAGCTTAAGGCTCACTAAAACCAGAAGCTAGAGCAGCCTCTCAGCTGCAAAGGGCACAGCACTCAAGAGCCATTGCCTACTTGCTAAGCCCACAGGACTCAAGAGGAATCTGAAGGAGTCGTCACACACTTCTCCAAAGGCAGCCCATTTTCAAACATTTTTTATTTCTAACAAGACCCGAATATCTGTTTCGGTAACTCAGGAAGGAATATTCCAACAGATTCCAGGAAGAACCAGTCCAGGACATGCCAGGGACCAGCTGCAGTGATGGAGCACATTAGCAGCTCTAAGTGCCAGAAACCAGCACTGGGTGGCAGGCTAGGACAGCACTTAGTAGTGACTCCCAGCCCTGGTGTATCACTTCTCAGCTGCTCCCAAAGTTGTCTCCTTGTCACCTACAAAAGGCTACAAAAGCTTTAGCTGGGTGATAGAGCAGGAGAAGCCCATGCACCCAGCATTGGGGACTGCCTTGCTCTACTAGGTCTACCTAAGAAACCAGGCAAAGCTATCCCTCTCTCTGCAACAAAAGGGGGCTGCAGATATTGGCTCACTCTTTTCACCGTTTAAACCTGAACTAAAAAGAACAAAGCCTTTTAGAGGGAAAAGTGCAATTGGAATTTGTCCAGGCAACTAATCTTGTGGGTGTAATTTTAGAATGGAGCAGTCTGGTAGTCACACACATTAACAAGCATATTTTACACTGCATCCCTGTGTGATGTAAAATAACTTGGGAATCAGCAGCCTACATCCCCGTGAAAGCAACCACTAAAACCTTCCCCCATCACCTCTAGTAAGAGTAGGACTAACTTTCAAGGTGAACCGCTGGGCACAGATTAGCCCTCCTCCATCCCTATGAGAGGAAATTAATTTGCTTGGCTTCTTGGGAATGCTTTTGAACGAAGTCAGCTGATGGGGACAGAGATGTTTCTGTGCCCTGTAACCAAGCTACTGATGCTTCTGTGCACCGCTGCCATCTCCTTTCTATGTGTTGGGGTGCTGTGTTACAGTTCGGTCACTTTTTCTCCTCCTGGGCCTACTGTGATTCATACCAAGCATCTGCAGACCATTCAAACACCCAGGCCCTGTCTGAATGCATAAAATGCTAATCTCATTAGATTTCTCATTTTCAGTGTAATATTGTCACAGTGCTATGCACCACTGCCACAGATTAGCAAGCTTGCCAGAACGGAGCCCCACTAATGAGTTAATCCAAATAACACTCAAATCCCAAATCAGATTTAAAGCCATCTAGACAGAGGACCCGCCAAGGATGGGTGAGGGGTAGAAAGGGAGAGGGTGAGCCTTGTTTTGACAGAAGTAGGTGTCGATTAAGTGATGGAGGGGTATAAGGGAGAAGGAAACGTGCATTTTTTTCCTTGGTAGGACAGGCTCTGTCAAACTCCAAGTTAACGTGCATGGCCAATAGCCCAAATGGGCCTGAGAAATAATCTGCAGTAACACATACAACCGTATGGACTGTCAGCTTCTGGCTTGAGAGAGAGACACTTAGCTATAAAAATCAGGAGCTAGCAAAGCTTCTATTGCCATCATTTAATCTACAGAGCTTGGAAGGTCTAAGCAGCTTATAGATCTGAGCTTGATTCATTCCAGCCAGGAACCTAGAGATGAGGGGAAGGGCTGTTTTTCATGTATTAGTTTCTTAGTCTGCCAGTGACCCAACAGGCTGAAGAGACGCAGAGAAGCCCAAAGGAAAGGCACTTAGGGAAACACACATCTCTTATTGTTTGCATTCCAAATAGGTTTTTTTAAAAAGTAGCTGCAATCTGAAGGGTAGAGCTAAGAGGGATTTTTTTTTTTTTTTTTTTGACTATCCTTTTAAATGAAATTGCTCTTTTGATGGCAAAATACTGAATTACCAAAGCTGAAAAATTTCATGGGTACATAGTGGACATGGTTCCACCTTAGGTTTGAGAAAGCCTGGCCAGAGCCCAAAGAAGCACCTCAGAACAGCCTGGCCAACAGAATGCTGTCTTAGAACAGGGGAAACCAAAGACACAACAGGGTTACACGCACCTCAAACAGGATCCAAACACTATCTCTTCAGGATACTTTTATTTCTCATTAATATTTTCCATAAAGTGTAACTTGAAAGGCTCAGCTTTACTTCATGGAGAGCAAAATATTTTTTGCAATGTTGGCGTATTTCCCTGGACAGAAATATTGCTTCCCATCCAACAATTTACCAAAGAGTGCCTAGAAAACAGCGTGGCTTGCCATTGCATTTATTTCCTCCTTGTGGATCCAATCCTGTATATTTTACTCAGGAAACTAGTCCACTGCCCACAATAGGATTTTTTTGCCAACAGTAGGGAATAAATCTTGCATCCTTTAATGAAAATCCAAGAGCTTAGCACCAGGACCACACAGTTGCAGAGAAGAGAAGTGAACTGTGCTTTATGCTGGCTTGTGCATCAGTAAATTTGTTGTCAAAGTTTTATCTTTGACATCTTTAATTTGACTATTAATGGATGGAGCTAGAAAGAAAAAGGTTTGACTCTCAGATGTGGAACTCAGCTAAGCAAAGCTTAGAGAGAATCCTATTTTGACTGGTAAATATAGCTCATTTGTTATGGAAATATCTCTCTCTCTAGGAACTTTTATGGAACAAATGCACATCCCTTACTATTGCACCTTTTAGCTATCGTGTCAACTATCAGAGCATGCAAGCCCACTGCTCAGAGCCAGAATCTCAAGAAGTCAATGTGAATCTGTCTGTTGATTTCAAAGCATCTTGATCCAGGCTTTAAACTGCATTGTGTGCACACAGAATACCTTCCCTATGTCTCTTTCCACCTCTCACTGAGCAAGCAGATAAGTAGTAAGAAATGCATCCAAACAAGGAGAGACCATTTTGGTTTATCATGCTGTAACTCTCTTAAATTGTCCTGCTGATAAAACATGCCAATATGCTGCTAATTTTTAAGCGTAAGATAAATTTCCCAAGTCACTCACATTATTTTGACCACTAACAAATAGATCTCAGCATAAAGGCCGTGGAATAGCCAGCAGTTCCAAACTTTCCAAATGTAGCTAAGCTGCCAGGAATACGCTTTTGTGTGCACAGATCCCACCCCTTCCAGAGACAACTGCCCGCAACAATCTTTCTGCTCCATGCTAACAAGGTACTAATAACAATAGTAATCACAGTTTGCCTGCTCAGCTCACCCCAGGAGCATGGCAGAAAATTGATGATCATTTCTCATTGTGAATTATGACACAGGCACATCACCTCACCCCTGGAATAAAGCAGCACCTGCCAATCCTGTTAAAACAGCAAGGGGAAAAATGAAACCCTGCCGTAGCCAATCTGATTCCCTGCTGACTCTAATTACCCAGACGGGAATTTTACAATTGCTTCCTCCACCAACTCCTGCTCTGCAGTCTGCAGACTTTGGCCAGTTCTTTCTTTTGTATGCCTACCGCCACTGAGTAGATTGGGTTCCTAATGAGTCTTGACACTAATGGTACAGGGAGACAGTGCAATTACATACCCCCCCTCCCATTCAGAGCAAACCTGGCAGGAAATGACCTGAGACCTCACACCCTTCTACCCCAAAGAATCCAGTTATAATGCCTCAGGAGCAGGGCCAGCTGGTGCACGCTCCCCCCTCCAGCAGTCCCCACTTCACTTCCCCTTCCCATTGCGCAGGTGGCTGGAAACAGTTCTTTATGGCCTAATCCACGACTGGTGGGTTGAGGCTAATACAGAAGCCAGAGAAGCCTAAGCACATTTGGAACTGAAGCCCATCAAAAAGGAAAAAAGAAAAAAAAAAAAGAGAAAAAAACATTATTTCACACATGTGCTGGAGAGCTCTAACACACAGTTGTTGTCAATTAGGTGTTTAACAATGTGTATAACTCAGACTGCTTTAAAGTGGGGAGGGGAGAGACATGTGCTTCTGTGATTTCCATGTTGATTGTAGTCCAGGTGTAAAAGAGACTGGAGCTACCTATTGAACTGTGAGCTAATTACAAGAAGAAACAGATGTTGTCTGCTAATGAGGATGCAGATCCATGAGAAGCATCTTAGCTGGTGAGGAATAAACATGTCTTCTGCTCCTTGAGTGAGCAGCAGTCTACAAAAGAGGTCTTGTGTCTATGACCCATGTTGCCACATCATCTGAACAACTCACAAATGATAGTATGCTTGCCTCTGTCAAAAGCCCTGCAAAGGAAGAAAGTGCTAGCTCCACTGTACAGGTGGGAAGATGAGGCAGAGGACCAAGGACACACACGGAGCCTGATCAAAGCATAAAATAGGCCCAAATCAGCTTATTCGCACTCCAGTGCTTTAAACACAAACCCATTGTTTGCCTCATGACAGTAACTCTGAACCCAGCATTTCACGTATCATTTAATCTCTTTCACTGCTTTACTACCCCATGATATCATAATCCCCTACTTATATTAACCTCACTGTTCCTTCTGTTTCCCCTCAGGGGCCTGTAAGTCTTCTGCTTTACGGCTGTTTATCATGATGTATGGGATGTTTCTCTTAGTCCACAAAGAGTTCATCTGGCCTTGGAGGTTCTTCCTCCTCCTCTTCACCCCCAGGTAACAAGGAACTGCTGCAGTTCTCAGCTGCTCACCAACTTCCATCTTGTTGCCCTCTCCTCACATGTTCCTGACAGTTTCTCTGTACACCATGTACTTTCTCTCCTGGAGCTGTGGAACTCTAAGGCTGCCATCAGCATGAGTGAGCTCTGTAATTGGAATACTTATGGATTATTACAGTTTAACACCAGGGGAAAAGATTGGAGAATTTATCTCCAGTGTAACTCCACTAGCAGCAGTTACAGCATGTATCATTTCAAGAATAATTTCAACCTTTTGCATCCTCTTTTCCTCCAAAATTTGGTCTAAAATGCATTTAATTTTAAGAAAACAACAGCTAATTTCAATCCCACTTAATTGCTCTTTTCCTTATTGACAGAGGGTGCTCTGAACCACATCATATCCTGCAAAGTTTTGAGGGACAAGAAATTATGCGGAGAAAGCATCACCATTATGCAGGTGTTCCTATTCTATAACCCACTGCACAAAGCATTTCATGCTTACAAAACATGAAAAAGGAGCAGTAATTTCAAGTGGCTCAGGGAACTCCTAATGGAGTTCTTTCTTTTTATTTTCCTCTCCAGTTTTAAAGTATTATTTACTGTAGTATTCAATTAAGAACAAGAGTTTACTATAGCAACCACAGCAGTGAGAGGTACTATTCATATACAGCCTCTGAAATACAAGCTTTTGAGCACCTTCTTAGCAACACTTGTTGATAAACCCATGGCATAGGCGAGTGCTATGTGCTTTATAAGGAATGACTTGCACACTAAATCAAGTCTGCAGGAACTGCATTGCTTTAGGTCTTCCCCTTCCACCGTGACTTTAACCTCCTAGAATCAGCACACTTGTTACCCAAGAAGAACACTAATAGAAATACGAAGACATCATCTTTAGATATGGACTACAAAGGAGGATCTGTCATGTGGCAGCTTTTCTCTCTGCCACTACGTGGCAGCAAAAGTTGCTTGTGATTCACTGCATCAGTACCTTCACAGGCATTCCAGCTGTGACCTTGCCATCACTCATTCTGGGGACCCTTTCTCATTCAGCATCTGCCAGCTGTCAGCATGGGACTCCAGGGAAAATTATAGAAGATTTCTGGAAAATTACAAGGGGCAGCAGAAGGGAGGATTTGATTTGTTTCTATTTTCTCTGTATAAGGGAGTTCAGGTGCCAGCAGTTTGCCAGCTTCCTGACTTTCTTTTGCCTGGGTGTCTCTCTCCATTCTTCTATGGTCTTCCACTTCAATGCTTTGGTTTTTCTCATGTCTCTCCATTTCACATACTTCCTCTTCCCATGGTGTCATTTACCTGCTCATATCCATTCCACCAGAACGGGAGCAGAATGAAGAATCCCCTCCCCTTCTGATGCTGAGACTGGGTGTTATTTAGACATACTGATGAGTATCGATCATTATCATCCTTGACAAGTTTGACTTCCTCAAGCTGCACTCCCTTTACAAAGGCACCTTCCAGACCCAGCAAAGCTGTAAATGGATGTGCACTGGGAAAACCCACAATTAACAACAGTGGTTAACCATAAGCAGATAAGACCATTTTAAACATCGCTGTCTCTCTCTAGACTAGATGCTAAGTGGTGTCTGAAGTATACTCACTTTAGATGCTGTGAGTAGTTCTGTTTTCACATTCCCACCTGCTTCCCCTACTGGTTGGGAACATCCTAACAAATATATTCACGGTTCCTGTGGATTTGATATTCAGGATTCTCACTCTTTCATCGATTGAGGTACCATTGAATTCAAGCTGGCAGCGTTCCACGCTGCAGGACAGAAGTGCTGATCACTGCATCCTGATTTCTTATCTCATTATGGTCTACATTTTTAACTGATGTACTCGGTTGCATTTTGCACTTTCTCCCTAAAATCCAGCTGCTAGCATGATCAGGTAACCACTTCACTCCACTACAGGGCAGCTACAGTGGGGCAGTAGTTGAAGCAGCTATTTTGTGTGTATTTGTAAAATGTGTTGGAGTTAAGAAGGCTATATGCACATACAGTATTACTACATTCTAAAACTACATTCTACCATGAATTCAGGGAAGAGTGTTAGATTTACATAAAGGCCAAACATTCCTCTAGGTAGGAGCTCCTGGTTTGTATTGTTATCCAGGCATGGCTGTAGAAAGCGTCTGAGCACATGTAAACAAAGGTCTGATCGTCTGGAATGGGGTGCTGCTGATTACAGCTATTATTTCAAGAAGACCTAAGGGAAACACAGATGCACACCCTAGCCTCGGCAGAAAAAAGCAGCTCTGAGCACTCATGCAATTACAGCTGGAGAAACAGAACAACTATGGAGTATCAGACTGCTCATTAACTTCCCCTGCCAAGGTTAACACCTATATTTTAGCCTTCTCACGTACGCACTGTGAAGCTCCTTTTGATTGTCCGCTTCTCTCTTCCTGCTGTAGGACCCAAATCAAGCCCTGATTAGACTGTTTTCAATCTTCTTTAAAAGGCCACAGACAATTTTAAGTGAAATGATGTTGGACGAATTGTTTTAATTAAAAGAACCCTATTTTCTCCTTGACTAGAATCATACCCCAGGTAGCAACAACACTGACAAGGAAGTCAACAGGTGGCCTGTTTGCCAATTACCTGAGCCTCACATCTGCTTTATTCAGCACATTTTCAGTAAGAGTTGGTTACATTCACTCAGATTTTTATAGCCAGATTTATTAATGACTCTCTTAATCCAGAAGATAGTAATTTCACTGAATCACTTTAAAAAGATGTTAAGGCAAGTTATACTCTTTGGCAGGCTAATGCCAAACAGGAAGTGTAGCCAGGGTCTCATTCATTAAAAATCATGCTATTCAGCTCCAGCGCGTCCATTGGTTTGCTATTCTGGACGGCATAATTTTGTGCTGATACTTTCCCAAGTCCCACATTGCTACATATTTTGAATATTTTGTCCCAATATGGTCTGATTATTGCTGAGTGGGAAACCGCAGCCAACAAATTTCATGCAGGCTGGATTTAATCTCAGAAAAGAGTGGAGGATGAATACTACAAAAGGCCTTCTACTGCGCCGTCCTTCAGCAAAAGCTATTTGGCAAGCCACAGGCAGGCTTGGTACCCATGCTAATCTCCTTGTTGCTCCTATCTCCAAGAAAGCTCTCTTCAGCATAAGTTCAAAGCTTCCTTAGCTGGAAGCCATCAGGAACTGTGCATTCCCTGAGGACTGTGAAAGAAAATGCCCCAGGCCTAGACCCATAAACAGACTTAATGCACTGATTGAGCACCTTCCGCATTACTCTCCCCAGGCTCTCGATACTCCATTTTTGTCACCCCCACTATCACCTCAGAGCAATCCTGTGTGTTACTGCAGGACCAGTTCTACAGACAGTGTAGCTGTAAGCTGCCTTCCTTTTATATGGGAGAAAAATAAAGTATTTCCTCAGTGTTCAAAGCACTGACTTAGGTTGTGGAGGCTCTAGATTCATCTCCCTCCTTTGTTTGAGGTGTCAGGCTCTTTGCTCTCTAGTGGAACAGACTTAACCATCAGGCTAATTTCAGGAAGATACTTTTGCTGAAACTATAGGATTGCTGTAAGAGATGAGAAATGTGATCAAAGGGACAGGGAAGTCCCATGAGAGATAGCAGATAGGAGTTCTTGTTCTTTCAACAAAAACTTTACATTAAGACTTCCTATTAAGAAGTTGTTGGAAAAAACACAACTGGCAGACTCAAAAAGAGTTGAATCCAGGTCTCCCACTTACTCACCAGGTAAATCCCCTGTTCCCAAGTGGTTTCTCTGGAAGCTTCCACACAAGGAACTGAAACATCTTGGTAACATACACCTTCACTGTTACAACTCTTTATATGAGATATGGGCTCAGATCTCCTCAGGAAGCCCAATTGTTGGTGGGGAATATGATCCGTCTAGGTGAGAAGTGTTTTGGAAGTAGTGTATTCTGAAAAAGAAAAGCTTATGCCCCAGCTTTCAGGAAAGAGCCACTGTTTGTGAAGCCTAAGTGGGCAGATGTCTCATTTGACAGTGCTGAATGTGGTGTTTCAGTTCTAGAAAGGGGCACAACTTTAAACACGTATCTATCTTCAGCCTGCTGGCTTTTGTGAATCGCTCTCCGAGATGCCTGTTTCTCCCTGGATACTGCAGAGAGGTACCTCGGTCAGGTTTGTGATACTACAAGCTGTAAATGCTTACGTCTTTGTGTCCTAGGTGTTAGAGTTTATATGATTTTATGCTACTACATTCTTCAGAAACAATTCTTTCACCCACACCCTGATGGCTCCTGAGGAAGAGGTGCTGCCAGCCAAATTAGTGCTCAACATAACTGTGCTTTTAGCAGGGAAAAAAAAAAATCCAGGTTCATAATAGTAGTCTAAAGCTGACTAAACTGAGGCGCTATGATGCATGCTCTGTCATGGGCCCTCTAGATTATCATCAGAGATGAGTGAATTTGCCTCTTCTCCATCTTGCTGATGACTAGGCCAGAACAGCTCTGCACGGCTGCAAGCAGAGGAGGGGAAACACTTCTGCTGTGATAAGATCAGCTCTAAGACCACCAGTAGGAAAAGGAATTGGAGCAACCACTTGACACAAATTTAGTGGGACAGCCAGTGGTTTTCAAGAGCTTGCAAATAGTGATTTTTCAGCTCAGCAGCTGAACCAGAAAAAAAAGCATAAATATTTTATTTGGATTGAATGAAAAACCTTTGTTTTTAAACCCATCTTCATTCCTTTGTGTTGAGAAAGAGGCCCATCTGAGCCAAAATGGGATATTTTGTTTTCAAGGACTTGTAAGAAAAGCAAAAGGGTTAGATTCTCAGAGGTGGTACAAGAGGCTGTCTCTAGTGTAACAATCCCTCAGCAACAGTTGGGGAGCTTAACTCAGATTTGGGAAGTTATCCCTCAAAAACTAATTAATAATGAGGGCAAGGATTAAAACCTATCTCTCTTTTGAGTGTTTTGTATGTTAGATTAGGAATTTGTAGTTCTTTTTGAAGCCATAAACATACTCAGTCCCTTGAGGGGGATCTGAAGGCATCCCACTTCTAAATACCCCACTGCCTGTTAGCCAAGGCACATTTCTGTGTGAGGGTACATCAAAGGAAGGGGACAAATCCTCAGGCCGAGAAGTAATTAGTCTGGATTCTGTCGTGTACTAGAGGTTTTCACCATCTACCCCTCTTTCATCCTGTTCTGCTGAAGTTACACAGTAAATTAGACTGACATCTGCCAGTAATGAGGTAGCCACAGCAAATCCTGCCCTAGGGTGAGAGATGGCCTTCTCAGCATCCCTTCCAGCTCCCTCTTTCTGTGATCCTGACTGATGAAGAATTCTTGGGTAAAACAAACGCACTATTTACTATTTGCTTGTGTAGCATAACAAGTTACCTAAGGGTGAATGAAACCGGATAATGGCTAGCTAGGTAAGTTACGGAAATGGGGTTTCCCTGGACACACTCTAACCATGCTGAATGTCCTACCATTATACAGCAAATCATCTGGGGCCAAAACAGAAGAAGCAAACAAAGGAGCTACGGGATAAAGGGAAATGGCTAAAGCAATACAAAGTTACTTCCTCAAGGAAGTTGAATTTTAAATGTTAACTGGACTGTGACAGGGCTTATTATTTTCATGTATTGAAATATTAGAGTCAAAGTGTCGATTTTCACTGTTCACTCAGAGACTATTTCTGCCTATCTCCAATGGCAGTCCTCTCCCAGGCATTCACTCTCAGGATGGAGACTTGTTCCAGTGATTCTGATCCTTTCCCCTGCAGCAGTTACAGTCTGTGGCGTAGCTTTGCCTCCCGTTAGACTTCCTGAGGAAAGCCAACACTAATGCCAGGTTTGGAGACAATACTGTCCCTCCATGGACTGTAATAGGAGGCTGAAAAGCAAACTTTGCTTTCAAACAGCCACAACAAAATAACAAATCCGCCCCTTCATTTTCTACTATCTATTTTCCTAATTAGGTGGGTGGGAGAACAAATGTCCACATGCAGAAAGTAGGTGGGCATAGACTGGATAAATCCCATGCTCCCAATTCTTGGCATGGAACAGCGCAGCCATTATCCCATCTAAATGTCAGGGAACTAGCTCCAACTCTATGAGGTGCCAGACACCTGCTCCCACTACTCCCAGCTTTGCCTTCTGCTGTTGCATCTCTCACTCACAGGCCTTGGTGTAATTCCACTCTGCACAAATTGAGCCGTAAGTGCCAGGAAAGTGGGATTCTGAAAGCATTTCATAGAAAGGCACAGACCAGGGCAGCAACAGACCCACAAGGAGGGACACAGCTGCCACTTCCATGAAGAGAAACCACTCAGTACTGAGACTGCACATTGATAAAAAGCCAGCAGAGGGTTAAAGCAAGATGCTTTCTTGCAGGCAGATGAAGTGAAATGGATTTAGGGATTTTTTCCACAACAAAAAGAGACACAAAAGGCTATTGAAAGAGGACAGTGAGCTCTCCTATCTGACACATGTCAATGCAGAAGCAGCGGCAGCAGAACAAGCCTGTCACATTGAAAAAGCAGCTCTTCTAGCCACGGGCTGGGCTGCAGGGCAAATCCTGTGCAGTGAAGTCCACAAATACAGGGGAATCTATCTGACTTAGTGCAAGGAGGCAGCAAGATGGGCAGGGTCTGCCTCCGGAGGTCATCATTCCCTGCCTATCTATGATCAGAGCTCCCTACACGTTCCTATCTAACAGCATAAGATGGACAGAGGCAGTGGCTCCATCAGCCACCACGATGTGTAGTAGGAGACAGCTGCAAAGAGGTGGGATGGAGAGTCAAGAAGAAGAGGTGAGAATTCTTCTCAGTTTCTTTCTCATGCCTTACTCAGGGACTCACATTGCTCGTTTGGAGCAAGTGATACCTAAAGGACCATTTGGCAGCAACCCTAACACCCTTCCGATCTGCACTATGCAGTGAAGCAGCCCAATGGCCAGAGGAGGCCAGCAGGAGGCTGCTGCAGATCATTGCAGCATTCCAACATGGCCCAGCAAACCCATCACCATTCTATGCAAGGTGGAAGCATTTAATGCCCTAGTCATCTGTCAGCTCATACCCTTGTTGGAGAGGCACTGATAGCTCTGCCACAGGCGTCGTGTAGTTCCCCACTCCCTGATCTGCACAGAACATGCCATGGTGCTCACACCACTCTTGTCAGCTCAGCTGAGCAAAACCAACTGGTTTAGAACGGAACTGGTTGGAGAGCACGCACACAAGCGTACTGCTCTTCCGGCACATTTTGAGGAAGGCAAAGGGAACGAGCGAGGGTAGTAGCTTTTCCACTGAAGGCTTGGAAGCAGAGACATACCTTGCCACGCTGGAGGCACAGAACATGGGTGGAAGGAAGGAACACATGCCACAGCCCAAGATAGTCACTCCTGTAGACAACTGCCAACATGCCCAGCTGGGTTAGACCACTGCTTACAATATATATTTCTGTGACTGGAGGTGTTACCAGTTACAGATTCCTTGGCAAATAAAAGCACAGTGCACCATTCCTGATGTACTCCTGCTTGTTACACAAATTATTGATACGAGCAGAGTTGTTTATCTGCTGACTTCTCCACAGCACGTCACTACCCTTACAGTAGAACAAGTTCACCACTCTGCTTAGCTTGTGCCTTTTTGGACAGACCTGCACACTGCAAACCAAGCAAGCCATTCATCAGCTAACTACAGAGACAGGTAAGAAAGTGAGTCAGTAGCTTGCTTTCTAGTTCCTTAAATGGCTTCCCCATTTTCATGGAGATAGCAGAGCTGTTGAGTTTTTATGGCAGTAGCAATACTGTCACCACAACTTTCAGGCACTTCAAATTACCTGTTTTGTGAAAGCCCTATGCATTATTAACACATATTTAACACACAGTCCCAGGAACACTGGTGCCACCTGAAGAACAAAAACATGTCTTGCACTTGTGGAATTGTGTATCACCCAAGAAAAATGGGACACTTTTTCAATGACACAACCCTTTCTGACACACCATGCTGCTCTGGAGGCTGCCCACTAAAGACACCAAATAAAGTGCCAAGCAAAATACAACTCTTCTCGTGACTATCAAGTGGTTTCTCTGGCAAAGAGAAGCACTGCTCTTCCAGTACAAACTGCTTGTCAGCCTAATGCTTCCATGAATGACAGACCAGTTCTCCCCACGAGTGGCCGGCCCTCAGAAAAGGTCCATGCTAATGCAGAGGAGGAAATGTATTGATTGGCTTAGAAACAGAAGAATATTCCCAGACTACTTTCCACCTCATTTCCAAACTCATATGACTTCCCCATATGTCAGCTCAAGTAGCAGTGTTAACTATTCCATTTTCTGTGGAATTGGTGAGAATCAACTTGAAAACTCTTATGTAGGAATTTAGTCTTTCCCTCTGAGAATGATAAACATTAATCAAGCCATACACCGCAAGATAATAGTTTTTAATTGATATTGCATAACACCTTACAATTCCCAACCAAGTCACAGAAGTTTGAACAATGTTCAAATAAGGCAAAGATATTGTCCTTCAGGAGACAAGAGGCAAACAGATGGAGAAGGAGCACAAGAAACTGAGAAATGGTGTAGATTTCAGTCACATTCTGAGTCTTATTTATTAAAGAACAAGTTGCTTTATAGTGGAGGGCTTCTGTTACTGTAGGGTTTTTTAAAGGAAAATCATTATTGGAAACTGCAAAATATGTGCCAAGCATATATATTTCTTAGTGAATTTCTTATTTTGTAATCTCATATAGTGCTTCAAAATACATTGCTATGGGCAAGTATCCTTCTGATGGAAAACCTCTGAAAATCACTATTGAGAAGATTAACATCTAGCATATAAAAAAAAATAAGACAAGACATAGCTGTGTATGGAAAGGAGGAGAAATATTTGCCTAACCACATGTCAGTGGGTCAAATTTTGATCCCAGATAACCAGTCTGAAATAAATCCATTTACATGAGCACTAACCTGATGCCAGTGGGTTAAATGAGCTCAGAATCTGCCAGCCAAACACGCAGTACACTTGAAATCTTGTTTGGCTGATACGAGTCTCATTGTTGGGAGCCATGTGGATTTCCACTTCTGGAGTATTAACTTCTTTTCAGCCAGCAAAATCCACAGGATCTGTTTGTCTTGGAATCGGAAAGTGCCAGCTGTCTACTTCACCCAGTACGAATAAATGCAGATTTACTGTTTCAAAAAGACTTTTAAAGAATAGTTGTCGACTGAAGCCAGAAACAACCTTTTTAATTCCCACAGGCAACCTCCAGACCTATTTGCCTTTTAACCTACCTGTAACCTAAAACCTGAAGACTGCACATGAAGATCCCTAAAGATCAACCTTCAGACAGAGAGAGACAGTAAGATTCTAGCTGGGGCTATTGAAAAAGTTTCCAGATTATGTTTGCCTTGCGTGCTGTCTTGGAGAAGTGCCCAATTTCAGCTTATACAGGAAGCATTAGCATGGCCAATTGTGCTATAAACATGAGAAATAACACACGCTCCTTCCTGAGTTTGTCACACAGCATCTAGCTTGAGAGAAGGAAAGAAGAGAGAAGTCAAGGCAATGGAGAAGGAAAAGGAAGAGGCAATAAGTCCTAAGGGGAAGGAAAGGGAATGACTGCCTTCAATTTAGGGGAGGAAGTAAGATGGAGATGAGAGCATCCAAGTTCCATTTATGTCTGTTTCTCTTCCCACCCATGCAAATCGATCCGGAAATTCAGCAGGCTAGAAGGTGTGTCTCTGTCTCACTCCTAGTGAGAGTGCAAAAGCAACACCTGTTGTTGCTATTGCAAGAGAAAAACAAATATCTGACAGGAGGGAAGGGAGAAAGAAGTATAATCTAGATGCCTTTCTCCTCACTTAAATGCAACTCAATGTTAAAATTCTCAGCTTGCATTCATTGTCCCTGACACAGAGGGCCAGCAAAACCACCACAAATCCTGACCCTATTCACATTGTGGCAGGTTAGGAACAGAAGGATGTTTGGACTTAATTACCCCTGTTTGAAAACAACCTCGGATTTGAATACAAAGACAGAAAGGCTCTAAACTTTTTTGCCCAAAATAATTTAAAAGCTTCCCATGCAAGATGTCAGCCCAAAAGACCCACCCGTTCAAGGTGGCACAAATATCACAAAATGCTGTGGCTGGGATAACAATCGCAAGAATATTTCAGACCACTGCAGACCTGTATCACAGATCCATCAGGTCTCATACATGAAATATGGGATCTGCTTCTGAATCCTATCCAGCACTCTTCTTACCCACTGTTTTACCTGTCTTTAGTGGTTGACTGAGCGGTACTGTGGATTCTCTCCTCACTCTGGGACGTTATAGGTCCTTTGGTTCTCCAGATTGCTGTGTCCAGCATGTACAGCTGCACTGGAGAGAAGGCAGATGGTCTCCTGCATGCAAGTACATGCCCCAGCAGCTGCCTAGCAGGACAGCCCATGACAATATTGCCCAGTACCTGGGAGTCTGCACTAGCATGTCAGATGCTCCTTCTCATTACGTGTCCCACAACTGTTGTCTTGCACTGGAAGAAGCCTGAAAACATGTACTGGGTTGGTCTGAACCCCAAGAGTAGCTGAAAACACAGGTCCACATTTAAATCATCCCAAATACCTTGACCTAGCTATAAAGGTGCACCTTCCTGACATCATTGTAGGGACAGTACTCAGAGGGACTCAGACTAACCTTATTACATCACACACCTCTCCCCTACACCTTATGAACTCTGACAGTGTTTAGAAATGTTATTTTTTTCCCCATCTGTTTACTTTAAACCAGTTTCAGTGCTGCAAAGGCATTGTCTCTCTGCATTAGCAAGGTTTTCTCAGAAATAGCTTTGCTCCAGCTTATGTTATTTTAATAATTTACTCAACCAGCATGTACTTGCTCATTTCCCTTTCAACTAGCAGTGCATCCATGTGAGTGCAATTCAGTGGATGAAGCAGATATGAAAAATTGTTTAACTGTGACCTTAAGCAGCCTAGTTATGGCAGGAACCCCCTCCCATTAATCAGTTGAAATTTGTCTATAGTATTGACTTTGTACTCTTTATGGAGCCTTTCATTGCAGAAAAGCTGGTGGTTAGCTCAAGAATGTCAAAATTACATTCAGATTTCAGAGCACTGAAAAAAATAAACAGGAGGAGAAAAAAATCTTGACAAAATTCTTATGCAGCTTCCAGATGCTGCAACATGTACTTTCGGAAATGTGGCGCGGCGTTTTGCTGTGCTATTTGAGAAAGTGTGTAATCACCCAGTTGTTGGGCTTATCATACAAGAAGTTGCCAGCAAATAACTGTTATCTCTCAAGTATGAGATTTCTGTCCCTGGCTGACATTGCTGATTAAAGAGTTCCTGTGGTGAGCGAGTGTGGAAAGGCAACCATTTTAGCTGGCGGTATATTGCTCCCCATTCATATTATTTCAAAAAAAAAAAAAAAAAAAAGGATAAAAAGGATGGTGCTTACACAAAGGACAAACAGCATCATAGCTGGAAAGGCAGAAGCAACTGGAGTCTATAGAAAAACAAGTTACAATTCAGCACCAATGCAAGATTGTTGATGAGATGTTACGCTGAGGCTGGCGAGCTGCATTTAGTTTGATAGGTATGATATTCTTACTTATGCAGCTGCCTGCCAGAAGCTGTAGAAATCATCCTGATTAGAAAAAAGGCAGTTCCAGAAGCTCTTTTCTCCTGAATAATGCTAGACTTGTGAATCCTAGCAATTCTTGCAAGTCCTGGTCAGGGGGATACATGCAGCAGAGTATATGTCTCTTACCTATTCACCAGCACTCTGGGGGTAGCCGAGATGCACAGGAGCATGGGACGCCTGGATTTTTGCAAAGAAACATGGAGTAGTTAGACAATAACCCCACTGGGGACAAAGTTTATCTTTGAAATCAGTGTCTGTGCAGCAGCCAGTGCTGTCGTCTTAATAGTAAATGGTTTAATAGAAAGGGACAACTCCAAAGTCAACAACAAACACAGTTGGGGCTTCTGATCTGAACAGCCATATCTGACCTTTCTTTTAGCTGTCAGGGAAAAAGAATATCTTCTTTTTATACAGACAAACCCCAGAAATAACATATGGAAATTGAACAAGGGAGACAGAGCACATGAAATGGAAGGGTTAACACATTCTTATCTGTAAAAGGGTGTTACTCCTTCCATAACTGATACCAAAGTAGCTTTGGGCACAGTGCATCCCAATGAGAGAGCATGTGGCCTAATTTGGCACTTCTTCCACCAGCAGGAGGCTCTTCTGCAGGCTATTCACAATCCAACTGAGGTTGGCATCCTTGCCTGGTTGAAGCTGACATACTGTGCCACTTTATGAGTGGGAACAGGACCATCCTAACAGATTAGCATGAACACAGGCTTGCCAGAATACCAGTATGTGGATAATACTTAAGTGTTAAAGGGGGGATCTCTGTCCAAAAATGATGAAATGACAGTCTGTCTTCAGCTTGCCCAGCTACAGTTACAAAATCTGTCGCTGGGTACCACAGCTGAGCTCCACACACCCCAAAGCCATTTCTGCTGCCCATGTCAAAGAGGAAACTGTTTCAGGAATCAGGTTCTCTAGAGGACATAGGTATGAGCAGGTCCCCAGAAGTAAAATGTGAAAGCCTTAGTAAACTGGTTATTTTTCTTGCTGGAGTGCCTTGATTGGCAAGGAAGCGCAATTAAGAATTTCTTCTTCTCTTTTTCCAAGGTAATTTGTATATCTGTGGGCTTCATGGTAAGTTTTGCAGTGAGGAAAACAGGTTGAGACCAGACTGTGATGAAGTCTATGCAGATACACAAAATGGGGGGTAAGGCAGAAGAAACCTCTCCTCGTTTCTTACTCTCTTGTGAGGTTAAAACAATGCTCCATGTCGTGTCTGAGTGCATTAGCTCCCATTTGCTCCTTCTGGCCAAGTCAGCTGGCACGCTGCTGTCAGTCAGCAAGCACTTCAGGCTGGGTTCTTCAAAGTTCCAGAATATAAACTGAGTTTTTGCAAGATACTTGTTACACGTAACCAGGAACTATGGTGTGTAAGGCAAGGAAGAGTCATACTCACAGGATCAGCATCAGCACAGCTCACCTGGCATCCTATTTTACCTCTCAAAATCAGGGTTTTTCCCACCTGTAGTTGGAAGAGGCACTGTAGGCTGCACAGGTGATTTACACAAAAACGCACGCTTCACAAGCAATTAATGTCACCTGTGAATACTCTTTTCAGAAAATTTTCATAATAAAAGAGGAAAAAAACAACTATATTTGCACAAACTGTGGCTAAAGTGTTTGACACTTTTCAATGGTGTGTGTTGAAAAGCAGAAATATTTTTAACCCCAGATAAGATCTTGAGGAAATGTTTACCGGGCCTCAGAGAAAATGTAAATCAAAACTGCCAAAACTGTGTCAGTAGATTTCATTACAGTTTACTTATTTAAGCTGAGAATGAAAACAAGCAGAGTTCTGGGCAAGTTTGTACTCCTGCATCTCCTTTTAGATCTGTCTGTTTACATTTTACAGTGTTTTAGGAGTGACACAAAGGTGGCAAGTTGCTGAATTCTAAATGTCCTTCAGTAGCTGGAACATTGCATTCCCATGCCTTGTGATGAGTTACATTACTTATTTGTCACATATGTTGTTAACACCAGGAAATGTATTCAATGAAGAAATTAATCCAGGCAGCCAGCCATGGACAGATGAATGAAAGTGACCAAAAGCAGGTTGGAGCAGAAAGCGAGGAAGGGAGAAAAGACTGTTAAATCTGTGCAGCCTCCAAATCTTTCTCATATCAAACACAAAGACTTTAGAGACTGAAAGCAGCACTTCCCGATGCAGAAACCACTCTATTCCTGCTCCTGAGCAGGAGCTTGTGTTAGGACTGTGCTCCTTTCTTGACGTTTGACCTCTCTGATCTGCACTTTCCCCCTTGACCTGGGGACAGAGGAGGAGCAGCAGCTAGCATTTGGGTAGGCTGCTTAGCAGAGATGTGATGAGCCTATGGATCCTTTGTCAGGGCCCACTGGGGACCCATTTTGGAAGGAATGAAAAACCTGAAAGCATCGCCAGCATTATGCTGAGCTGTTGTTCTCTGGAGTCCTGTCTTCAGCCAGATTGTGAAATCAGAGAACTTGCAATTGAGACAAAGATAAACCCAAATGCAGTACAAGGCTTCTGCTACATCACCTCATTTCACCATTGTCTCTGTAGGGCATGTGAACACCATGACAGGCCATTGCCAGGCCCATTATTTTAACACCACATTTTTTCCTCAGCATATTTTGAAGTGAAAAAGTAGCATTCTGCTTCGATAGCCAGGGCTAATTTTTGGCTATCCCAAACAGTATATCCAAGCCCCTCATGCCTGAGAGGTAAGACAGAAGGCTATTGCCATTGTGATGGATCAACACTGTGGCAGCTTCTTCCATCCCAAATTAGTCTTAGTGCTTGCCCCAGCCATTGAGAGACAAATCCTGGCCATGGTTTCATGAACTTAAGCATCACATGACAGTGTAAACTGGCCCTATACACAGGTAATCTAGCCAAGAACCAGTTAATTTACCAGGCAACACAGAAAGTAAAGGAACCCAGATCTTTGTTCCAGTACCTAAATGGCTGTGAAGTCAGATGAAATTTGGAGTGAACAAACTCATTCAAGCTTTTCTCACCATGTCTGCTCTTTGGCGTAAAGGAAGCAGTATCAACTTTGCCACTATTCTAGCAAAGAAAGGCTTCAGGAGCCCCATATACTTTATCTTGAAATAGATAGGTCCACACAGACTCTTTGGCATGACTCCCACTGCCTGGCCAGGGACTCATTCCTTCCAAGAGATGGCTTCAGGCCACTTATCTTACTGCCATCTTCTGTATTCTGGTCTATTCTTTATTCCTAACTCAGAGAGGGAAGCCTTTCCTGCACCAAAGCATCAGGAAGGTCTTGAGCATTGCCTCAACGCTGTACTCTGCTTGCAGGCATGGCTGACTGCTCTGGGAACGGGGATAGGTTCTGTGCCTTTTGCTAAAAGGGAATGGTGCTTCCTCCCTCAGGAGGCAACTCCTGGCTGGGCAGGCTTGTTGGGCTCCAGAAGCTACAGCTCTCATGCACAGCATGGAGAGGTGCATCTTGTGGTAGCTGTGTTAGTAAAGGGTTTTATTTTTGTTTTGTTTTTTTCTTTAAATAAGAGGAATTTAATATTTCATTACTTTAGACATGTTGCTTTCGAATCTGTCCTCTGAGAAACTGAGATCACTGCAGCCTGGAGACCTGCCAGGACTCAAGGGAATTACAGTTCTAGACTAATAAATTTTGGTCTGACCTCGAGCAACCATAAATCCTAAATAACCCCTCTTACTTCACTCATGTTACTCTAAGCTCACCATGGTGTTTCAGACTCTGAACACTGTCCATGCCCTCTTTTCCTGAAAGGACAGTTTGAAGGAAAATTTGTGTCTAATGAAGCATTCCTGCTAACCCATATCCTTCCTATTAATTCAAAATACAACAAAAATAAGATAGGCTTTTGTACTCTGGATAAGATGACCAGTCTTAATACATTATGTTGTCTCCCCAAGCCTTTTAACTTGAAAGCAAAAGTCCTTCTCATCCTTCCTTTGCTGGCCTAGTCTCAGCAGCTCTCAGAAAACTGATGAAATTAAAGTGTAACCTGCTATCTCCAGCAGAACTTGAGTGTATCCATTTAAAGGCCTCCTACTTCCCAATGAAGCAATGATTCAGTGTCATACAAAAGAGTTCTGTTGTCCCTCAGCTCCCACCAGGCATGGTAGAAATTGCTGTTACCCATCAAGAATTAACCGGTTTACAGCATTAACCAATTAACCCTCACAGCACTCTAGTGAGGTCAGGAGGTTAAGCCAGGTAGGGGAAACTGGGTGCACAGTTTGAAGTAATTTACAGTGTAGGCTGGATTCGTGCAGAAACATTGGCACATCACATGCAATTATGTTCAACTGATTCTGAAAACCTGGTCCTAAAAGTCAAAATCAGGTTTGAACCACAGGTTCAAGACATGGTATATTTTGTCCTGCAGGACAGGCAGAACTAACTTTCAGTTCTTAAGGCTTTCAAAGGCAATTCTCTGCTCTAAACCCTCGTCGGCCTCCTACATTCACACAAAGAAGCCACACAAAGTTCCTCCATTGCTCACACGCGCTCATTTGTGATTCACACAAACCGCTCAGTGGCTTGCATTGTCATCACAGTGCACATGAGATTCAAAATCAAAACGTTGTCTCCTGCATTCCCACATACGCTGTGATTGCTTGCCCACCAGGGGAGTCCTGATATTCTCATCTACCTTCAGGAAGGATCATTTGTCACTTCAAGCTCTCTAGCCACCTGGAACATGGAAATTCCATTTACATAAATTCAGGGCCTGGGTTGTCTCTGTTCTCACTGTCTGCCATAGCAGCCTAATTCATGAGTGGTCACGTCAGCCTTTCACCCTCACATGGTGATACAAGTAGCAAACACAAAGAGGAAGAAGAGGAAACCCTTTCTTCAGTCTGATACAGAATGGCAGGCTAAGCATGCAGAAGAAACCTAAGGGATTTTATACAATCAGATTTTACAAAGACAGCAAGCTACTCTGAAAATAACTTAGCACACAAATTAATAGCTAGTTCTTCCTCTTTTTAACACTGACTTTCACAAAAGTTCCCCTTGCCCAGTAGTCAAGTTCTAGAAAACCACTGGTACCTTAGGGAGCCTCCTAGCTGTCTTCTACTACAGAATGGATTACTTAAGGATTTCAGCCTTGGATTAAACTCCTTGGGAAGCTTCAAATGCTGCCTTTCCACACCAAACAGCATCCAAATCAGTTGTTGGCATAAACAACAGACAAGCTGCTTTCTCTTCTTGCCAGAAGAACTGGGTCCAGTGGGACTTAGCAACCATAATTTTTTCCACCATAGCTTCCAGCTCAAGACTTCCCACCAACCAACCACCCATTTTTTGGGTCTCTGGAATGATCTCCAAGAGACTCAATCTCAAGCTCAGGGGAGGGCGTGGGTCCAGCTCCACTCTGGGCCATGGCAGACAATTCTCAGAAATCTGCAGGAATTCTGTTTGTCTAAACCCAAGCTGAATTTGACCTTTATCGAATTTTAATGCAACTGGCAGAACTCTTACATTACAGCCGCCTTCTCTTCATTTAGTTCATAGTTCAAAAGCTGATATTCCCCATCTATCAGCATTTCAAAATGACTTATTTGTTTAGTAGCAAAGAAAAGTGATTAAAATATACAACGTGGTAAAAATCACATTCTCATCCTCTGCACTGCTGTATAATTCATGCTGAAGAACAAATGAGATTACAGCTCTGGGACTGTCTCCAGCAGGGGTTACATTTGTCCTGTTTCCCATTCTTGTTATAATCTTTGTCGAGACAGTAGAGTGATATGTCGCATTTGCTGTCCCCTTCACAATATTTGTCACGCTACTGCAATAATAGAGTTGCTAGATGCCCGTATACACATCATGAATTATTTGTTGATGTAAGGCAAGTTTTCTTGCATTCTCTTTGAGTAATCTGTCCTTCCCTTTAAATCCAGAAGCAGGTACTGATCAACATTTTTCTTTTTTATTGCTTTTAGGATGAGATTTGCTACTCTCAACCTTCTGTTTAGAAACGGTAGGAGAGGAGGGGGTGATCAGGAGAGTGGCAGACACAGTGTATCACTTTGCTAATTACAAAGAGGGATCCAGGTGTTGGCAAAGATCAAACCTACTAATACAATATCACCATCCCTAAAGGGCAAATAACTGCAACAGATAAATTGCTGTTCAATAAACACACCATTAGAACAGCCATCTACCCCTAAGCAAACAGCTTTGAGAAAACTTATCTTCTTATGCAAGCATTTGTGCAGGATTGATGGTCATCAACTAACAGCATTTATTTAAGCTAACCTCAAAAATAGATGTGCTGTGGTTACTGCTAAATAAATGCAAATAGGAAAAGCAAAGGAAAAAATGAATACATGAAAAGTGGTAGCAATGCTTCAAAATTAATGGGAAAAGGAGGGAACAAATACTACCCTGTTTTGCTTGCACTACTAGGAATGCCTCACATGGCAGAATACCAAAAGAGGGGTCAAGCGGTTACTCTGTGATTACCCTGAGCAAGCAATCCCCTGTTATCTTAGAGGTTCAGTTTAAAGACTTACCTGTCCCTCCTTAGTTGGAAACTGTGCGAGAGCAGGGTCGTTCCTGTGGTCTTCAATGTATCCTGAGTCTGACTGGGCTGGAAATTAAGTGGTTTTGAACACTGGGCTATGGTTGAGAAGTGCAGGTCCAGGCTCAGACTCATGAAGGAACTGCTCCCCTCTGGAAGGGGAAACCCACCAGAGCTCTGAGCCAATGCACCCCACACCTGGAGTTAAAACTGCTCCCTAGCCTCTCCCACCCCCTGGAGCCTGGGGTGACTAAATGCAAACTTCTGAAAACAAGGAAGTGGAGGCTGCAGGTGAGGGAAATGTGGTCAGAACAAGGAAATACAGAGTTAAGGGGGATCCCCTTCCTGCAACCCCAGAGCTGCTTGGGCACTTCAGCAGTGAGCAGATGACTGTAAGTAGGTACATATCATGAGCATTCACGGCTTTCTCTGCTGCATCTGTCAGCAGTTATCTGCATTTGCTGTGTGAGCTGCAGCTGTATAGAGAGACGATTTTGCTCCACTCTGGTACACTCAAAGCAGCTGTGTTCTGGCAGTACCACTGCTGGTGCCAGCCACACTGGAGAGGACCCAAAGGAGTGTACCAGATGAGGGGAAGGAAAGAGGGCCAGCTGAATCCGACTGACAGCAGAAGAAAAGCCCTGCTTTGGGCATTATGCCTGGGGCATCAAGACACCATGCAAACCAGGCAGTCTTTGTGATATATGCTGTGTCACAGGGATATAAGAACAACCTTTAATGCCCAAAGATCCATCCAGTGCAGTTCACTGTTAGCCTTAGCAGGGCTGGTTGATCATACCAGAGCTAGCATGGGCACAGACCGCTCAGCAAAACAACCACACAGGAGCACGAGAACATGCTGCCCCCTCAACAGCAGAGAAGAATGAATTGGCTGACCTGGCATGTGGGGATATCCCTGGAGTGGAGGGATAAAGCCTGGTCAAAAGCAGCAGCAAGCCCACTGAGAGAAGACAATCTCGCTATAAGCACCAATTTGGTAAACCTGCATATGACAAGGGTAAGGGAAGGGAATTTACCATTGATAAGTCCCAGCAAAAGCATTTGTTCTTCCCAAGTCAAAGAGCCAAGGCCTTACTGTAATACATATTTCTGTAAACAAGCAATTGATAGCATGTGACAGCTAGAAATTAACAGTGCAGACTCCTGCCTCTGCAGAGAGAGACAGAGGCAGCCAACAGCATGGTGGCCAGGGCAGCACTGAATGGGTTGCGGACCTGATTCGACCCACAAACGCAACAGTTCAAGGGCTTCTGCTCTGACATAAATGACCCAGAGACTCTTTTAGCTCTGTCCTAAACTGGATGTCATAAGCCAGCTGTGTACTCACTGGATCTTTCTTTAGGAGGTTTGCAAGCTTAAGAATCCTAAATGACAAAGAAATCAAAATAGGGAGACTGTCATTCATGCCACACACACAGTAAATGAGCTTTTCTCACCACACAAACAGACGCAGCAATATGGCAGTCAGTTTTGTATTTAGAAATTAAACAGTAGCAAGAATGCTGTCAGGTTTTTTCAGACATTATACATTCTTCATGGATTCTTTTTGTATTGCTGTTTGAAATATGCATTTCCAAATGTGAAATATAGGCGTGAACATTGTGTACCAGTTTAAAAAAAAACAACAAAATAGATAAAACTGTGACAGTGAACAGATGCCTGGAGAGAATAGGAACAGAGAAAGCATAAGGATACTCCTTCATTCCCCCTAATACCACCCTCCCAGCATCCAGCTATTTTCAGCTCAAAAGATGTCCTCCCTATTCCAAAATTTTCCTTCCTTTAACCATAAGTTTTCAGTCAGTCTGTTTAGGTGAGAGCAAGAATATACTCAGCTGTCAATGATTTTCAGCAACGATCCAGAATGATTTCTTCTTTTAGACTAAGACAGGACAGTTCACAGTGGTTAAACTTGCCATGAACCAAAAAAAAAATCAAACAGACAAGCAGCTTACCAAAGGCAAAACGCTACCTTGGTTTTTGCACACGTCTATCAGTCAGCCAACAAAGTAGGAGAAGGAAACTAATGACCATAGATTCCCCAAGAGCCAGTCTTGCATTTGCTGCTGTTTACAAAAGATTTGTAGGCTGAAGTCACTTTCATACCCCTTGAGAGCAAGACAATTATATATATATATATAATTATTCAGATCTTTATTCGTGGTTATGTTGCTTTCACCTTAATGATTTCTTGCCCCTTGTTAACTACAGCAGTTGTGTTTATGCAAAACCAGAAGAAGGTGTGAATTCCCAGGAACCATTGAGGGGTTTCACAATGTGCTGCGGAAGGAAAGCAAGCATAATTGTGGCAGTATGACATGTTCATGCATAAAATTAGGCCTTCTCTCCAAGCACTGTCTGTCAATAAGCCCTGTAAGTCTATAGGAGAGCTGTTCATAACACATTCAATTTTACCTATCAGTGTGATGTCCAATTACTTGGAAAAGGGTGAAAGACTTTATGCCACATCTAAACATGACAGACATAACCTTTAAGTGCTGGCAAATGCCAAGATGTTGCTGGCGGTAGGCATTCTGAACATGTTTGTGTTTTTCTTTGTGCATGGTTTCCCCCCCCCCGA
>VXBO01000758.1:826875-844915 GCA_013400135.1 Rhinoptilus africanus | reverse complement strand
CCCCCCCCCCCTTTTTTTTTATATAAATGCAAATTGTTAAGTACTTTAAAACTCTGCATTATCACATCTCTCAGGGAGCAAGTTTGGAAAGTGGAAGGAAGTTTTACACTACCTCACCTTTTTAATGCATTTAACGTGACATAGGTTTTGTTCCTTCCATGGGTACTAAAGTAGCACTTCCCTGACCCCTGCTTTCAGCACACAAGTGTCAAGTTGTGAGTTCAACTCTAGGTCCAGTCACTGAGCCCTGCACAAAGGGAAAAAAAAGTAAAATAATTTTGTTGTGCTGTCCTAAGTGAAACACGTCAAAAGCTTCTGCTCTATCTCCAAATGGTAAAGCTGATCTCTACCTCTCAAGTCTTTTGAAATAGGCCAGCATGCCTTCCTTCTTAATACCTCCCAGCAGGGAGCACAACAGCAGGTCTAGTTTATCTTAATTATCTCTCTTTATCTCCATAGGAGGAAAAGATTACTGCCAGTGTGTTGCTGGCTAGAACAGGAGAAGCCAAAGAGACAAGTTATCTCCATTTCTCCACAACTACTCCCATAGCTCAGATAACTGCAATGGGGAAACCTGATGGAGGGAGTGGAGACCAGGAAAATGTTATTTCTGTTGTTTTGGGTTACGCACAGTAACTGGAAGTGAACGGTCAGAGTCACAGTGCATGTAAAAGAGAGAAAAAAGTTTCTTTGTGTAAAGGAGGATGTGTTTTATTTTTGCTTACAACACAGGGAAACAACAAAGCTGGCTGCAGTCACTGAGAGAGCATGCTCTAGCAAAGACAAAACTTTAAGAAACACAGCCTCTGTATTAACCAGAAAAGGGAGACAGTGAGTACTAGAGATACTTAGAATGCTGAGTGCCCTTAAGACAAAGAGAGACTGTCAGAGTTTCCATTTTACAGGACAGTGCGTACATGGTAGTTCTTTATGCATTAGTGAAATCATCTTTTTGTCAGTTACGGACTCCCTGTGCAACACTGTACTGCTGCTTCTCTTTCAGCAGGAATCTTGGGGTTTATGTTCCTGGGAAAGTGTTGTGGCCTTTGATTTTAGGCCTATGGCCTATGGGAAATTGCAATTTCATTGCTTTGTGACAATTTCAGTTGCATCTTTAGTAATGTCATGGCTGTTTAACGAACGTGTCCTTGCTTTTGGTTCTGTGAGAAACCCTCCTTATCCAATAACAACGGCTCAGGCAGTGATCGATACGAAGCACATTCTATTTAGACATTCTTGCAAGAATGGGTGTCCTAACAGGTAGGCACACCTGAGGTCCCGAAATAACTTCTTTTTATTTCCTATCCCTGGCTGAAATTTCCCTCCCCTGTTTCCCCACTGGCTTGGTACTCCAGGGTTTACAGCCTATCTGATCCGCCTAAAACTACTTCCATTTGTCCCGCCTCTGTTTATTTCTCCCCATCGCCCCTCCTAAACCCCTTACTTCACCTGTTTATTTCTTCCCTTTTTTGGTATTGCCCACGGTAGCTGGTCTCAGTTAAACATTCATCCTCCCATTAAACTACTGATCCAGCATAGACTGGTTTCTCCTTTGTCTAAGGGATGAGTATTCTTGCATCTCTCTTGATCAGCATTTGTGTTGTTAATGGTTCTCTAGCTACATTATTTCAGGCTGGTCAAGTTGTTCCTCTGCAGAAACAATACTTAGATTTTTCTTACAGTTCTTTGTTATTAGAGGAGTCCCATTCTGTTTTCAGCAGGGCGTCATAAGCTGCCGTACGAGTCTGATACACTGCCCAGAGAAGTTGATGGGGACTAGAACAAGATTCTCGTGTGTTTCCTGGGGCCTCATTAGTGAAGCAAATACAAGATTGTAACATAAATATGAGTTACCGTTTTCTCATGTGCTTTGTTCATCTGTGGTGATCTTTCCAAGATAGCTTTCCCCTTAACTCTTCATGGCCCTGAGGAACAATCTTTTCACATCGTTTACATCCTGATCAGAACTAATAACGTAGCAGTAATTTCCAGAAATGTTAACGGAAATATTTAGCATACAAGGCTCAGCAGAACCACCTTGCAGAGATAAACCAGACAATGATAAGTCTGCTAGTTCGTACCAAAAACTTACCTCTGACTAACCATATACCTACTCCACATGCTGAATAGACATAAACACCACAAAATCACTGCCTTACTGGCCTAATCTAGATTATTATTATGACTTTTCCTCTGTTGACTATCACGTGTGAGAAATTAAAACTCATTTCAGTCGCCTTTTGCTGCCTATTCCACATAATGGGTAACTACTGATTGTGAATAATTTTTCCTTGACATTAGGAGTCGGATTATGTTGCACAGCTCAGTCCATCAAATCATCTTCAGGGATGGGGCAATCTGCAGGTCAGTGTAATGTAGTGCCCTCTTGTATAAAGGCACAGTCAGCAAACTGAGTCATCACTAAAAAGGAAGATCTAGGCCTAAGATTCCCCAATTCAAAGCAAAGTAAGTTGACCATAAAGCTAAATAAATGTTGATGTTGATGAGTTGCCTGTCCTTTATCCTTGTGCAGCAAAGGGTGGATTTACAGGACTGAAGTCAGCAGGAAATCCTTTCAAGCAGCTTTGAAAATTTTAGCCAAGAATCCTTTTCTAGCAGACTTTTGGCAGCATGTGCACACCCTTCTGGTTTCCTTTTTGATGAGGATCATGCTATCCACATAGTGAAGGATTAAAAAGCAAGATACCAGTAATAATAATATATTAATTTCAAAAGCTGGCAAGTTTTTTTCCTCCAAATTAGGAAGAGCCCTTGAGCCAGCTGGACAGACTGAGTATTGGCTATCAATGCTGTTTTCTGAGACACAAGTCATTTGATAACTTCTTTCAAGCATAAATCTCTCTCTCTTTGAAACATGATCTGTATCTTGTCGCTGTCTATAAAAAAACCTGTAGCCCAGTAAGACCCTGATTCTGGCAGGGGCCTTCAGGACAATACGGCTGATAAATCTAAGTAATGGTGAAGATGATGACTGCTTTAGTAAGTTGTAAAACTCCTAGTGTTGGCATGTAGCCAACAAGTGAAATGGTTGCCTGTCTTACTCTTCTGGGAATCCCACAACAGTCTGACAAATCTTAATCTTATTCTGAGGCTCGTCCTTGAAGTTCCAGCCGTACACGCCTCCAGGACTGGTGGCCCAGTGTCTGAGCATGGCTTTTATGTTAGAGAGCACGGGGAGGTTTCATAGCAGCAACAGTAATAAGAGCTTCTGGATAGATAAATATCCGTATCCAAAATAGTTACCTACCTGCAGTTTACCAGTGATGGGCCAAACAAATTGCTGACTTGCTGAGCTTTTCTCTTGTGAAAAATGTAAAATCATGGTGGAAAAAAGTGATTCAAGCTTTTCTTCTGAAGAAATGGTATAGGGGTAGCATACGTACATCTCCATTGGGCAAACCTTGGCTGATCTGGTGATCTGTGCTTGGTGAATGGTAGAAAAGGAAAGACTCCATTTCGTACCATGCTTGTGCAACTCTTCATTCTGTAAAAAGACAAAGTAAGCCTCACTTGCGTTCATGATTCATGCTCAAGTCTGTTAGACAGCTGTATACTTTGTGCCGTGTTTATTTTTGTTGCTGACAGTCCTTTGTTATTACAGGTATTACAACAAGGTTATTTTAATTTTCACTATACTCAGAGCTGGAGAAATCCACCTAGACACAACCGTCAAGAACCATTTTTTTAGTCAACTCATCTGGGGTAAAAACCACAAAACCAGGGGAAAAAACCATCAGTGTTGTGCAGTTCTTCCTTTTCTCTCTCACCCAAGGCCGATTTTCTTCTGTAACTGGCTCAATGACATTTCCAAAAAACTGAATGTTTTCATTCTTTCTAGCTGGATTTTTCTAAGCAATCAGAATTCTGCTGTGGCATTACATTAAAAAAAAATAAAATAGAATGAGCATTTCAAATACAGTCTTTGCTCTTTCACTGCAGCATGGCTCCTGTCCAAAGCCAATTATGTAAAACAACAGCACCTCAGCACCATTACCAACAGCCATCTAAAGGGAAGAATTGCACCTGCTCAAAGCTGAAAACATTTTCAAGAAATTTAATTATTTTCTTACTTTCTCGCCTCAAGCGTGCTTTTTACCTTACTTCATTCTAAAACGCCTTGGGTGTTATTCATCTAGAACATATGGAGCACTATATAAATCCAAGTTGTTGCTGATTTTACTTAAAAGTCAGGTTTTATTTTCTGTTTTTACTTCTGCCTGTTTACGCTCCTTGAAACATCTTTTGCATTGCCCCAGATGTCGCTTCTCACAGTGCTTCATCTTTTGTACATGTTAATCTTGCTTCCTCAGTACTTGTGATTTTTTGCTTCATACAGTGATGGAGAGAAATGCAATGCCAAAAACTAATTGTCAAAGAAGTGTAATGTAGGATTTAAATTCATGCCTTTAAATTCAGTATCAATTAAGTTTAATGGTCAAAATCCTTTCATCGATTTATGAAACTGTGTAGATCATGATTTCTAAAGGAAGAAGTGACTCTAGGACAGCTCTATCTAATAGAGAGATTTCTCTTTATTTTACGGCCTACTGTCTTAACTTTAACATACTGTGGAAATAATTTGTAGCCTTTTGGGCTTTCGATGATCTTGGTCAAGAATTCCAAGTGTGCTGATAACAGCTGCTGGCAAAGCATGTTCCCTGTGTTGCATTGAGCTATAAGATGGCATAATCGAAGCATGATTTACTGTCAGATAGAGCAGCAGTGGGCTCTCTAGAATATCCGTCAGAGTTATATCCTGGAGGCACAGTGAGTCGCTAAATATTGGCCAAAGTTGCGGTGGCCTTATAGAATGCTTTTCATTTAACAACTGGAATGCTCAGCAGGCTGCACTCACTTCCAGAAAGAGTTTCACATATAAACAACACATATAATTGTATAAATATTGATGCTGGTTCATGTGTGCACTTCCTAAAAGAAAAATTGTTAAAGTGAAAGGGCTGAGCGATTTCATCATTCTCAAGCAAGCTCACACAGTATTTTGGGTCTTCCCATCTTTTGGTTTGTAGTGGAAAATGGTGCATATAAGGGTAAGAGGAAATAATGTTTTTCTGCCTAATATGTCTGTGGGTACTCGTTCAGTTTGAACACTCTGGGTGCTGACTTCCCCTGGCTCCAAATTCTCTCCAGTAGCTGGCACCCTAGAAACTGTGTATTAAAATGCTTGTTTATGGTCCAGCATGGCAAAGCTTGTTACCTTACAGGTTTTGAGGCAGTGACTATGAATGATTCCCTTTCAATTAATCTTTTACTCCTTTATGTATAGTTCTCCCCTACCATGAACTGAGAACTGTGAATGAAAGCAATCGTTTGGAAGAAATCTTTGACTTAGGCGTGTGATCAGACAGCCCCCAAGATATTATAAGAAGCACGTGGGGAGACAGGATTAGGAAGAAGAAAGTGGGGGGCACATGGGAATATATATAGGACTAGGGCAACTATAAGAAGAGGAACAGAACTTGGCCCTGCAGCAGAGAGGGATTTTTGGAAAGTAAACTATTAATATAGTATAATGCCAGCCATCAGCCTGAATTCCTCTTGGCATCATGGAAGAAAATAAATTAGTAGACATATATAAATTTTGAAAGAAGGAAATATGTACTACATTTTAAAGCATGTGTGTTTCTACTAACTGAGCTCATGGTATGTGGAGCTGTGAGGGAAGAGGCAAAAAGTCTGGGTCTTTCGGTCTCAGTCCTCTTTGGAAGCTTCCACTCATTTAGCCACCACCCATAGTGACCAGTATCTCTGCAGCTTGTCTCGGTACTTGGACTTGCTCCTGCTGCTGAAAGCAATGGCAAGACCATCATTGTGCTCAAAAGCACCGGAATTGTAAATAGGCTCTCTGCAATCATTCAGCGTGGAGATCAATAGATATATATCAATAAAGCTGTGCCGATGCCTGCTTAGTAGTCCAAATTCTTCACATTGGTACCAGGATTATAGCAAAGACCAATGGAAACGGACAGAGACACAGCCCCTGCCATTCAATAGCACTCTGCTAGCAGGTCCACAAGCTGTTCATTGTGAGTAAATAACAAAAAAAAGGTGTCATGTGACTCTGTTGTGGGGAACTTCAGAAAGCCCAGTAAGGTCCTGCATCGATATATTATTATGCTCAGCAGTACATGTTGCTGCAGGTAATCTGTTGTTTGCTTGCCGTGCCTGTTTGGAGATCTGTCGTGTGCAATGCTGTTAATGCACTGGAGAGCTCCATTGAGGGAAAGAGCAGTTCCTTGGCTTAAAAAACCTTAAGAGGCCTTAAGAAAGGCTTGTTGATTCTGCACAAACACAGCAGTATTAAATTATAACCCAAGCTTTTTACCAGGCTCACTCAAGTAGAGCAAATACCAGCTGGAGGGTAAGGAGGGATTTGCTTTCCAAACAGCTAGGAGAGGCATTTATTTCACTAAATTAAACAAATATCAGCCTGTTTATGACAGTAAAAGTCAGCTGGACATCATGAGCTGTGGCTGGTACCGTGGGCTGTTCAGGACTTGGCATCCAAGGAGGAATTGAAGGGAGTATAGCAAAGCTACAGAAAAATGCAGAAGTGTGGGCTATGGGTTAATGGGATCTAGGCACCATGCCACAAAGACGGAGGGCAGGTTTCTTCCATACACCAAAACTAATGTTGTTGGTGCTACACTGTTCACCCTGGTCTCCTGAGGGACCATCTGCCTGCAGAAGAAATGCAGCATGCACTGAGCTTCTATCTGGAAGAAAACCATCTCTACTCCACCTTTACTGAAGATTGTTGAAATGAGTGGGGACACCAGGAGAGAATAGTCTCTGGGCCTCAGAGAAATAAGGAAAGGAAGAAATGGGGAGGGTGTATTTAGAGGAGAAAGAATTTTTGCATCCTCTCTGCAACATGCTTTGGAAAGTCCCAGGAGGGGGTGATCACAGTCTGGCCAGAAGTGGGCAGGTGTCATTCCTGATATAGACTGGACTCCCTTTAGTCCCAGAAGTATCTAAATTCCCAGAGAGGCAGCTTTGCTTCCCTGCAATGTACTGGCTTAGTCCTGGTTATTGAGGGCTACCCGTTGCCTGACCAAAGGGACAGAAACTGTCCCAGTAGGAAAGAGGAACTGAGCCCAACCCTTTGTGTACGAGTGTAAAAAGCACTTGTATCATCCTCAGAGCACTCGTACTATGCTTTCTGTAACCCTGCAGCACTGACTAACCCATGCCACCCATCTTACTTATCCCTTACTGTCTGGAGGATTGCTGCAGGTGATCTTGAATCTCTCTGCTATGCAACTTCACAGAGCCCCAGTTATCCGTAATGCAAGAAAAGGGAACCGCGTCACACAGAATGATAAGGAGGATTTCCAACAATTTCCATCAACAAGTTATTCTTCATGTGGCCTGAGTTTGGACGTTTTGTTGCCAGCCACTCATGCACCAAATATTCTGTCAACCTGCAGAAAGGCTGTGGCCCTCTTCACTGTGCGCAATCTAGGAGGCGATAGGGCATTCTGTCCCAAAGAACGAGTGGGAAGGTTCCCTTAATTTCTTATCTCCAACTGATTTCAGGGGGGCTGGTTTTTCACTCCCTCCCCAACTCTTTTGCCCTGTATTCTTACATTCCCTGCTTTCCGGTACTAACACATGCTTTTTGTGGCGTTTAAGGCCTCCTTTCATTATTTTTTTAAATATATCTGTCCTTTCTGATACTGCAGACAGCCTTGAAAATACAAATCAGAACACGCATATGCCAGGAACAAGATAAACTTTCCGATTAAAGAATTGTTACTCTAGGTTTGTATTTTCAGTGAACTGAGACCTTAAAGAAACCTTACCTGAGCTTTGCAGGAAATCTCTGGTGAGATCAGCATTTTAGTACTGTTCTTGAATCCCACGCTGGTGGGTTTTTGTGAGGACTGTCATTCTGCTGGTAACATTAATGCGTTGTGTGTTTGCGAGAGAGAAACAGGAGTGAACTGGCCAACATTAATGCCAGTCACACACACGCAGACTTACTTCAAAAATTAAAAGAAATCGGACTTACCTATCAATAACTTAGAAAATCTGATTACTTATTTATTTCAGTGGTGAAAGGCATTTCCTTTGTCTCAATCTACTTCTCAGCAGGAGTCCCACACTGATGAAGTATCATCAAATTGTCAGCTCCCACTGAGAGAGACACCGGCACTGCTCGCTGATTGGAGAGATGGAAACTGTGACAGGTGTTTCTAAAAACTGTTGGGTTTTAAAATTAAAGGAAAAAAATATTTTTTCCCCTTGTGGAATGTATTTCCAAACTAGAGGAACTTCTGAAGTAAGGCCATGAAAAATACATTGTGAGAGACTTGTGAGTAAATAACGGACTAGTTGGTGTAGCAAGGAACTAGGTGACAAAAGTTTAAGAAAGTCAACCTTAGTGGTGCAAAGGACTTCATTCTAGGTCAGCTGAAGTCTCGATAATTCTGTGGCAGAGTAAGGCGAAGTTGTTGTTGGGGTTCATCTCACAAAGGCCGTTCAATCAAAGGAGCTATTGGGATTCTGAAAACAGGTTCGTTATTCTTATGAATAGTGAGGGTACCTGCACTTACATTGGTTAGAATGAAAATAGAAAATTTATACAGGATTGGTTACTGCTTATTATTAAAACTGAACAGCTCTCCTCGTGGCAAAACCATATTTCATTTGCTTTTTTAACCACTTCAAAGAAAGCAATGGAAATTCTCATAGAAATTGTTCAGCAGCGATCTCCTCAGCTAAATGGGGATAATGCCAAGCCCTCCTTTTACACAGATGAAAACAAGTGTGTTAATTTATGTGAGGTCCACAGCTGCTAAAGTCAGGAATGTGACAAGAATGTCCATGATAAGATGAGTAATCCTACCTTCAGCATGAAGTGAATAGTGCTCAGTAAATAAGCCTGAGGCCACATAAATGAAAGGGAGAAAGAAAAATATTGAACGGCTTCTCATGCAGTGATCATGTCTGTCCCCTGCATTGTGAACCACAGGCCCTCTGGGGAGAAATAATATATGCTTATGCAATTAGATAATGCATGCACACAGGAGGGTTAATTAAGGTCACACAGTTCTGACATCTCCTGTCTGTGTGTTTGAGCTTGCAGTCTTAGCATTGTCGTGTTTTTCAAGGGATTGTTTTTAACTTTTGTGTTTGTCTAACAGAAGGTATACAGTATTTGTGTTCTAACACCTACCAACCATTCGTTTCCCCCTCTTGCCTAACTGCATTGAAGCCTCCTCTTCCCACCAACACAGGATCCCTCTTAGAGCTTAGATAGTGATTAACTTCCTTCAACATCAGCTGATAGGAGAATGAACAACAATAATTAAGTATTTTCTGTTTCTTTCTGCCACTCTCCTGAAAAACAACAATAAAGCTGAGCAGCCACGGAAGAACTATAAATCAAGTTTTACCTTTTAAGTGGGGATACACTCGAAAGAGGACTGGTGTGAGAAGGCAACTGAGTGGGAAGGGGTTAGTTTGTGTAGGCATGGAGAGTGTTCATGGTAGGTACCGTGCTATTCTTCTGTGTAAAATACAATAGAAAGGTCCCATATACATTGCATAGATACATGTTAACTGAACAAAGATGTCTGAGCCGTTCTATGCTCAAAATAACTCACCTTGTCTGTCATGTAAGGACCAGATGCTTCCTCTGAACCCCTTGGGTAAAGCCCTTCACGGGCTATGAAGAACGCCAGTCTGGCAACTCTGCAGATTGTCTGGTTGGTTGCTGCCTCTGCTGCAGCTGAGGGGTTATTGCAGTAGCGGGGGACTTTGTACTCCTCCTATTAAGCAGATAAAGCAGTTTACTTGTGTATCTGCTGGGCACTCTTCTGTTTCTCTGCTTTTCTCCCCATTAACTCTCTTCTGAACCCACCTGACCCCTTTCTCGGGGAGCTGAATAGTCCTACTATGTTTAAGCCTCTCAAGACAGCTTTTGATAGCAAATTTACACCAGGCATTTCCGTGTCTCTCTACAGTAATTTTTCTCCCATCATTCTTCTCATCTCATATGGAAACCCTCCTGGGAAAGTCCTGCAGAAGTTAAGAGGGACGAAATCCATAAGAGTCTGTAGGACCATAACAGTACTCTATTCTGGAATTGAAAGAGAGTGCTGTCTTCTGCAACCTTTTGGAGACATCCTACTGGATTATATTATTTGACAAAGATGTTAATTGTATTCTATTCCATAGGATTTTCAAAATGGAAGGAAAGGTTATCATTTTCTCTTAAATTCTGCTGGGTTTTACCATAGAAAACGACATCACAGACTGTATAATGTAGTCACCACGTGAAGTATGTCCACGTCTCTTTTGTTAGTTGTCTTTTTTATTTTTTATATCAATTATTTATTACTCATTAATATCAGGGGAAGTGAATTGTGCTCCTGAATATGACCAAGAGAATGACAGAAGCAATGCAGCAATAATTACAGGAGTGTGAGTTCTCTAAATGCCTGTAAAAATGATTTAGTTGCTTGTAGGGGAAAAAAAAGGGATGTTTAATGTCTGATTTTGTAAGAAGCTCAAATACGCTGGTGATGAGTGCTATACAAGTACCATAATACAGTATGTAAACCTCATTTTATACACTGATAATGAGAGTAATACACAAACAGCACAGCAGTCTTTGACATATTGACGTCTACTCTTACATGTCTAAGAATTTGGTGGGATGAAATAATCATGGCACCTATCTGTGAGGTGCTGAGCGCAGAGTAGCACAGCCGCCCACCTGCTCCTCATTAAATCCACTGTGAAATGAGGAAGAGACCTCAAGGCACCAGATTCTTGTTCCTGACCTCCAGGGTATGCTCACCCTGCAGAATACTTGAGCATCATTCTGTAGGTAGGACCTTACAATTTAATTTGCTTTTATGGTTCTCAAAGAGTTTTAGTCTGTCTTGGGTACTGATAAATACTTAGACCTAACAGACTTTCATGCATCAGGGATACAATGCATTCAGCTCACCCATCATAATTAAATCTTGCCCTTTTCTGGCAGGTAACCCCAACAGGCTAGCGTCAGTGAATTTAGTAGTGGACTCTTTCCTTTTAAGATAAGCCAGTGCCTTCATTTCCCTTCTGTAAGCAGTTTTACAATTTTTGGCCCTATCTTTGTATAGCTGTTAGTATAATTAGTTGCTAAAATGAGTCGTTCTTACAAATGCAGGAGTAGAACAACAGAGCAGCAGAAAATAGGTGCATCTTGGGGAGCTGTCACTTGAGGATGTGGCTGATCATCTGAGTGACATGAACAGACAAAAGGGTTATGGGGGGTTATTTTCCATAGACAAAGAGCAAATGTCTTTGCACTTTGAATAGCTCTAGTTTTAGATTAAAGGAAGCAGCAACAGAGGGTGAAGGGGAGTTTGAACCGAGTAGGTGGAGCTATGAAGCAATCACGATTGACTCTGTGGGGATTATAGAGAGGTCTTCCCACTTTGCCCATGTCATGATTAGCTCTCCATTACAATGCACCAACAAATATCACTACAGAGTTACTGGTGCTGCTGGCAGCAATGGGAAGTGGAAGAATGAAGACAGAGCTGTGTGTGTAAGTGCATGTGTGTGCACAGATGATTTGCGCTGTGACAGTGACTGCAATGGACTTAGCTCAGAAGGAGCACTCCCTAAAGAGTGGCTGCAGGATCACTTTAAGCTTTAATGGCACAATATGTAAAAAACCTCAAACCACAGGCACACATTTGCATATTTAGCCTGTGCCATTAAAGGCACGAGCAGACAGTGTCAGCAGCAGAAACAGGAAGAAGGGAGACTGGAAGATTTTGTCAGTAATGCTTTAACCTCCCAAGCAGCCACAGAGAAAAAACCACCTGTGCCATTCCCCACTGCAGCCCTGCGCTCTTGTCTGCACAGGCACTCTCTGATCTTGAAATAGTTTTAAAACGTCTCGTGCAGATTCAGTGAAGAAAATGCTAGTATGGCTTCAATGGGAGACCAGTTCCTACTGTTATAGGTTTGCCACTGAGGGCAGAGGAAATTAATGCCTCAACTCCCCGTTAACATGAGGTTCTGACTTCTTTAGCTAAAAATAAAACCAAGATGGACTCACATACTTCCTTCCAGGGTTTCTTTAGGGATCCATCATTGTTTATCACTGAGAGAAGTATCATCACACCATTTTCTTTGCCCATACATAAATAAAATTCCTATTGAGAAACTTGAAATATTAAGCCAAGTTCTAATAGGATCTTGGTGCATACTTAAGTGTAATCATTTAAGAAAGTATTTTCCTTAGCAAGGTTGGAAATAAAAGAAATTTCTGTCTCCCTTTTGCCTCCACCCCTGAACTAAATCTGGTTTTTGTCTAATTCCAGCTGAGAGAACAAAGTACAGAAAATTTTGCATAAAAGCCATTTTGCCATAATCCGAGGGTTTTTTCTGACCAGTGGTACTTACAAATATTTCTTGGGACTTTATCTCTATCCAAGCTGCAAAGCTTAGTGAGGGTCAATTTTTTCCAGCATTCAAATTCTGATAATAAGACCTTCTTAAAAATCACGAGGTTACTGTTAAAAACGCAGATGTTTAAAAGTAATGCACACTTAAGGTTCTTTTTTTTTTTAGGTTTATAATTTTTCAGTTCTTTTGGATGACAGGTTTTCAGGCTTTCCTACCCCATCAAAAGGAACAGACAACATTTTTTTAAGAGAAAGCAAAGATTCCCACAGACACAGAGTTTGGAGCTTAAAGAAAACAATCACCAAATATGGCAAGAAACCATGAGCTGAAGATGTTGAAACACTATTATTATTATCTGCTCTCATCCTGTCTTTCCCAACAGGCTTCACACCAAACAGAGAACAGAGAAAATGCTCTCACCTAAGACAGGATGAATAAGCTAGTTACATTTTAAGAAGTGCCAGGCACCCGCAGCTCTGCTATCAGTGGGAAATGCAGGTGCTCCGCGAATAAGATCTGGTTGTCATCTTTTTTTCTACTGCTTTTGTTCTCTCTTCAGGGAGGACACAGTCCCGTTGCTTTTCTGTGTAATAGTAATGGAGACTTGAGGCCATTCTCCACCAACTTTATCTAAGGACTTAGACAGGGTCATTCAGCCTCTTGGGCAAGACATAAACTGTGCGCTATGTGCTTATGGTCTGAAAGAGAGGGCTCTGGCTTGAACACCTTTTAACTTACTTTTCCCAGTTTATTTTCCACAGAAAACAGGCTGTGGGAGAATGTGTATGCTTATGTCTTGCCCCAGCATGACATGGATTTGCCTGGGTGAATGTCTGTACTGAGGACTAAAGGATTACTTTTAGTTTTCTGTGATAATCTTACTGAAAACAGCAGTATATGTTATGAGGTTTGGGTTCGGTGGTGGAGTGCCAGATCGTGCAGTTAGTTGCCCAAGCAGGTGTCTGAAATATACCCCAGAAAAGCTTTTTCATCACTCGGAGCAGGACTGTGCCATGGTCTGACTGAACCCTTCTCTCTTCTCTGGCTGTGGCAGCAGCAATGGCACTAGTTCTCCGACTGACTTGCCTAAAAGCTTTCCTTTGCTGCCAAATGGTAAGCAAGGATTGCTGCTAGTGTGTGACGGAAGAAAAGTGACTTTGAGTCATCTGATAGAAGGCAATGATCCCAGCCTCCACAAATCTACCTCTGGTGGAACATGAAAAGAGGCTTGAAGAAAGCTAAAATGGAAAGAGCACGGAGTAAGCAATAGGAATCCCAGTGATCACCGACTGAGGTGTGCATATTTCTATGCTAGGAAGGGGAGTGGAGGGACCATACCTTGTCCTTTGCTAGACCTACTCTGTTAGTATACCCTCAGTAGTTTCACAACTTGCAAACACCTGTGAACTAGCAAAAGAATCATGGATTTCTCTCCCTGCTGGTCTTGCATTGATCACAATTAAGGAGCAGGAACTGAGGGTAAGGCTTGTATGAGTGCATATTCCCCCAGTCCAGATGAGTTCTTGCTATTTGTTTTTTTAATTTTTTTTTCCCCTGTCACTTTGCTCTGCTTGTTAAAGGTGCCAATTGTATAATTTTGCGCTACGATGTGAGAACACTATTCACACCCATGGTAACGATGTTCCCTTTCATTGGGCTGCACAGCTTTTAATTTCAAGTTAATACAGTATAGAGGTTTTCTGTCCAACGTTCTAAATGCCACAGCATGTTGATGAAAAGAAATTACATTGATGAAACAGTTAGGCAGTGATTAATATGATCCATAACTCAGAGTGATGTAACAGCCCCAGCTTTCTATCCTACACAAAATGATGTCCAATTACTTGCTATTGATCAGATATTGCATTGCTCCAAATGGGACGCCAGCATCAATTCATTTCATCATATTGAATTTCAGCCAATATCAATGGATATTTGGCATGTGTTTTGCTGAAACATTTGTCTGCCATCACAGAGCTGATGAACAGGTTGGCAGGTTTTGTTTGTGAAAGGGGTAGGGAGGGGACAGGGAAGAAAAAGAAAAGAAATGTGCTAATCCTGCTTGTGAATTTGTCTTCATACCTGGCACTGACAAGACAGGAATGCCTCCATGCATGTGCACATTTGTTTCACACAAGTGGCTGCATGCCCCTTTCAGACATGTTAACATTCTGTACTGCTCACTGCTTATTTTTTATTGATAATCAAGTGAATAATTAAAGCCTAACAGCTACGTAAAAACCACATAAATCATCTTCAATATGTGAGTAATGCACCTCTGCTTAGGCGTAGCTCCCGTTATAAATGATGGCCTAGAAATCTATGATTCATACCACTGCGCATCACTTCCTCACTCTGCATTTGTCTGCAGGAGATGTGGGTGCCAGCCAAAGCTCAGGGAAATGGGATGGAGGTACATAGATTGGTCTTAAGATGTCTCTTTCAGCCCACTCACCCATGAAATGATCGCCTTGGGTTTATGTCTCTTCTTGGCTATTGACGTGCTACTTTTCCAGCCGACATGCCATTAGCTCTGAGCTTCCTTTCCCCTTGTTTTAATTTTTTTTTTGTTCCTGTTTTTATTGGTTCACTTATAACATTTGTTCCACCCTCATTTGAAACAAAACCCTCAAACAGGAGTGCCGACCCCTATTAACCTCTCTGGCTAAGATCACCCGTCGTGTGACTGCCACATGGAGTACTGCTAGGCCAAATGTAACAACATCTGCCATGCATTCAACAACTTCCTTTTGGATTCCTCGCACTCTATTTTCACTTCCAGCTCTGAGCAGGAGTGAGATATGTTTGGCTGTCTCTTGGATGCCAAAGTGCTGGGAATGTGCCATCCTTCCACTGCAAACTGGGTGAGTTTCAGAGACAGCCAAACACTAGAATTAAAGTGGAGATGAGCTGTCCACAGCTTATTTCTTTTGACCCGCAAGGCACCTTTTGCATAGAACTTCTTTCCAGATCCTTGAAAAATACAATAGCTGCAAAATTACCAATTATGGAGCTGTAACTCTGCAAATGTTTACATGTCTGCTCAATTTTATGCACTTGAACGGTCCCTGGGGCTGCTTGAGTGTGTAAAATTGAGCATACATGGAAGTTTTTATAGGCACCAGCTTTCTACCTTACAGAGCAGATGGCATCTCTGTAAGCTTTGTGGAACATTATATTTAGAAACAATTCCATTTGTTATTCTAATTATTCGTTTACTGAGCACCGATGGCATTGTTGGTATGTTGCAGATGTTGAGAAATGGCCCCCTTTTCCAAGAAGTTTGTGACTTCAGTGGAGAGTGACCACAGGGACCTGAGTGGGACAGCCTACATGAGCTTCTTTCTTGAGAATCTGCTTGGCTTTACCCGATGGCATCATTTTCACTTCAAGATACTCCACTCAGTTCCACAGTAAACTACTGTAGTGCCTGTAGCAAGATTAGAATGTCTCCTAATGCACAGACATTCGTTATGCTTTAAAAGTCTTAGAACAGATCAGCTTGATCATGTTACTCAAACTTGGGATCAAGTATAAAGAGAAAAAATGGCTGAGATCACAAAAAAGTAGATAAAATAAATAAAAGAAAATTTGAATGTCTTTTCATTCCGTGAGCACTTACATTTTTCTTAGTCAGTTCTAGTGGATAACAGTATTTAATTGAGAAGAGCAGAATAATAATCACAGCTGTCCACTCAGTATTGAACTTCTAAACCCCCAAATATTTTCCATCCTTACCCTTTTTTAGAATATTTTTTCCAAATGCAATTTCAAGTCTATGAGCAAATAACAACTCAGCATGTGTCTGGAGAGAGAAATATTCTTCTGCAATAATTCAGTGGATAAAGGATTTAAGGGACAATTCCCCTGGCAATGCCTGTTGTACAGTGGACAGTACTCTCCACCTGATGATTCAGTCTGATCCTTGCGCTTTGGCTGCACCACTCAGACACAGTTTTCCAGCAGAGTAGTCCTCAGAATCTCCCCAAAATCAGACCCCTTTGCAGTGTTTCACCGTAGGTATGCAGAAAATTGAACTATCCCAAATTAGGAGACACTTCTGATTTTGTAGGCTTATATACTTATTTAATGAAACATATAATTCCCCTCTCTGTTGAATCAAATACCCAACACAGGATTAAGTTCCCCAGTTATTCATAGCTTGATTAATTTCATTATGATACTTGAATATTCAGCTCTCTACATTGGACTACTAAGAACCTAAACATCTCAAAATGCTTTCTACCACTTTATCTTTTAAAGAGTTTGTATCTGTGATGTCAGCTTTAGTCAAAAAGAAGAGGAAAGTCTGAGTTTTATACTAGAAAGGTGGGGTTTTTAATCTCTGTTGGCAGCAAACAGGTGAACGAATGAAAGGGAATAAACACAGCTACTGATTACTCTTACCAGACTTTCAAAAATTAAATAGAAAACCTTTAAAAGTCGATTATGCTGATGAACATGTTCCTGTAAATCTCTGAAACAAACTTCAAAGAAATTCACATCTGGAACTCTTAACATCTTCACTCTTTTCCACCTCAAAGTTCAGTTTCATGTGCGGTTATTTAAATGACCAAATATACAAGACACACACTGGAAACTACCCGGGTGCTGCACATGCAATGTTGAAGCTTCTGCTTCATCTTTGCTTGGTTAAAGTGATGTTTGCATCTCGCCCACGAGAAGCCATCATAGATGATTGTCTAACACACTGCACGGTGTATGGCCAGGGCTGGTCCCAGAGCTTACACCTACTTAAGAGGGAAGATTGGAGCTCAAGGAAAACATAACATAATATAGATGACAGAGGTCCTGAAAGAGAACAAATCGGCCCCCCTGACAAAATTTTAAATGGCTTTAAAGCTAGAAATTAACATTTAAATTCATACTTGTGGTGTTCTGTTCATCACAGCATCGCAGAAGGGCTGAGATTGGGAGGCATCTCTGGAGACTGCCCAGTCCCACCCCCTGCTGAAGGCAGGGTCAGCTGCAGCAGGCTCTTCCGGGCCATATCCAGTCAGGTTTTTGGGTACCTCTAAGGATGCAGACTCCACAGACTCCACAGCCTCTCTAGGCAGCCTGTGCCAGCGCTCAGTCACCCTCAGAGAAGAGAAAGGGTTTTTTCTAATGTTTAAATGAAATTTCCCGTATTTCAGTTTGTGCCCACTGCCTCTTGTCCTGCCACTGGGCACCACGAGGAAGTGTCAGGATCTATATTCCTTATGCCCTGCCCCCTCAGGAGGTTGCACATACTGCTAAGGTCCCCCTAAGCCTTCTCTTCTCCAAGATAAATAATCCCAGCTCTCTCAGACGCTCCTCATATGGCAGATGCTCTAATTCCTCTGCCATCTTTTTGTCCATTTGCTGGACTCTCTCCAGTATGTCCATGTCTCCGTACTGAGGAGACTAGACTTGGGCACAGCTGTGGTCTCAGCAGTGCTGAGGAGAGGCAAAGGGTCACCTCCCTCGATCTGCTGGAGATCCTCTTCCTAATGTTATTCAGCATCTGGTTTTCTGGTTTTCAAACTAGATCTGTTGGTTCTTGTTTTCAAGCTTTCTGTCATAACTATGAAGGATAAATGTG
>VXBO01000758.1:803030-826852 GCA_013400135.1 Rhinoptilus africanus | reverse complement strand
GGGGGGGAAGCAAGCAAGCACACAAGGGGGAAAAAAAAGAAAAGAAAGAAAAGAAAAGAAAAGCCCACAGCAGAAAAAGCAAGCAGAGAATGTCAGACAAGTCCTTGGATCCCGAGGCCAGGGCTCTAAGGGAAAATGTAACACTGTCACAAGACTTGTAATAACTTCAAGAGCTGGCACTGCAGATGTTGCCATTCAGCCACCCTGGCTTTGATTGCACCATTTCTTCTGTGGGGAAACATCAGGCATTCAAGGCACAGCTGGCACCAGCTATGCTGGTTCCTGGTTTCCCTCTGCATTCCAAAATTTTCTTTAGCCTACAATAAGTCCAGAGTCATTTCTTTGGCTCCTCGGGTATTTGAGCCTATGGCATTTGCTCTAGGGTGGCATAAGGGAATCTGAGAGAAGAGTTTGGCCTTAAGTTGTAGATGGAAATCTGTCTCTCTGTGTGTCCTGGAGAAATTGAAGGGAGGATGGATGTTGCAATGTCTTGATCACTTAATATAGGGAGCTAATCAAATAAAGAAGTGATGTGGAAGAGTAGAGAGGGAAGAACTGAGGAAACGAAACTATTTACCCAACATACAGTTGATTGCAGCAAGAAACTTCAAAATTTCAAGAGGCTTTCCAATATTTATAAAAATGCAGTAATAGGCTTAAGCAAAGAAAGGGATGAGGGTAGGCATCATGTGATGTCTGTGATAAGAGGAATGTGTAATTGAGCTGGAGTGGAGGTGAAGGCTCTCCCGGCACATACAGTGATATTACATTCTTTTCCACTTGGATACCCTCTCCAAGCACGCTAATCCATGGATCTGGAGTAGGATAATCTACTGACATCCAATTTTCTGGGATTTTTTTTTTCCTGAACAAGCCAATTTGTTCACTGAGAGGTGTGAGTATTAACTCTTTCCTGGCTAAATGGACCTCAAGGATTAAAGATGAGTTTGTTCACAAGCAATAAGCAAGCCTGTGCTTCCACCTGTCTTCCTGGTGACATGAATAGGTTCCCCAAGCTAGGGAGGACATTGAAGATGTGAGATCACCACTGCAATTAACACGTAGGTAAAGGAACAAGCGCAGGCTCTCAAAATTAGAAGCAAAGAGAGAGGAGTAAGCTAAAATGTTTTGACTGTGATCCACCTTCAGAACTATTCCCTGGAGGTCAAATACAGAATTCTGGGCATAGCCCAATTCTAACAGATATTCCTCACTCTTACAAGATGAATGCATTTCTCTTTCCAACCACAGATGCCTTGAAGGGAGGATAAAAAAGGCCATTGTGCTTTACTAGTGCTCACTTCTCCTGGTGCTGACAAAGCCCCATTGTTCTCCCCAGGAGGAGGAGGAGGAAGGCCAGGGAGTAGGGTGTGGCCAGCAGAGCCTCACAGGGGGCTTTGAGGGTTGTTTGCATCCAGCCACTACTTTGCAAGCCACAATGAAAACTTTGCAACTGCTGTTGTAGTGGAGAGAGTTTGGATGGTAGCTGGCGTATTAGTACATTCTGCATCCCTACAATGTGTACTGGGAAACAATTTTGTAATTTTAAAACAGGTTGATGTATTTAGTGGAGGGATATGTGTGGCAGTGTTGCAAGCAGGGGCTTGGGTCAGTGACTCGGTTCTTTCAGTGCCTGACTAGTGCTTGGCAGATCTTCCTTCTCAAGTAAGACCACTGTGACATACCACTGCACTGCCTTCTAGAAAGCCTGAGGGGAAGGGTGGGCTCTCCCTCTTCTGCAAAGCTAGTTACATGCAAATGGCATATGCTTGGCACTCAGAAAAGGCAGCCTAAGAAGCATTCCTTCTTCTGGACAGGCCTGAAGGACTGCTCAGGGTCCGTGTGGAAGCCTGTTGAGTGCTGTGCATGGCAACAGCTTGCATATTGCCCTCAAAACCTCAGGCCTCTGTGCCAAACATGAGTGTGCGTGGACAGGGCTTCTCCCACGGTGTATCTCTGCAGGGAGGTACACAGCAGGGAGGAGAACAGGAAAAGCAAAGAGAGTCATGGGATAAAGGAAGATGTGATGGAAGCTTTTTTGTTACAAGTACAGAGGGTCCTATTTTGGCACTGGCTGGTCTGCTGACCTCTTCAGGCTCTGGACATCCTCAGCGATACAGGTCTGCAGTTTGATCCAGCTGCAGGCATGATGGACGTGACCATCCCCACCAGGGAAGGGAAGCGCTTGTGGAGAGGACTTGTATTTTGACCTCTACCTCTAGCACTGCTGGGTTAATTTTGTGTAGAAGGACAGTCTCCAAGAACATAATTACTCATTAAAATCTCATGTAGCAAGTTTCTCCCCAAGGGAAAGTAGCGTTTTTGTAACTCTCTCTTCCCGTACAAACACATGTACACACCTCCTGTTTTGTTAATGTCTGGCTGGGTGTTCCTTTTGTAGGTTGACCCCGGTCACCAGATAAAAGGGAATGTCAGATGGGAATTAATGAATCCGCTTCCTCCCACTGGAGCCAGGCAGAGCAATTCCAGTAATGGTTTGCAAAATGGTAGTTATTTTGATTTGTAGAACAAGGACATTGACTTGCATTGCCAAAGGGCCTGTATCCCACCCTGTTGGGGTTGTACTTTTTCCTTCCATTTCAGAGTGGCCCCAAGGCCCAGTATAGACAGCCATAACAGGACAAACTGCACCCATTTCCTACACACCCAGCTGCTGGCTTCCCGTGCAGAAATTGGGCCAGGTCTTCTCTGTTCCTAGTTGGTTCATCATAGCCTCTCTTCTGTCTCTCAGCAGACCTGTCCTCCCCCCAGCCATAGCAAGGCCAAACACATGGTTTTTCTCTTGCTCTTGGATCACGACTTTTTGATGGATCACTCTCTGGCCCTGGAGATTCTCCCGATTTCAGATCACACCACTTAGAATCACAGAATCATAGGGTTGGAAGGGACCTCTGGAGATCATCCAGTCCAACCCCCTGCCAGAGCAGGGTCACCCAGAGCAGGTTGCACAGGAACCCATCCAGGCGGGTTTTGAATGTCTCCAGAGACGGAGACTCCACCACCTCCCTGGGCAGCCTGTGCCAGGGCTCTGCCACCCTCAAGGGAAAGAAGTTCCTCCTCATGTTTAGGTGGAACTTCCTATACTCAAGTTTGTGCCCATTACCTCTTGTCCTGTCAAAAGGTAATGTCCTGATGTTACCTTTGTCAGTCCTGTCCTGACTTCTGCTTGAGGTCCCTAACCCGGAGAAATGGTTGTCTCATTCCTGAAGATCTGCTGTCTTAGAGGCCAATCGATTTGCTCAGAGTGCAGATAAAAGTCATGAAACATCCAGGCATTGCTGCTTCACCTAGCATTTGGAGTGACCAAGAGTATCATAGCATCATAGAATCATAGAATCATAGGGTTGGAAGGGACCTCGAAAGATCATCTAGTCCATCCCCCCTGCCAGAGCAGGGCCACCTAGAGCACATCACACAGGAACGCGTCCAGGCAGGTTTTGAATGTCTCCAGTGAAGGAGACTCCACAACCTCTCTGGGCAGCCTGTTCCAGTGCTCTGTCACAAAAGAACAAGTAAAAACAAGGGTCAAATGGGGGAAAGGGGCAAGTCATGATTGTGGAGTCTTTTTCTTGGCAGTGAAGAGTGGCCCCTGCCCTCTGCTGCACGCCTGCTTTCTCCTGGCCAGGAAGTGAAAAGGCAGGCTGAAATTTCAACGCTAAGTCCGTCCCACGACTTGATGTTGTGTTAGCTCTTGCTGGGGGAGTGGCTCACAATTCTTGCCAGCCCAGAGCTCTTAGTTCTTCTAATTTTAAACTAAATCCCGCATTTCCCAGCATGCTTACATGATGGCTTTTTGTCCCACACAGCTTACTGCTTATTCCCCACCTCCAGCCCTGCACAGGAGACACATACACATCAGTTTGCTTAATGTAAAATCCTAGCTAGAGAAATTACTGTCATATCAGGCAGATGGACACAAGAAAGCATTTGCCGCTCTTCGCTTCCTCCCCTGTCTGTCTGTGTGCTACCCCGCCTGGCTCAGAAGGGAAGAGGCAGCTGCTGATGAAAAGAATGAGACAGATTTTCTTTATTATTCCATCAGGGCAGGAGACAGAGAAGCACTTGACACGAGAGAGCGTCCCTTGAGGTGGCCGAGGCCTGGCTGGGCTGTCACTGTCGTGCTTTTCATGAGGATGCTTATTGCCTTACTGAGGCAGCGTCCCCAGTGAGCAGGGAAGTGCAGAGCAGAGCAGTAATAGGGTTGGTGGCTGTTGTAGCAGTTGATGAAGTAATAGGCTTAGCCTGCTGTTTCCTTTCTCATCATTTCCATACTCATTTGTTAAGGTGGATGGTAACATGTCAATTTGCCTCCGGTCACTATGGGTTTTCTTGTCTTCCAAGCATGGCCATGTCCAGCAGCATCTGGAAAGGCATGGTGGCTGCAGTTGCAACTCTTTATCTTTACATGACAGAGTTTTCAGGAAAAGGAGCTGGGGTCGGGAACCTGACATCAGATATGTCCGACGCAAAAATCAGTACTGAAATCAAAGGATCTATGCCAGATTTGCAATGCTCAACTGAGATCAAAATAATGGACATTCGTTCTAAATAAAAAATATCAGACTTGCTTTCTGGCAAGCCAGCCAGCTGCTCAAAATTGCGTAAACACATGGCAATCAAAACATATCCCAACAGTTGTGATTTTTCTCCCTGTGGCCATGACTGGCTGTCACCTCTAAGGGGCAGTGTGCGTGTGTGCATTACACGGCGGGGACCAGGCGGGCAGGGATAACATACTGCTGAGATCATTCTGCAGTGGCAAGTTGTTTTTCTGGCTGAGAAACAAGACATAATATATAAAGTTGCTTTAAGGACAGGAATAGCAAACATGCTGCATAAATAATGTAAAGCAAGGAGAAAGTCCGGCATTGTTTAGAATTTTTTATGAGGGATTTATTGCTGTTAATTGAAGGGGAGAGATTGATCACTGAGGAATCTAGCTCATTACTTAACAGAACCTGGATAAATGGTGTGTCATTTCTCTGTTCTGCTTAGCATTCTCCTTCTGAAGCCTTTCCATTTATGGGAAAAAAAAAAAAAAGTATTTCAAACCAGATACAAAGTGATGCCCCTGGTCCGCCCCCCTCCCCTTCACACATAAATACATTATAAAATAGAAACAGGCAGGATATAATTCTCTCTCATTCCTTTCCTTTTCCTGCTCCCCGGCATTTTGAAATGCCTGTTGAACCTCAGCACATATAAACAAGAAGGGGCAGAAATGGAGGAAGAGAGGAATCCACTGTGCTGTGCCCCATATTCCTTTCTCTCCACACTTCCCATGGTTGCATGCGGCAGCGAATTAGGATGCTGAGTGCTCCAAGCGGCAGGTTGCACTGCTGCTGAGGAGCCCTGCCAGCTATCGATCCGGCAGCGGGAGTCACCGCGGTGCAACTGCACTCAGGGCCTGATTCTCACCAGCAGGACAGTTTTGATAACAAGGATGCCTACGTGAGGTGCTTTAAAAGGTCTTTGCTGTTAATTTGGTAGGGAAAGAAGCAGGAGGAGGTAACAAGCCAGCACATTACACTAATTTTTTTTCAATGCTTTTTTTTCACTTTCATTTTGGATGTAGTCTCCAGCCTTTGAATAGATGCCTGTAATGAGCTGTCTCTAAATAGAAATACTACCAGAATTAAAATAAGACAAAGCTAACTTGGACATGCACAGGGATGCTGATTATTTCCCACCCACTGCAGCTACCCTCTGCTGCCTGTGTAATATTCACATTTTCCAATTATCAGCACCAGGCAAGTGAAATTAAAGGGCACTGGGTAGGTAGGAGTCTAACCTTGTCTTTTTCATGATGAGGTTGAGGGGATTGGTCAGCTGAGAACTGCTAAATCCAGTCTCAGCAACCACAGAAACAAGTGAGAGGGTTCCATTACCCAGCAAACCATCCCCAAGCCACTCAAGCGACACTGCAACGCGGCACTGGCCAGGGCCTGGGCAGGACCAAGCTGGATGGATACAGAAGCAGCAGGGCTCTCCAGGAGCACAGCGATGCGCTTAGTCTCCCATCCTCACAGCTGCAGAGATATCAGCCCTAGACTGGAGTCACACAGGACCACACATATCCCTGGGTGAGCGTTACGTGACCTGATCTCACAGCAGCAAGATCATTTTCAAATAAATCTTGACCTAACTAGCTGTGTTTAAAACAAATTATCTCAAATTATTTCCATTTTGTCTTTTTTTGTAACAAAATATTTTCATTTTCAGTTGTCAGCATGACATTTTTATTTTCGAACTTCCATTTTATTTTGAACTTGTTTACTCAATCAGAAAAACTGCTTGAATCCAAATTTTCATTCAACCCAAAGCAAAATTTCTTACACTCTTCAGTTCACCAATGTTTCGTATCTAATGTCCGCCTGAAAATATTTGCACCCCAATTTTTCCCCTGGAACTGATAATACATCAGAGTTTAACTGTAGTTTCAGTGAACCCTTCCCTTCTGCACTTCCCGGTCACTGAAGCACAGCTGTCACTTTGCAGGGTTCAGGTTTTATAAGATCCTCAAGACAGATCCTCTCTCCGGACATCTCCTAGCACGAGGGGCTCCCAGAGCTAGACAGGGCACCACATAACAAAGAGAATTGTGATTTCTTTTTAAATGGCATCTGATCATTCTTCTTTAGATTTGTCAGTGCGCTGCAATATAGTTCATTAACAACTGCTTGTTAAAATATTTGAAAGGTGACTGCCTATTTGTGTGGATAATAATGTGTGAAGTTTAGTTATGGGCAAATTTTTGAGGTTCTAGCTTTCTTGTCTCTTCTTTCTTTCTTTTTTGAATTTCTATAGGGCTTCAATGAAAATCAGGCCTAATTAAGTGTGGGATCTTTTTTGTCTGTTCTTTGGTTATTGCAAAGAAAATTCAAGGGTTGTAAGGGAGAACAGCCTATTAAGAACAAATCAAAGTCTTTGGGCACTTTCTCTGAAATATTTACCTCCCATTCTACAAAATATTCCTCCAGACCTAAGGAAAATCTCTGGGTCTGAGCTGCAGCACTTGGGTACTATTGCAGCCATACTAACTGCAACAGAAAGAACTACTTTGGCTGACCCTCTTCCTTGGGCCTTGAATGGTTTCTGAAAGACCCAGAATAAAAGCTGCCCCTCAGAAGTCACAAGACGTCACCTGCTGGCCCCCTTTAAACTTTATAGCTAGGATGAGGTAGGGGAGCCGGTCACTCGGTGGGAAGGGGTAACACGTTCCCCTGCCTTGCCCTGACTTCTCCTACCTGCCATAGGTGTCCCCTGGCACGGATGACTCCCCGGTAGTGGGATGGCCTCTCCTTGGTGGGCTGCTTTATCTGTGCTGAGGGGTGGTCCTCCATGCACCCCAGGATCTTCCAGTGGCCTCTTAGTTTTCTGTCCCTGGCTGTACAGACTCCAGAACCAGGAGCCCTGGAAGTCAGGCACATCACGAATATCTCACAGATTTTTTTGAGCATAGATGCTGAATTAGGCAGCTAAGTTTGTCTTCAGCCTTAGAGCTGGCTGTTTGAATTCAGCCCCAGCTGCCTCATGAGAGAAACACAACACTGACTATTGTGTTATTTTAGAAATGGGTTTAGTCAAATGGTTACAAATAATTTGAACTGTGGAAAGCAAAATCCCTTTTTTTCTGTGGCCCCAGTGCTGGAGAAAACAGGTGATTCATGATATGACATTATGCTCTTCATTTGCTGAGTGCTGCAAAGATTAGATTAGGCTGTTTGTGTACAGTATGTGTGGCTGAGCCAAAGCTCTGCCATGGAAAATCCGGTGCCTTCTGCTGCAGCAGCGAGCACACAACTCCTCACTTTGGTAGCCCTAATGGTGCTGAGGGTCAGGCCAGTCACCAGTGGTCAGCTATGGGTCAGTGTTCGTGCCTCTGTATTTGCATGTCTGTGTGTGTCCCTTGGGTCCATTTATCTCACGTCTAGAAGGATGGCCCTTCTGTGTCCTCGTACATTTGCAGACAGTGACAGAGAGCTGCGATATTCCCTTCCTCCACCTCCTCTCAGTGTTGAAATTGAGAGAATTGTAACAGAGTGGTTTCCAGCAGAGAACAGGAATCAAGAGCAAGGGACTGAACCCTCACATGTATTCATGACCACGCACACTTTTATGGACCCAATAGTACTGTCAAGCATTTCATGGGGCTTTCTATCAAGGACACTATATAACAATAAGTTGTATTGTACTGCACTTTCAGTGAATATATGAGGTAATTGGTGTGCAGTTCCCTAGACTAATACTGGAAGACAGGCACCTGTAGACAGAGAAAATGAAGTTTAAAAATCTCTTTGCTGACTGCATTCCTCCAGCTGTGAGAGCAAAGCACAGCCAGTAGCAGCCACAGGTCAGTTGTTCTTAACCCTTTCCAAGCCTGGGTCATCTCCTTTCACTGCCTCCCTGTCTATCTAGGATGGAGCTGGGGACTGGTTTCATTTAGCACTGGAGGGAGGGGTTTATGCTTCCACCCCTGTCCCTTTCTAAGTCCCAGAAGAATAGACTTGCCCCCTTTGCACAGTGCTGAGCTGAGATGTAAGCCCCAGGGCACTAGGTGTTTAGCATGTAGAAGGACAGAAGAGTGAGGAGAAATCCCTGCCGCCGAATCATGGTCCAGGCTGCTGTGAAGGTCTGGCTGCTCCCGAGCAGGATGTCCCCCCTGGTAGCTCTCAAGGGCTGTGTAACGTGTGCTGTCACGGCACTCATGGAGCGCTTGGGGAACAGAGAGAGCCAAGCCTGCAGCTTCCTCTCTGAGCCACTTCCCCATGCCACCATAGGTAACACAGGAGATGTGGGCTGCAGGCAGAGAGCCAGCCCTGCTTTCTCTGTAGCTGCGTTCAAGCAAGATGTTCATTATAGGAGCCATAAATGATATCTCTTCTCATTCAAGGCCTGATTCATTGACTGCCACAGTCATCTGGACTATCTAGGGTAGCTCTTCTGAGCATGGTGTAAGTGCTTCTTGAACCCAGCCCTTCGCGCCGTGTATGGCTGGGAACTTGCATGCTGCTGAAGCGCTGGATATGAGCTACGGCTAGGAGGAACACTTTATATTTTCTTTCTTGTTCTTTCTCACTCTGTGAGCCATCACAGAGCCATTTCACTGAGATGCTGAATCCCGAACATCAGGAATGCGGTTAGGTTGAGTCATTCTTTCTTACAGATTTCTTTATTATAATTTCTAATATTTACCCACTTAACCATGGACAATAATATTTATGGGGAACATGTCCATCCATACCTAAATATTGCTGGTGATATGCCCAGGGTCAACCACTTGCTAAGCAGCAGGACTTTAAGTATGTAGGCAATGTATTAAAGCCCACCCATGATGATTTATCTCCTGACTTAATCTCCATGGGAGGAGGCCATGCTGGCATTTCTGCCGTGCTCACAGTGGCCGAAGAGCAGCTTACAGTGTTAGCAGCACTGTGTACTGTGGCAAAATTACACTGAAGGCAATCTGTCACCCATTGCTGCCAGGGCTAGTTATGGATTCAGATCACCTACCTACCCATGTGTGGGAATGTGAAGCTGAACATCACTGGAGACCCCAGAGCTTTATTTTCATCACACTGTGTATGCAAGCCAGTCAGAGTGTCATCCTCTGACCAAGTGATAGAGCAGGTGCAAAGCACAAAGAAAAGTGACTCGGAAAAGTAGACCTGTGACTCACAGAGATTTGTCCCTCATAGTCCAACAATGAAAAAGGCAGCAGCAGAATTTTCAAAGAAACATGCTGAGGAAAATATGAAAAGGCTCTGTGGACATTCTCCATCAGATGTAGCACCCCACAGCAGAGCAAGAAGAAACATCAGAGTATAAACTCTCTGAAGGCAAGGGCAGCCTTTGTAGTCTGTGTTTGTATAGCACCTTGCAAAATAGTGAGCCAGTCTATGGCCTGTCTTCCTGGGTGCTACTCTAAAGCAAATGCCACTAACAGGTTAGGTAAAATAGTAAACAGAAGCAACTGTGTTTGTTGGTCTGCCTCTCTATAACAAGGTTGTAAAGTTACGCACTAACGATATTACAACACTGTTGTGATAAGAAAAAATATGAACACAGTATTTGGCATCAAACCTTTTTTTTAAGATGGCTGCAGTATTACAGTCTAAACCTCTCTGTACACCTATTGACTCTCGTACTCTTCCATGTTATTGTTTAACCGTGTCTGAAGACAAATGTTTTATATTAATTCTAATTTCCCTTAAATTGTCTTATTTCATGCTATCGAGCAAATTAATCCACTGAATCAAGGGCAATTCTTTCTGTTGGGCAGCTCATCTTGCTCATTATTCATTGCTGAAGGAGTGAAAATCCTTTATGTAACTTCGTGCTGCTGTTGCTTGCAGTACTCCCTGTAAATACAGGGAGTTGTTTTTCTTCAGACATATGCAATTGGGTTGGGAGCTGGCTGGAAATTCCCGGCGTAGCAAAGGAAGAGACGGATCAGTTGAACCCAAATCTGGAAGGAATCTAAAGTCCGTTTTGTGGGGTTGTTTGCTCTCGGATTGCTTTGGGCCTGGGGAATCCAGCATGTATGATTCTAGTGTACGCCCAGGAGCCGCACTCAGTCTGCCTTGAACTTTGTGAAAGTTTTCTCGACAGAAAATAACTGAATTCAAAATCTGTTGCTGGGCAAAATGTCCTGAGTAGAGCTGTGATGTTCTCTGAGGACTGGCTGGTTCCCTGGGAATCTGGAAGCCCAGTTACAGCAGAACTGAATCTTTTTAACCTTGATATTTTGGGAAAGAATAATCTGGAACACCTGGTTGCAAAATATTCACATGGATTATTATTATTAGGTATTGCAATATCTAACATGATATGCACTTTCTAGATACCTTTTGGGGTCCCAGCGTAAACTCACATTCCCAGTGTTCCCACTGGCTTCTCCCAGCGCCTGTGTTCAAGGGGCAGACCTAGCACTGCCTCAGGCGTTGGGGTTCAGGGTGGATTTGGCCTTGCAGAAGGAATGCATTACAGTCAGAGGCCAGAAGCTTGGCTACTCCTTATCCCACATGCCCGCTAACGCACAGCAGAGGACAGCACAGGGAAAAAGGGATTTTTTGCCACCGTCCAACTGATTTGAAAAGTGCTCAGAGGCTGTGGCTTGCCTGTGTATGCTGCAGCCGCCCAGACACCTATGCGTGTCACTTCTGAAGACATTGGCTTTGTCTGATGTGGAGGCTCTGGGTGTGGTGGCTGATAGAAGGTCCCCTCCTGAGAGTGAAGTGAGTGACAGATGGAATTAAGCCCCATTGCTTCTCATGGAGGTAGAAAAACTTTTGAATTGCTAAACTAATTTCTTACCTTTTTATTTCTTTTAGCAAGACAGCGTTGCGTTTCATCCTTGCAGGCTGATCTTGTTCATTCAAAATTGTTCATTCAACAGGAAAGTAAACAGCTCTTTGAGCTATACTTCTCTCCCCCACTTCCTTGGCAAGAGAGACCTGTAAAAGAAGAAGATAAATAACGTGTCAAACATGGTCTGGAGAGGATTCAGCTGAGCAATTTCTGGCTTCCCCTGCCTGTCCTCCAGCTGTTGTGCCCCTAGTAACTTCAATGGCTCTACACAAGCTTAGCCTGGCTGCAATTTCAGTCAGTTGGATTTTTCTTATATAACAATCTCTGGCCGGGACATGGCTTCAAACCTCTCCCTGTGTGGACTGGGAAAAAAGTATAGTAACTATTTGTGCACTTTGCTGTGAACACAGTTAATACCTGCAAGTAAAAGATTTCAGTCATGATGCTGCGTCAGCAAACTGCTTCTGTGGGTACCAGAGTCCCATGTGTCAGGTTCATACATACCTCATCACATACTTCCATGGCTTGGGTTCCCCAGGAAGAGAGACCTTATGCTCTAACAGCATTAATCAAATTTTTATGTGATGACTACCAGAGCTCTTCCATGAATCTGACCTGAAAATGCCTTTATGGAATAAAATTACATTCAAACAAATCTGAAAGGTATCTGCTTTCAACAGAAATTTTCTGTTATTTGTCAAAAAGAAGTATATGAGTAAGTCCCAGCTGTCTTGATTCTAAAGTTGTGATGCCCCACACCAAACCTGTTGTTCTCTAGCTCGCCCTGGGCTGGGATTGTGTTTGTAACAGCAGCAGAGCCATGTCCCCACAGCAGGATCAGCAAGAAAGGCGGCAACAGAACACATGAGACTTGGGATACAGCCGTGGTGCCAAAACGACAGAGAAGAAGGGAGTGGGAGATATTAAAACCACAAATGCCAGAGAAGTATTTTAGAATGCAAATACTCAGGGGTTGGTTTTTTGCCAAAAACTTGAAACTTCTCTGAAAAAGATAAAGGGGAAAGTTCTTAAAATCTTCTACAGGAAAAAGATTAATTCCAGTCATCTCTAATGACTGTATTAAATGATGAATATGTTCTGTTAACCTAATTACTGTTTAGAAAATGGATTGCATGTTCTGATCAGTTGCTTTGCTATGTAGACCTCAAACACAAAATATTTAAAATCATCTGCATTTTCCAAACTCCTAGGGATTCTCTGATAATAGGCTCTCTGGGTGTGTGGTAGAAGATATGGGACTTTATCTCGAGCTCTGAGTAAATCTGGTGATCTATGATTTTCCAAAGCTGTTTACTCATTGGTGCTAACCAGTAATATTTGGTGACTCTTTCCTTGTCATTTCACACAAGAAATCTCCTCCTCATACATCCAGTGACTGAAGATTTGAGGTCAGTTTTTAGGAGTGGCGCAAGAGATGTGGTTTCTCCGTAAACTCCACAATAACAATAAATAATGGCTGGTGCGTAAATCTGTAGGACTTCAGATAACCCCCTCCTCTCAGCTATTCAGTGAATGTCATCAGTTATATTCTACTCCGAGTATAAGCAGGTAACATCAGCTGAAGATCATACATGCAGGGAAAGGAAAATACCAGAACCAACACTAGCTGGAAACAGATGTTGCCAAAAATTTAGAAATGTCCATTTTAATGAGGAAGCTAAGCAGGACAGCTCAGCAAACTCTGTCATGAATGGCAATCAGACACTCAAAGGGAAAACAAGGTAGCTTTTCTGTTTGGTTGGAGGTTTTTTTAGATGTAAAGTGAAATCTGTTTCTCTCTAGCTGGCAGCTGTGAGGGAGAAAGATTTTTATTTTTTTTTAAACCCACATTGATTAAATTAGAAGCTTAATTTTTGGAGAAGTAATTGATATAAAACCACTTGCACTCGGAGAATTTTCCATTTCATAAGAACAAAACACAACCCTTTCCACAACTGGTTTGTGGATTGATTACAGTACATCAAAAAAGGCAAATAGATTGATTCATGGCTGTTTGCATGCTTGTGCTTACAAGCCATATACCGCATGTGTATTTGCTGTTAGTTTGATTTATAACAATATGCTGATAGTATCAACTGTATGCAAGAAGCTGTGCAACACATGGACCTGACTCAAACAGCTTAGAGAATAGCCAGGCACCCATTAAAGAGTGGACGCAGTACACTGGGATGTGCTGGGACTAACAAGGGCAGTTTTCTGCCTGTTTCCCTTACACAGTAATTTCTGGGATTTCTTTTTTAATGGGGATTCTTCAACCTTATGATTTGCTTACGCTGCTCTGCAGGCAGGGCTCAATGCTTTTGGGAAATTGTTGCTTTGGAGTCGTGGTTTAGAAAGCTAGAGATGTAAGAGCAGAGAAGGAGGCAAGGCTAAGAGCTCGGAGGCAAATGCAAAAGAAGTTACAACTGAGGTGGAAGAAGGTGGCACTGCTGGTAAACTTTGCAGATTAAATAAACATCTTTGGCATGATAAGTGATGCTAATAAGGACAGAGCATACCTGCGGCAAGATCTGGATTGCTTCGTAAGCTGGATTCTTTTAGAAAGCTGGTGTATACATAGAGCCACTGGGAAGGTCACATGTACACAAACCAAGAATGCAGGTTATATTTTCAGTTTCAGACCAAGAACTAGAAAGCAGAAATTCTGGAAAGGATATAGGGTCTGTTTTGGGTGAACAAATGAATGAATTCCCAGTGTGAAGCTTGTGCTACAGGGGCTGATGCAATCCTTGGGCAAGTAAACAAAGGCATTTAGTAGGGCTCGGGAGGGAATGATGTCACTTCTTGATATGGGATTGCTGAGGGATCCGCTGAATTCTGTGTCCAGTACTCATGCTCAGACAGACAGAAAGGATGCAGAAAAAGGGAAAGCAGTACAAAAACAACTGAAGGAATGATTCCCAGCCCTGGAAATTCTGCCTTGGAATGAGACTTTAAAAAGTCTTACAAGTCTTTTCTACCTTATCCAAAAAGATGATTAAGAAGTAATTGACTGAGATGTACAAGCATCAATATTGCAATAAAATTTTTTATGCTGATCTTCCACCTGAGAAAGAAAATGCAGCAGAAAGGAAGATAAACAGACAAGGTATCAGGAAAAGTAGATTACCTTATACCAGCTGCTCTGCGGAAGCAGTTTGTCCCCTCTCAGCGAGTGTGTGTTTACCCCTCTTACCCTGGGAGACAGGCTCCCCTAATAAATCAGCTCACCGTTGTTGTAGTTTGCTGTAGGTATGAGCATGAATAGGGGTGATTACCACAGGGAAGCTGACCCACAGTAATTTTTTTCCCATGAGGGGAACTGTTCAAATGTTAAAGTCCATAGAGAGGTCCAAGGGCTGTCCGCTGAGGCTAGCCACATTTGGATGAAAGATATGATGCATTTATTTTTAACGGGGAGGGTTAAATCTTTAGGTCAAGCTATCTAGGGATGTAGTGGCTTCTCCATTAGTTGCAGTCTTTTAATCAAGACTAGGTGCCTTTGTAAAAGACACACTAATCGTTCAAACAGAAGTTATAGGTTCAACACAGAAATTCCTGGATGAAATTCTGTGGCCTGTTAGGCTAAATGGTCATAATGAACTTTCCTGGCCTTTCACTCTATTAATCTGTGAAAAAAATGGGCAGAGAATTGAGAGGTAACCAGGAGCTATGCAGTTCAGATTGTGGATAACAAGGACAAGGATATTAAATTTGGTGGAAAAGGTAAAAAGAAGTTACAGAGGAACCTGCCAGCAAAATGGACAGAGAGCTGGGCTTGGCTGCAGTGACTTGGGGCACACTGGAAGCGCTTGTGGGACAATCAGGGATGTAAAGGGAGGGCAGGAGTGAGAAAGGGAGGCATAACTGATGCAAATGACAGAGACTGTGCAATGGAGAAACAGGCAGCTCTTGAAAGAGGAAAATACACCCGCAGTGGAGAAAATGTCATCACCAATTGAGGGGTTTAGGGTAAAAATGATTTGCCAGTTCTGACAGAGGAGGGAGGAGAGAGTGATTTGGGCAGAAAGGTGAGACAGCCTGGGGGGAGAGGGTGCAGAGACAGAAAGTCTGGAGGCTGCAGAGGAGAAGTGAGACAAACAGTGGGGAAGGGTTTGAAAGATACTTGCTCTGGAGAGATACAGAAGTCAACAGAGCGTGCGCCTTCATTCATATAGCACACATTTGACTTTCATGGCAGGATTACCTGATGGCATTACACCACCCAGTGCTAGCGAGGAAAGTCTTTTGTGGGCCCTCACATGGCCCACACATAAAAGCAGTGCATTCATTTTTAACCACTCCGTGACCAAAAATAAATTGTTCAGTCATTCTATTGCAGAACACCAGATTGATGGCTGAATGGTTAGAACTCAGCAAGTTAGGTAATTTTGCACTGAATATAAATGAGAGTTATAAGATAAATGACATTTAGTGACATTAATTAACTGATTAAATTAAACCTGATATTTTAATCAGAATTTGTTTATGCAAAGCTCTGGATAAAAAGAAATTGAGTTTAACCTAGTTACTTTTAAAATTCCAGTTACCATAACAACTTCTTGTGATATCAATTAAAGGTGGTCTTTACTTTATTTTTAGAACTTGAGTTACCATAACAACAGAATGCTGCTTCATTTGCAAAGAGTTAAAATATGTTGTTGTTCTATGAGAAACAATCAAAATAGAAGTGGGATGCCAGGAATTAATACCCCAGAATGGTTGCACAAACAGCATTTTTCAAACACCTCACTTATGGCACGAGAGACTGATGGATCTTCTCCAGTGTGACAAGCTCAAGATGTTCCTCGGTTGCTCAAATCAGAAAGAGATTATTTATCAATTGGAGAAGAGTGGGGCTGTCAGGCACCAGAGGTATTATGAGCTGTCAGATCTGAAAGGAAAAACAATGCAACAGCAAATAAATTCACCTGGCCCTCAAGTGCTTCCGGAGGGTGGGCAGGGGAGTGTCTCTCAGAGCCAAAGCAGCAACCCCATGCCTTCTCCCTAGAGATCCCTGGCAGGAAAAGAAAAATGCTGACAGATTATTTCAAGGACTTTCAGCTGTGCTGGGCCCTCTTGGAGGTCAGTGTCAGCATCCTTCTATTCTGCTTCTGGCTGTTCTTCTCCTGCAAAGGATTTTCCTGTGTGCAAGGACAATACCTGCTGAAAGAGAGCAGCCTTGGTATGAACTGCCTATGGAGAGGACTGGATGAAGTCAGTCTCTTGGCCCATCCCCACAAGAACTTCCATTAGGCAAAAGTGTGGGTAAGATTGCAAGCCAGATGTGTGACAGGGGCCAAAGTGCATAGAGGGCACCACAAACATTGACACATGTGTGTTCACCACAAAATTAGCTAAGGGCTTACACTTCACCATGGTCCCAGGGCTGATTTTAACATACTACTGCTCGAACTTACCTCCAAAGGGGAGGTAGCTGACAGCTGTTGAGAGTGTGCCCTCTGCAGGCTCTGTATGGATGGAACTTCCCTCTTTTTGCAGAGGTGGATCTAAGGAATTCCATTTAACTTGGGTGTAGAGCAAGGGGTGGCCTTAGACACTTAGAGGTCCTTGAACCTACAACGAAAAAGCCTTGAAGCAAACAGTAGCCCATGAAGCACTGGAGTAAGAGGCCTCTTGCGGCCAGGATTCCACCTACGGTCCAGATCTAGTCTAGAAAAAGTAAGGTGGGCATCAGCTTCTGTACTTGCTGCCCTGCTGGGCATTGCTATTCATCAGAGGACACTGCAACACAAATGCAGTCCCTCTTACTTCAGCTGCATCTCCCAGTGGATCTGTGGGATCAGAGATATTTTAGGCTATTCTCCAACTGGAGATGTCTGAAAGCACAAATTACTTTCCCCCCTGCTTGCACACTTCCCCACACTTATACACTTGCACTTGGACTGTAAAGGAAAAGGAAACTCGTATTGGATCTCTGTTGGTGCCTTTTGACAACAGGAGGAAAGGCAGCCGTAGCCATCTTGCATTGTTCTGCAGTGACCTTTTGTCCAGGCAAAGATGTGCAGACAGCCTGAAAGTAGGAGAGGCAACCCTGCATTCCTGGTTTGATTGTGGTTTTTGAGAGGAAGAGGAGGAGGAGGGCACACAGGGGAATATGCATGTGCTGTTGTGTCTGAGGCTTATTTAATTAAAAGACAATAAAAATGTCAGATGCTGCAGGTTGCGATCTGGATCCCCTTCCGCCACCCCCATGTCCCTTCCTTCTTCTTCCTTCTTTCAAAGCAAATAGATAAGTCATTTGGAGGAGGGGGGGTCAAACAAACAGGACTGCTGCAAAATGCCAGTTTGTGCTGATTTATGCTGGGCTAACTGTGAGAGGGCTCAAGGCAGAATTCTTCTCTCAACAGCAGCTCCAAAGTCACAGTGTGTTTGTCTCTTGCAGTGGTTCACTAGATGTGACTTTGGTGCAGTTTCCTCCTCAGGAGGCATGGCTTAAAAACACAGTCTCTTTTAGTGGCAGCCACCCTGGGGCCAACCTCAGCTGTTCCTTGTGACTGCTCTGACACAGTTCACCTCCTTGGATCTGCTGGTGGGTGTCTTGTGTGAATGCTCCTTGCCCATTTAGGCCAAAATGGTCTGCCTTGGTGAAGGCTTTAACAGATGTTACACTGGAAAGAGCTCATTTTCCCAACGTACACTATGGTGTGCTGACACAGAAAACTCACGTGGCTGAGTCATCTCGTGCGGTCACTGTCAGTGAGGAGAGGGCCATGAAGAGCTGGGACTGAGGTGGAGACAACCTGTTGCAGAGAGATGACGCAGCATGAACTCACCCAGGGAGGTTGGCTCCAACCTCAGGAATCTGAGTTTATAGAAGGGCAGAGGAAAGCTTTATATCCATCTCCCATTCCTCAAGATCAGCTTGGCCAGCTAGGCCACACTGAACCTGTGTGGTTACTTGAAGAGAAACTGAAGAAAAGTATCATCTCAGGCTTCTTCTACCAGCTGGTTATCCTTCACTCAGCAAACCTATGTTCTGGGTAGTTTGTGCTGTGAGGCAGAAGGTGCTGTGAGGAAGGCTAAGGGCAGGGTAGAGATGCCAGAAGTAACTAGCTCATGTCCCTGCACTCACCCAACATACTTGGAGTCCCAAAGAGGTGTCTGTGATCCAGAGGCCCCCCTTTTTGTCTGAATACACTGTTCGTATTTGAATGGCAGCCATCCTGCCTGGAGTAAGTCAAGGTTTGCATATGCTGGAGCTGGTGCACTCTTCCCCTTGGCACGATGTGCCGTGGCTCAGAGCTAGCTGGCTGAGGGGCCCAGCAGCGAGCAGGAGTACCCTCTGAGAGACTGAGCATGCAGCCTCTGCTGAGTCCTTCCCCAGCCTCTGCACAGAGCCGGATACTCAGGGATCCTGGCTCCCTGAAGCTGAAGTCAGTGGCAAATGACTGGGTAAATGTGGCAGTGGTAAATGATTGTGCTGTACACAGAATAGCTGGCTGACTTGTCATGGCGGTGATAACAATAGAGCTCATAATGTTAATTTGTATGAATCCATTCTGTATAGCATCTTGCAATTTGCACAGCTCCTGAGTACCTTTCCTTTTGTATCCTCTCATCTGCTCCTAGGAAAACTAACTGTAGGGAAGGTGCATTGTTTTCCTACTGCAAAAAGGAAAAGCGTAAGAAGATGGAAATAAATGTATTGACAAGTGAAACGAATAAATGTTCTTCTTGCCTGCACTGTATAGAGGTGTTTGACATACCAAATTATGACATAACTGTAGGAGTAATGGTTGCAGCTGTTGTCTTTGTAAAATGATCTGCAATACCACATGCTAATAAGTAAGACATGTCTAAGTCATTTTATACGGTGCCAGAAGACTAATCCCATGCCATGCATGCACAGTGCCAAAAGTGTTCATATCACAGCAGTAGGATCAGTCCTGGAATAATCACATCCTTAGGAAAAAATCCTCTGTGTAATACAATGAAATCCCACTTAAACAAGTCAACCTTGTGAATCTATTAGAGCAGCATCCCCAGAGTACTGCTACCATAGCGTGCTTCTAGCACAAAGTGGAACACTCATGTGTAAAAATGAAGACAGGAGCAGAATATTTACTCAGGTGAAAATAGGCTTCTTTAGGGAATCCTAATGAGGAGAGAGACAGAAGAGCTGCAGTTCCCATAAGGAGAATAGCAAAACCTAAAACCACTTGTATGCAACCAAGCTGTCAGGCCAGTTCTACACCCCTAATCCATACAGAACTCCCCTTGTCTTCTGCAGGAATTATCTTTGAGCTAAGATTGGGGATCATCCCCCTAATCTAAAGAAGTTCAAGCCCTTGCTGCATTTTCCAATTCATACCTTCATCCTGAATAGGAACAGGATGTCAGAAAGTCCTGAGGCAGCTTTGCAAATCTCATCCTTTAGACCTACAAAATCTGGATTATTTTTTCCCCTGTGTACTTTGTATTAGCTCTAAACACTACCTCTGAAAAAAATGCTTTTGACAACTTGCTTCTAAGTATCGCCACTCGTATAAATCTGAGAAATACATGAAAGCTGCCTATTTATTGGATGATGAGACCAGCCTAGCTAATTCAGCTGTGCAACACAGACAGATGTGATTTCCCTAATACCTGGAGCTTAATAATTGCAGTATGTTAGGGCACATATAAGCTTCCAAATCACAGCAGGTTTTTGTATATCCATGCAGAGCGTTGTCCAAGTGTATCTATTCCTTGCTTTTCTTCCACAGAATGGTCTTTATTACATCTATTTGCTGTCATAAAGCATAGGAAGAAGTTTATAAATAAACATGTTGGTCAGACATCCTCAGAGTCTCTTAAAGAGATGCTGAGCTTTCAATTTCCAAGGAAAGCTGGGGGATTTGAATAGGCTGGGGCCAGACCATTCATGGGACTCCTCTGCTTTCCTTGACAGGGGGAAAACACGACCTTGAACAGTTTCCTAGGCACAGACAAATATGCATCCACCGATACTTGGAAACTCATCCTCCACTGCTGGCTGCTGCCAGCCAGTTGCTTCCCAGTTGGTGGTTTGTAGTTCAGCTTTGGGGCAGTAGCAATGGAAGAGAGTACTGCCATCAAAAGACTGCTGTACTCTTCTCCCATTCCTCTCCAGTTTCAGGCTGGGCAATGAACAGTGTGCTGTTGTGGAGGGTATGCAGTTAGGGACTTTCAAAATATCCTGGGATCAGCACTTGGACTGCTGGTCCTTTCCTTCCCTCCGGTCCCCTTAGGTCCTGTAAACCAGATCTGTAAACTATACAGATCTGGATAGATCTCTGAGTTAGGAACCTTAGTAGATCTGAACCTTTTTCTGCCTTGAGAAGTACAGCTTCCGTATCCATGGTCTGTCTGCAGCGATTTCATGGCAAATTCATTCCAATTCAGTGAACAGTTAAAGGACAAATACAACTTCTCTCTTTTCCCCCAGTATGTTTACGGATCACAAAAGCCTGCCAGCCTGTCCTAGTAGGGGTGCACAGGGTATGAAGACAGGTGAGGCAGATTTCCAAGGAAAGCAGCATGGAAGGCTGCTTCATTCTCACGAGCTTCAGCACATGCTGTTTCCAGACAGGGTTTGGTAACATGTTATAAATGAACAGGTGATTTAGAACAAGACAGGTGATTTAGGACAAGAGGTTTAGAAAGGTTCCCTATGTAGGCAGAGATGACATATTTGCCCGGTGAGTCACACAAATTCTTTTTTGCCCAAGCAGCTCCTGAATCATCTGTACAGCTGCGTGTAGAGTATGGTGGAGATTTCAGGCCTTTTGGTAGTCCTACTGTAGAGATGACATTGCTATTCCAGAAATTCTCCTAAACAGATGGCCTCTGCAGACCAGAAGTCCTATAAATGCCTTGGAAGTATGTTAGTATGTTAATCGGTTTTGCATGCAGTAAATAGAATTTATTCAGGATGGAACGTTTTGTGGCTTAGTCACCGAAAACAGCTTGAAATTATTTATTGGAGAAGATTTTTGTTTGGGGGCCAGGACAATGGCTGAGAAAGATCGGATCATTTTCAAAAGTGAATAAATCTACCCATACGGATTTTCTTTCTTCGTATCCCTCTTTCCCTCATTACTCATTTTTCTGTCACTTTGTCTGTTGTCTTGATTTACCATAGCTTTTCCCAAAGCAAATTTTCTAGGAGAATGTCAGCTAATTAATTATTGTTTCAACATCATTTTTATTCCAGACCTTTGACCTCTTGGCAGCTCTGCAAAGCATTCTGATGCATTTCACATTTGCTTAGTAAATATTTCTTTCAAACAATAAATTGAGAAATAAGGGAAAGAATGCATTGTCTTTTCTTTTTTTTTTAAAAAAAAAGACACTAGAGGGGAGATAGACAGAGAAAAAACATAGGCCAAAATCACTAATCAGAGTATAAATACAGATCAATGCATTAGATCCCATGAAAAAATGGAGTGGCAGGCTCTATACATAGTAGAGGGCAGGAAGGAACATGGCAAGTGGTATTACTCTACTATTTTTTATAATTCACTTTATTTTACTGACTTTTATTCCTTGATGCCCCACGTGAGTGTACCTGCTCTCTCTGGACCGGCACCATTTATCTTTACCCATTCCTTGCTGAGACTGACGTGCCAGTGCAGCACTGCAAATTATCTGTAACTGCCATTCACCAAGTGATGCATCTGACACTTTACTTTGGAGGCCCGGTCAGCATCCCTCTGCCTGCTCGCCTCTCTGCCTGCCTCCAAGCCCCGGCCAGAGAGTGCAAAATCCCAGCACAGAACTCTCCTCTTGCAGAAAGTGGGAGAATCAGCTCTCTGCAGTCATGGCAGTCTAAGTGCCAGGAAAGGGGAGAGAATCCAGCCACAGTCCTCAAAGTCTCAGAACTATATTCTGGTGTCTGAGCATCGTTTTGTGCCCTTGACCCAGTTTTATGAGAGAGTGAGACACCTCTCAAAAGCCTCCAATGATCTGAGTAAGGCACTGTATGACTGGGAGTAGGAGGCATCAAGTCGGGACACTGACGTCTGTCTGAATGCAGCCCTGACGGCAAAGTCCCAATTTCTTTGTGAAGCTGAATGTACTGCCTTGGCTGCATTTTACCCAGATTAAGGGCTTGGTGCCACTCCAGCTCTCCTCCAGCTGCTCGTCCCATACCCATCCTCCTACCCGCCAAGCAGGTGTCTGGCCTTGTTCAGCCAGACCATCCCAGATCAGCGTGATTGTTTCTTCAAAGAGAATTTTTAGCCAGATTAATTACTTTTACTAGATTAATTAATTTGACTTGATCTGATTTCAGAAGTTCCTCAGAAATCTGCTGAGGTTAGGACTATCTACTTTGCCTTATTGCCATAGGTCCTGGGTTCCTCTGCCCTTGAAGTGGATCCAGCTCTCCTCTGGCAAGTTGCAGGCGCCTTTTACTTCTTTTTTTTTGATGAAAACTGTGGGGAGGGGGGAAAGCATGAGAAGACAAAGCAAGGTTTCACAAGCTGTGGTCACAGTGGTCAGGCAGTATGCAGAGAACAGTCTCTCAGCCAAAGCACAGGGCCCTGAGCCAAGCTTTCTGCATCCTTTTTGTCAGTTCTCCTACACATTTCCTGGAGGATTTTGAAGGAATCGTTTAAGCTAAATTGGGCATTTGCATCCAAAAGAGCAACTAAAGTAGCTTGATTTTCAGAGGTGCTGAAAACTTACAGCTTCTATTCAAAAAAGAAAAGTTGTGGGGTTTTTTAGAGGGCACGAAGTGCCTGCCCTTAGAGCCCCAGTTTCCTCATATGGTCTTCATCTTCCTTTGCCTCTGCTTTCCACATCTGTAGGCTAAGGGGAGCAACATCTAACTCAGAGGGCTCAGAGAGAGTTAATTCAGTAATGTTTGCAAAGTGCTCTGAGATCTCAGATGGAAGGCACTATATAAATGCAAAGTATTATTTTATGAAGATCAGTTAGTAGCACTTCATCATTTCAAATGGCACCAATTATACACAATGTACATTGATATATACACTCTATTTTCATAAAGTGCTGCTGCATTTGATTCAAACTTATTTGCAGTCTGATAACTACACAGATATTAATAATGCCAGGAAGAAGAGAGTTTTGCATAGTTTATCATTTGTAAAATTATTTTCCAAGCATTATTTTGTATGCACTGAATGCCAGATGCACCAACTTGTGCACTGGCCTGTGCGCAAGGCCCTTGTACTGTTCCAGTGACACAAAGCAGACATAAACTCTTGTATCTGTTTTGTGTCACCAAAGTAGGGGCGTAATAGCCAAACTGTGCCAGTGAAGCTGACTGTGGACAGGTTCAGGCTGTGAATGGTGAAAGGTGACATCTTTTAAACAGAATAATTAATTTTTCCTTAAAGACATAACTACAGCTTTCTGCAAATGCAAAGCCTCAACAGATACTTCAAATTAAGACCATGCGTATAATCTTCTGTCCATTTTCAGTATACAATAGCATAATTTACCCAGGTCCAATTAGAACATCTAGAGATGCCCCCCCCCCA
>VXBO01000758.1:750729-803019 GCA_013400135.1 Rhinoptilus africanus | reverse complement strand
AAAAAAAAAAAAAGAACTGTTCCTGTAGCTTTGCCAGTCCTTTCTTTTTCAGATGATGCATATGGCATCACTAAAAAAAGCTACCAAATCATATGGCTAAACTCAGAAGCAGTGTGCAGTTTCGTATGTCCAACATTATTTTCTCTGGTAAAACACTGGAAGGCAAACCATGAGTTTTCTTTCATCCTCTCACCTCTGTCTCTGTGAGTTGCATCTGTATTCCCCCATCGCATTCTCAGCCTTTGCAATTGTTTTAGAGGACTTACGCTATTTGGTGCTCGCTCTTTTTGTCCCTTGCTTGGCACACTGCAGAGAAAAAGCCCTCAGGCATCGTGGTTGTTGAACAGCTGGAGAACTTGAGCTAATGTGTCCCACTGGCTTCTGAACTGGCATAGTTAGGCCTCATTAATTTGCATTTAACCATGTAGACACACCTGATGTGGTCTCTGCTGGGCTCACAGCCTTTAAAACATAGCTAAACAGCACTTGAGGACAGAGGTGAGCCAACCTGTCAGAATTTGCCTATGGGCAAGAGCCACTAGACCTATCCCCTGTCCCCAAAGAGCAGGAAGATGCTCAGGATGGGGTCTAAGGAAGGGAACAAGTCCCACCACTCCTTCATGTACCTCTCCATTCTTTGCTGGCTCAGCCATAGCTGCTGGCCAGCTTCTTCCCAGAGCAGGGGTTCAGCTGACCCAGCACACTGTGGCCTCGCCACAGGTGGGAGCGGCCCCTAAACCCCCTGGAAACACATTGAGCTGCAGAACCATAATGCAGACCCTCTGCCTGCTGGGTGCTGACAGCCCTGTGCACTGAGGCCGTGGTAGGAAGCTGTGGCTGTGTTGGAGGAGGGAGGTGAGGTGCCTGGAGAGGGTCCTGGCATCCCGCGAAGTCACGCACAGGTTTTGCAACTAGGCACCATCCCTTGCTAGTGCAGGAGGCAGTGAGGAGATGATGTTCGTATGTCTGTGCTGGAAGTCTTTGACTCTGTGTTCTTAAAGACACAGATAGCAAGCACAGAGGGCACTGGCCCCCTGCTGATTTGAATTTGCAGTTCACTTGAGCTCGGTTTCAAAAAAGCCTTTCATTTGAGTACATAACATATCAACTTCCCCACTACCTCACATGCAATTTAAGAAAAACTATTCAGAGCTTTGTAACCTCTCACAGTGGTTCAGACGGTCCTAGGCTTCAGAAAATATCTGGGAGTATACAAAGAAATTATATCTTCAAATGAATGTGTTTTCGTCAGGTTCTCTCTGCATCTGAGAGCTGTGCTGTTTGTGAGCCTGATCTATTTGAAGACAGCTGCATAATTTAAGTTATTGATGGAAGTATCTGTAGGATAAAGATTTTTGGTTTCCCCATTTTTTCTCAGCCATATTTTACTCCCTCCCTTTGAGTCCATGCCAGCACAGTGGGCTTAAATATTTGATGGCAAGAAAATTGCTTTATTTAGCTTATAGTTGAGGATAAGACTTTTCTAGCAATGGAACTACAAAAATCATCTTAGCACAAGATCTAGAGGAGAAGGGTTTTATGTGCAATTGCACAACATGACAAAATGTTCAGATCATAGAAGTGAAGGCTGGCTATTGACACAGCGGCGGCAAAGTGAAGTTCAAGGCATAAACCAAGAGCAAATGGCAGCACGGCAGATGCAGGCTGTGCATGAGAAGTGAGTGGGCTGCGAGTTGAAATGGACACCACTGAAAATCTGACAAATTTATTGGTGGTTTCACACCTGGGAGTAAATCTGCCATAGTTTCTATGAATGGCACGGGGGACTTGCAGTTTTTTCAAAGTGGGACACCCTGACTTCAAGCCGAGGTATTCGAGGTGCTTCTGACCCTCAGGTGACCAGGTAAAAGTGGGATGGTTTTGCAAAGGGCTGACTGGCCACAGTGGTATTTGCACATCCTCAGCATCTTTTAATTCCTTGCCATGAAAAGAGGAGTACCCAGCTCAAGTGTGAATTCATTTCAGTACTCGTGCACAGATATCTTTTTATGCCATATTTGATTTGATTTGATTTGATTTGATTTGATATTTTTATGTAGGTACTGCATTTCTAAACACTATAATCCAACATCTTGTAAAAAAAAGTGTTTCAGACAGGGGAGGAAACAGTGTGCAAAGTTCATTTTTCAGGGCTTCCCCTCTGCTGACCTAAAATATAACTCAGGAGTAGATAACAAATGTATACCCTTAGTCTAGATTTTAATGGGTACACCTCCACACAGAAAAATTTGCCATGCTGAACACTTGCTTCCTTAAGAGAGGCCCAGTGTAGAAAACTGGGATATAACAACACACAAAATAACAGAATAAAAATGCCTATTGCCATGTTTGCTTATTACACACTTTGATCAAGCCAATCCTATTAGCTTGCTTCCAATCTTTTAATGAAGCTACTGTGTGCAGAGCTTTAGCAGGAGGTACTTGATGCATTTCAAAACAGAGAGCTTTTGGTCAGGCAGGGCTCAGAAGCAGAAGCCTTTCACACTGAGTTAAGGGAGTAATTCCCAATGGGCAGCACAAGAGCAAGAATTCATATCTTTTTTCTGTAGCTGGCATTGGCTGTGAAAGGATGCAGCCACGCAGGGTCAGCTGCAAAAAGCTGCGGCAGCTCAAGATTTAAGTATGTTCCAGCTGCTCCTTACTGCCCTTCAGCTGGAGGTCAGCAAGCAGGGAGCAGAGAACTGGAGGCTGGGCAGAAGGACATCATCTCCCGTTCCACTTCCATACTTAAGTCGTTAACAGCTCAGTTTGTCTAAATTCCACCCCTACAACAGTCATTTTGCCAGCACGGTTATAATAATTAGTTGGTGACTATGCAAAATGAGGAAAAACTCGACAGACTTCATGTGAAGAAAACCCTGATTAAATCTGAAAAACTGAACGTGGAACTCAGAATCAAATATGGGCAAGCTGGGTTGCCAGGGTGGGTGGTATGGCCTTAAACCGCAAGCCTTCGGTTCCTGAACAGGTGACCCCGCCAGGAATTTTCACCTCTGTTCACGTGGCAGCTTGGTCTTCCAGGCTTAACTACTGGGTGAACAGGAATCAGAGGGAAGAGTTCCCTTATTTGTTTAAAGGAACTGTAAGACCTAGAAAGGTGATGAATTACAGCAAGACCCAGATCAGACTTAGAATGCACACAGCCCATTTCTCAGACTTTTAGTGCTTTTCTTCTTTAATTGGACTTGCTGTACTGTGGTTTCGGCTTATTTGAATCAAGCTTCAGATGTGTTTGGATTTATTCTATCTTGGATGATGCCATGTGATATTCCTGGGATTCAGAGAAGACTGTAGGATTCTCATAGGTATTTTAAACTGAATTTTAATGGGAAAGGTGACATGGATTGTCACACAAACAGAAATTGCCATGGCTACCAATAGTGCTAATCCAATGCCATGACTGACTAATCCTGACCTCATTGTGCTCAATAAAGAACTAAGAAAAGATTTCTGCAGGTTGGTTGGTTTTCCAGCTATGATACCAGCAGCTATCTAACCCGACACAGCTTGAGGAATTTGCATGGATTATGGGCATGGATTGAACAGCGTCCCAGAAAGCTACTTTTATAAATAATGCCTTTTGAAGATCACTAACAGAGTGCAGCACAGGGCTAGCTCATCTGAGCTCTGGGATGAAATGGAGACCTTATGCTCCCCTCTTTCATACAAGAGCACAGGGACAAGATCAACATAGCAATTACTGCAGGAGGTATTGCGTCAACTATCAAGTTAATGAAATTAAACAAGTCCCTGGAGCTGGCTGATTTTGCTGCTTCATTACTAGACCTTTTGTTCAGATAGTGCTCCATGAGATCCTGAACTCGGGAGCTATCAGCCAAGGAGCCATCTTAGCACTGAGATTTTGGAGTAGGTGCAGGTCGGGACTGAAATCCAAACAGCTGAAAGGCTTTGCAGCTGCTCCGTCGGGCTGCGTGGCTGGATCCTGTACAGTGCTCTGTGTGTGTACAAGTGCAAAGAAGAAAATGATGAGCAGGGCAGTGAATTCAGCAGGCAGCAATGAAACCACTGCTGTGTGGAGGCCAAGCAGCTTGTCCTTGGCAGCAGGAGTAAGGCCAAAGCTGGGGCTGTATGGCTCAGAAGTTCATTTGCATTCTGCCAATCCACTTTAAAGCTGTTGTCTTCAGGGATACCGTTCTGCAACTGTATTCCCCTGGACTCCAGGTTGTGAAAGAAGGCCAGAACAAGCCCTACATGCTCCCAGAGTCCCTTGAGGGCTGCAGGAAGACTCTCACAAAAGCATTTGCCTGGTTGCCTTGGCCCATCACACAGGGATTAATTTCATGAGGACCTTGAGACTTCTTTAGTTTCAGCTCTTGGAGTTATGCCTACTGCTGAGTGCTGGCTCTGCTCTGAAGTGGCCTCTGCTCTCCCTACAGTCTCTGAATTTGTGCAATTTCCATTTTCTCCTTTCACTTTAAAGCACAGTACCAGTGCGCAGACTGCAAATGAACAAGAACACATCAATGTCACAGGCATAGAGAGTTCCTATACAAAATAAAATCTTTCACTTTGAATAAGCTCTAAACATTGTTCTGCAGAACACATCCCTTACCAAAACGTGCCCTATTTTACCAGCCGTTTCTTTAATTACCCTTCTTGCACAGCAAATGTGGAAAGATGTTGTGAAATTGCACTGTATTCAGGGGCTCTCCAAATTCTGGCAGGATTTGGAGGGAAAATGAAATACAAAGGTTTTCCTCCCATTTCTGGTTCCTAGCGTAGCCTTTCACCTCCTCTCTTTCTCCTCACCCCAAAACTGCTAATACTTGTCCAGCATGTCCAGCATTTCCATGCAAAACAATAATTGTATATTTAAATTATGTATTGTTTTCTTTATTTTTTTCAGAACACAACGACAATGAAACTAGACTGATGCTGTCTGCACAAGTCATGCAGGAATAGTGCGCCAGTGGACAGACATCTGAGCTACTGAAATAACCCTCAAGAGGTGAGTGCTGAGCATCTGTCCAGGTAAGGAGATGCCTCTCAGTTCAACAGATTTCTCAATGGCACTTTCATTCCTCTATATCCGTTTTTTGCTAGCCTGAGGAGAGCCATCTCTGTGCTCAACTCCTGTCAGAAAAGATGAGCTACACTGCTGATTATTTGCTGCTGGGAAAGTCATTCTAGTGAACTGTAAGAAAAATCATCTGCCCAGGAGTGCTGTCAACTGCAGAAACATAGAGATCTAAAACAAAGACACACGTGCACACACCTTGACCAAACCTGCTGGTTTGGGACTGTGAATGTAGGCGATTTCAAAGGAGAGTAGGGGTGGGGGTTCCAGTACCCATGGAAAATAAATTGGAACTGGGTGCCTAATTATATTACCTTTTATGAAAATCCTAGCCAGCATCTGGAGTTCTGTGCTTTGTCAAAATTATGCCACCGATATACTTCTCTTTTGATGCATAAAATACTTGAACGTAACTGCCAAAACTATTCCTCTTACCTACCTCCTGTGCAGCTGCCTGGCATTCAATCAGTCCTCAGGCCAGGCTGTGTGAGAGACGGAGTAGACAGTCAAAGAAGACCTCTCTGTTCACGCGTCTGGGTTTCCGTCAGTCTGATGTGCAAGCCTGTTTGGTGGAAATGTGCTGTTTGGTCATGCCTGTGAAATGCCACTTGTTCTGGAGGCTCACTGAAAGGGGACTTGGATGACACTTTAATCAGGTGGCAGGAGGGTTTGCCCAATGGCATCAAATAGTGCTCCCAGCTCAGAAGAGGGGCTCTATTATCTTTGAAACATAAGATGCAAGAGCTCTTTTAAAGCCAGGGAGGGAAAGGAAGGGGAGGATATGAAATGAGATAGTAAGCAAGTACTCTGACCCATGAGGCCAGAATGGATGGAGAACCATCCCGAAACATGAACTAACAGCTTGTGGTGGCTCAGGGAGGCAGCCAAACACAGTCTGCAGCTGATATCAAAGGTTCCCAGCAACACTCTGAAACTCAAATTGTTTAGGAAATGCCACTTTAAAGTAGTCGTCCTCCCTTTTTGCAATAAGTCTCTGCATGCATTGGAGTCAGTGTGGGCTTGATTTTGATATCTGTTCGATTTTTTTTGTATACCATTCCGAGAATATGGCTCAGACTTGGTTTTCAAAGTGAGGGCTTGATTTTTCTGAGTGCTCAGAACTCTTGTTTACTTCAAGAGGAGATGCAGACACTCATCTCTTCTGAAAATCAGGTCCATCTTGTGTGAGCATGTGGTTCTTTTTATTTGCAGCAAAACTAAAAAGAAGTTTTGATGGAAAACAAGTTTTATATCTTCTCTTTCATACAGACAACATGTAGAACTGCCCTTGGGCTTTCAATATATTTACATGCTTTCACAATTAACCCTAATGGGACAAATGTGGCATTTTTTTTCTTCTCTGAGCAGATACACTCAAAGCTGCAAAACATCCAGTGTTTAAATAGATCTCATTATATCAGCTACACCAAATCTCTCCTCTTTATATACAGAGGATTAGACTTCTTTTCACTGTCATGCAACATTAAAATAGGAAGGCATACACAAGGCTGACATGGATTTGACAAAAATTAATGATTTGTACATCACTTTAATGCTTTAAATCTGCAATTCATGTATGCTAATTAGGTCATAATGGGGCTGTTTGAGAACAGAACTGTCATCAGGCTGCTCTGGCGGTTTCTGGGAGCCGAGATACAGCCCTGCCTTCCCCTGGTTGGCTCCTGGAGCCTGTGCTGTAACCTGGCAGATCTATGACACCATTTCTTTCTTGCACAATTGTTTCCTGGATGTGGTACTTTAATCTATCAGAGTTATGATGGCATATCTCAAATAGCGAGCTCCTGGATCCTGCAATACATCCTGGTGGAAACGGCATCCAGGCGCTATATCTCAGTGATTGATTCCTTGATTTTAAACTGTCACACTCTATCTCATAGGGCAGCTGTCAGCTTCCCAGATGCATGAAGCTGTATTTATGCAGTGTGCTATGAAAAAAAAATATATATGACGATTTTATTTACAGATAAGTAAGGTTGTAAAACTTAGGAAAAACAAAAGGGGATTCAAAAACATGTCCATATTTTATTTTTCAGCTGAAAAGCCTGGCGTATCTCTCTGTTGCAGGAGAACAAAACTGCTCCCTTGTTCAAAGATCTCTTTAGTTTTACACCAGTGGTGCAAAGACAAAAGCTGTCACAACAGAGGGAGAGAAAACCAGAAAGCACCTTCACAAATGGGACAACGGGAAGCAGCGCATCTTGCAAAACGATAACGGTGCAGAGCATTGTGCTGTGTGATAACATGAGCTGCTGTCTTTGCTGACAACTGTTCTTTACAGGTTCTACCAAAGCCCAAAGCTGCTTTATAGTTTGAACACGGTACTTTGCATGGAAATTCCACAAAGCATGTGGTAACAAAGGAGAAAGTTATGCCTTGCTGGGAGTTTCTTCAGGGAGAGTGTTATAGGTGTCATGGGGCTGATCCAAGCTGCCTGAGGATAGCTTGATCTTTCAGTCAGCTCCAGATTATAAAGGAGTATTTTCAGGAGACCTACCACACTCTTTGTTCTAGAAAACTGTAAGAAAGGCTAAGTATAGATGAATGTTTAAAGATTACAGGATTTTAACAACAGTTCTGCAAGGAATGCTGTATTTTAAAAAATCTGGGAAGCAACAGACTCAGGTAGCAACTGGATTCTTCTGCCTGTGGGACCCCTCTTTCTGACTCCTCTTTTGGCACATTGTCTTCAGCGTTGTTCTCCCTCTTGTTTCCTCTCTATCTATACACACACATACAGAGACATCCGTTTACTCATATTTATGGTCAGAACTGTACTCGTGGTGAGTGAGCATTTTCTACAGCTAATGAAATCCTGTCCCATTAGGATATCTACCCGTCAGGTCTTTCCTCAGCCTACGTACCTGTACAGTACCTTGTAAATGTGGGGTATTTTCATCACACTAACAGTAATAACACTGTTCCTCATCCATTTGTAACAATTATTTTAAAGAAATATGATCATTAAAGTTCATTTTCTCTGGCACTTTGCATGGTCATATGTAGAAGAAGAAACCCTCCTATAGCATGTCTGTTCCCTTGTAGAAAAGAACATTCAAAGCGTATCTTCAAGGCAAAGCCACCCATTCATAATCTCACTTTACAAGTACAGTCAACAATCTAAATGAAAATGTAGAAGGTCTGCTAGGCAGCATCTCTTGCCTACTTTGTAGATAGAGTGCCAGGGTACGTGCTGGATGATCTAAGAAGTGCTGACGTGGCAAATCTTGGAGTAGTAGCCCATTTTGACCACTCTGCAACACTTTTATGCGAAGTGGTAATGTAGACAGTATGGACTACAGAATAGCTGTAGGTTTTGTACTGTGCCTCAGAGTCCCAACAGAGATTAAAGCTCTCCTGTGGTTGGTGCTGCATACTCGTCATAAGAGACGATCCCCCTCCCAAAGCTTGCAGTCAAACAGACAAGACAGATGAAAGATGGGAAGTAGAAGAGGCACACAGAAGTGAAGTGATTTGCCTGAGGTCACACAGCAGGTCAGTGACAGAGCCAAGAATAAGAAGCCTTGCTACTTCTTGCCAGCATGATGTCCGTTGCCTAAAGCTATGTGCAGAATAGCTTCTCTCAGGCTGAAATGCTCACAGCCTTCTGCAGGGCCACTGCCAGCAGCAGAGTGCAGCTGCGCTGTTGAACGGTGGCTTTTACTTTCTGCAAGAGAGCTCTGTGCGTGGCCTTTGCGGGGCCTGAGCCCAGGGCAGCGCAGCGTGAGTTTGTGCGGCTGTCCTGGCGCTGTCTCCTCACTGACCTGGCAGCCCTGTTGTACCACTGAGGGGTAAGCACAGTCCTGGTGCCGAACAGAGTCTGCGCGCATAAGAGATGTTCTTCAAGTCATCACTACTAAATACAGTATTCGCCAGTAGTGAGTTGTGACGAGCTCCCTTTCTCCTTCCCCCTCACCTGGGCTAGCTGTGTTTTATTGATTGGCAAAAAGTCTTTCTTGTTGTGCTGTTCTTTAGTACTTACTCATGATGAAAAGAGTATCTTTTCTTTGCAGAGGGAGACCAGAGACCACATGTGAACTTGAAATATGTTTGTGTAGGGCCATCTTTCAAGAGCTTATAGTTGAGATACTCTTCCACTGCTACTCCAGGTCAGAACTGGCTTCCCTGTTGGAGTAAAATAAATAAAGGTAAATGCCTCTGTAGCCTCACAAGTATAATTCAGCACAACACTGGACAGGACAGAGACAACCTGTCTAATGACTTCTCCAGCTTTTGTTGGCTTCTCTGAATGAAGTTTGCTCCTGATAAGACAAGCAACTGGAGCCAGGCCAAAGGAAACAACAGGGAATCCAGACAAAGCATTTGTCATAAGCATGATTCAGATTGTCTTTGACTAGTATGCTGAGGTTTTATAAGTACCATAATTGATTTAAGCCCTGGACCTTCTCGTCCTTGCTTAGAAGTTGCACGTCACGTGGTGCATCAGACCCGTGCAGGACTATGTAAAGGAACATGTAATGTACATGGAAAGTACAAGGTGTAAAGTGAGAGCAGATAACATTAAGGTGTGACAGTATGTGCTTAGTGATAGTCGTAATCTGAGAAAACAGGATAAATACAATCTTCAGTGTGTGTTTTGTTTGCTTTAGGTAGAAATTGCCTCCTGATTCTCTGGATACAGCAAACTTGTCAGCAAGCAGTTTAATGCCAGATTGATTTTTCCAGCAGTCCTTGTCCTACTCATCATTTCACATTTAAACATACTGAGAGATAAATCCCCCATGTTTGCAGTGAAAAGCAGCAGCTCTTTCTACAGGGACTTCTGTTATTTGGTGAAGTTCACCATGCAGGACAGGAAATCCATTGCTAAAGAGGCAGGATGTGAAAATACTGGCCCAGTTTCTGTTCATTTGTCCTCAGCGTCATCACTGATGTTTTCAGCATCACCAGTGTCACATTCCTTGTGGCAAATAAGTCAGCTTTTCCCAAAATTATGCCGGTGTTTGGTATCCAACTGGAGACACCCTGGGCCAGAGTCCCACTGGTGGCAAACAACCATAGCAAACGCCGACCACTGCGTGTCAGCAGTGGCTGCCCAGCACTTGAGACACCCACACCGAGTGGCACTTCTGCCTGAGCTCCTGAACTTTCTGTGGGCCCAATTCCAGCCTTTTTAGAAATGCCTTCCCCTGCTCAAGGAAACCAAGGGCCTTTTAAGATATGTCTGACGCTCTTTCTCCTTCAATTTAGCTGCCTCCCGTTTCTGCACCTCTGTCAGGCAGCCTTCTCCATATGCATGTTGCCTGTCATCTTGCTCAGAAAATGCAACTATAAAGCATAATTAGTATTAATGATGTGAGAGATTGAGTTTCTTATTTGTATTAATTGCTGATTAATGCTTTAAATGTCTCTACCACTTACAAGGATTTTAAATTAGAAGTATTCCTTTCTGTAGTGTCTTCTCGGAGGGGGGCTCTTACTGACTGGCACTGACTAGCCCAGAGTGTGCCATGAGGTTGTTTATATGTTCAGGTCTGTTACCACAAAACAGGGAAAACACTGAGGGAGCTTGCTTAAGGAGGAAGAATTATTTCACAGCTAGCGCTGCATTGAGCTGCGTGTTTGGATTTTAAATAAAAAAACATGTCTGTGGAGCTGGAGGGGCTTTGTGTGAGCCCCTTGGTATCATCATAACCTACAGGTGGAGCAGGATCTCAGCTTTTGTTGTGCCTGTTGGGGAGAGGGTGGAGGAAGTCGGTGCCCGTTTCTCTGTTAAGGGAGCTTCTGTAAACCAATCTCTAGGGCTACCAAGGAGCAGCACTTGGCTCTGGTTTGACAGCTGGAGGCTGGGACAGCGTTCCTATACCTAGGGTCAATGTATTGTTTAAGCATTTAACTTTGTGTGTCAATGTATCATTTAAGAAAACAGTGTCCCCAGCTTCTCAGCCCAGCCCTGCAAATAGCAGTGACTGCTAAGGAGTCCAGACAGTGACCTCTTTGGGAAGCAGAAGTGGTCACAGAGAGCAGCACAAGAAATGTCCATGTTCAAAACCCAGTCCCTACATATGAATTAGACAGGTAGGATAAGGATTGTGTCTGGGGGAGTATATGGGTATATCAATGTACCTATTCCACAGGAACAATTTCCTAAGGGGACAAAAGGGGAATATACAGCCCATGAAATATACCTCTGAATCGCATGAATTCATCCATAGAAGGGTTTATATTGACATAACTTGTTTACAGAGAGCAACCAACCTGAAAGTTCTTAAGCTGTCTGGACCTGCACCTAGAAACAGCAGTCCCATCTTCTGTGTAGGTATCTGACAATATTGCTTTGCTACTGCTGCTTTGCAGTTTAATTCAGTTTCTGCATTCTGCTACCAGTGTGCAGGTCGCAGCTGGAAGAAGTAAATGCCTTGACTCACACTGGTCAAATGGGACGGTTTAAGATGTTATCATTTTCCAGTTGTTTCTTATTATACCACAGCAGTTCACAGTAGGGGTGGTGGGAGGGAATATGTGCTGTCTGATCACTGGGGTCAAGGCTGTGTGAAACCGCTGGACCAAGAAATGAAATGGTGAGGCAGAGGCTGGTGGTCCCTTCCAGATGTTCCAGAGCTTCTTGTCAGAGCCCTGCATCCCAACTGGAGGAGGGACTTCAACGGCAGTTTTCCACTGAGATGAGGAAAATAAGTTTAAAATTTCCATCCCATGAGCACTGGATCCTAGGGTGAGACTGCACTTGCTGAATATATTCCAGAGGAAGAAGCAATCTCTTGCTCTTTGCCCTCAGCTGGGGTGGGATGCTTGCAGGAGTGTGAAGGTGGTTGCAGGCAGCCATTATCCACATAATTTTATGTTATCCACACAAAAGGAGCTGTGGCTTGCAGGGATGGACCTTCCCCACAGGAGGGAGTGGGTTTATATGTATGTCTTCCCATAGGTGAGTACTTCCCAATTTGAGGAGAGGACAGCCTGGCTGTTATTGAATGCTGAGATTGCTACTGTGAAACTGCTCTTCTGCACTCTGTATTAACTCTGAGGGGAGGAGTTTCACTCCAAGGATGCCAAGTGTAAAGGAGTGCATCACCCACCTGCCTGTCCTGAACAGTGTGCTCTCATTGGCAGTGAGTGGGCTCATGAGCTTTCACATGAATGATACTGCATTAAACCAAAATATTTATCCTAAGGCTTTGTTTTGAAAGCAGGTATGGCCTTTCACTTAGCTCCTCGATGACATCTTAGTCTCTGTTTCAGATTTGTGGCCTTTCTGGGAAGACTCTGAACTCTGGTTTCAGTTAATCTAAGAAGAGTTTTTTCTTTTTTATCTGATTCAGGCCACTCACATAGAAAGAGATGTCCCTGTTACTGGAAGGTTTGTGAAGCTTATTTCAGCTCTATAAAAATATGGTTCTGACAGGCCTGTAATGGAGGAGGCCTCCTGGGAGGGCAGATGTGAACTAGTGGTCTGGCAGTGGGCTGCCCGAGGTGTTCATATGTCCGACAGCACTGAGGTCAGCTGTGCTTCCCAGCCCGTGCTCTCGGAAACGCAATGTGGCCCTTTCCTTCTTGTTGTTAAGATTCTTCACAAGAACTAAAATGACACATTTTCCAATCCATTTAACTTTTTACTTCATAGAATGTTTTAAAGTAGTAGTTTTTTGACACGCTTGCAGATTTTAAATTCAATAAATAAATCTTCCTATTTTTTAAAGTCTTTTGATCTCTGTAAACGTGATAAATGGACCAGAAACCATAGGGAGGTAAGAGGGGTCTCAGATCCATAGCGTGCATATTTAACTACAGGAGCAGCACACTGTCTGCAGATGTGATTTAAGACAGAGTTAAGATCCCAGAGTTCCTTATGCTGGGTTAGGTGTTGCCTTTCTCTGCCAGCCCTGGGACACGAGCTGTCCCCTGCTTCCTCCATGAGGACAAGCCCAAGATTGCCGCTAAATCCTACACCAGAACTGATGCAGACCTGCTCCATCTCTCTGTGGGCAGAGTATTTCAGCCTCTCTGGGAGTGCTCCTGACTGCATGTTGCAGCCTGTGACCCCGGAGATGCACAGCACAGTCTCCCCCAGCGCTAGTCACATTACTGCACTCTGTTGGGTTTGCCCAAGTGGCGCACTGCTCCACGGACCCTCAGCAGTCTGCCTGCATTAAAAGGCCTTTTAGCACACACAGAATTGTGAGGGATGTAGGACTGCTTGGGGTTCTTAGTCGCATATTTGTCTTGTCACTCGACAGCTGGGGGGAAACACACATTTGCGATGAAAATGGGGCTACAAATGGACATTTTAGCAGTGTGTCTGGAGCTATTATGTTGACTGTCATCTGAACTCTTTGCCCTCCTCTGTGACAACTCAGGGAGGGAATAATTTTCAGCATTCTCCTAAAAGTGTCTATGTCTCATACAAACAGTCTGATATAAACTGATTTCAACTAGGAGCTATTAGAGAACACTGCAGAGCCACTCTGCAGTGCCCCAGTCCAGCTTTTGGTTGTGCGGTGTTGATACTATCAGTGTAAGGAAAGCAGGAAATTCCACACCCTGCACTGGAAAATAAAGGAAGAAGTTGGATGACAATTTTCAGGCCATTTAGCAACAGATTTGTGACCTATTTTTTCTTTTTTCAAACAATGGCTGATAGACCGAGGCTTGTTTTTCTCTTTTATTACAACTATTCAGGAGTTACTTTCTTTTCATTGAGCATGTGCATGAGCGTGAATGTTTTACAAAAGCAGCAAATAAGGCTTTCCCTGGGCCCCGTTTTTCCAGTCCTCCCCTTTTGCATGGTAACTAGAATTCAAATTCTGCAAAAAATAGCTCAAAATACAGGCATGCGTGTGCAGTGCTGACTTAATCAGTATTCTGCATTTTCATTGGTAAGACCAGTGCAGCCTGCCCACGAGTTTCGTGTAGCTATTAGAGAGGAAGAGGAAAAGAAATGCCAGCCAGTCCAAACACAGAATATTGAAAAGGTCAACAAAGTAGAGCATGCTGCTATGATTCATAGAGACTTTAAGAGTCTAATATTTCATCTCATGACAAAGATTGTAATGAGAACTGAAAATGGCACAACATTAATTCATCTTTGTGACAAACACCATAATGAGAGTGGAAGTGTACAAGCTTCAAATATTCCTGCTACTGATCTGTGGTCCTTGTTCTGTAAGAGGACACAAACCCCAACTGCTCACTTAAGAAATCTAAAACCAACAACTTCCACAGCTACCCTGAACAGCCCGTGACATGTTCTGATGCTAATGCAAGCGGAGAGCGGCACAAGCCTGCCAAAGGCACCCAGATCTGTTGTGTGCTGCCCAAGCACGCGTGGCACACAAGCACACAGTCTGGCTGCCATGGCAGGTCCATGCTGAACTACGGAGGTGCATGTGTGTTTGTACAACTGTATAACAGACACGCTTGCATAGGCTTATGCCCACAATGGTAGAAACTCCCTTAGATACTGGAAGTTGGCTGCGGACAAAGAAGATAGGCTGGATGGTAGCAACAAAGCCCATATTTTCTGCCTCTGACAACTCTTTTTATAAATGGAGGGGGAGAAGGTACGTATGTGTAGAAAGCGCTTTCATCCACTACATTTTTAGTCGGCATTTTCCATGTTATCCTTAGGGTCACAGCAAGTTAAGCAGAGCATGAATTGCAAGTCTAATTTTATTTTCTGTTGATTTGCTTTAAAAAAAGAAAAAATGAGAGGGAGAGAACAAGAAAAGGCATGGCATATGGACTGTGGCAGCAGTTCTTGGAAATGCTCAGATTCGCTAAATAAACAGACATGTATTCTTGAGCATTGTGATACAAGAGGCTGTGATGTCATACTTCACTTTCTGGGCACCGGGCACAGCCTCTGGCTTCAGCTCCAGGGGCTGCTCTGACATGGTGAGTCTTTTGTCCTTGTAGAGTGTGGCTGGATATCGCCCTCCACCCTGCCCTTAGGTTTCCAGGTGGCCCATCACTTTGTGTACCTCAGTGTCTGGCTAACGATCTTGATCCCCTTCCCCGAAGAGACTTAACTATGATTATGTGCCAAGCATCCTGAAAAGCTTTGGATGTCTGATAAAAAGCAAAGAAAAGAACTGGCAGTTTTCAGGGGTCTGGCCCCAAAACACAACTTGGCTACTGGGACCCGGCCCTGAACAGCACCTAAAATGTTGGTAGAGCAGGATAATTTTTCTGTCTGAGAGCAGGAATCTGCTATGGCGTGGATCACATTAACCAGAGGGATCACATTAACTGGAGAGATTCTTGTTGATGGTCCTTTCCCTTCCTTTCCCCCCATGCTTGCAATTGCAGATTTTCCTTCAGGCGATGGAAGCAATTTACTTGCTTAAGTAACATTAGGAAAGTATTTAACGTATATTTAACAGTGTCACAGTGCAATTTAGCAGCTGGAAACAAGGAGCAAATGAGCACCATGTGACATACCAGCTCGTAATGGGCCATCCACAAGTGCTCCGTGGAGCATAGTTTAAGAATCAGTGTCTTATTCTATGTTTTAAAGAAATCCATATTAATAAAATACTCTGTCTCTCTCACACAAACATACCCAGACACGCAGAGATGGGTGTTTCACACTGCAAACCATACAGACAGAAGATGTGTTAGCCGCTAATGAAGTGGAGCTCTGGGAAGGGCTGCAGCAGCTGCCTAAAAGCACAGAGTCACACTACACAGCATGCTGGAGTGGGAAGTGAAGAGAAATATTGTATCAGGTTGTAACTACAGGAGGAATTTAGAAAAGCAGGAGGAATTTAGAAAAGCAGAATGTGATCACCCACACTGAAATTTAATTAGACCTCCAGAGCTTCCACCCTCTCACAAAAGGTGTCGTAGGATTGCCAGCAAAGGTGAGCAGTTACTATTCTTGTGCTTGGCAATGTATAAACAGGCAAGATGATATAATTTATATCCTGAAGACTTAACAGTTTAAAGCCCCCAATTAGAGTGTCAGGAACGAAAGCGAAGTAGAGACAAGAGGGGAGAGGTGGGTTGGGAGGAGGGAAGAGTGTGTATGGTTAACTTAGGTTTTGGCCTTTGTGAGACTATCTATCTGCAGTGCTTAAGGTGCAAATGTGTGTATATTTTCAGGGTCAGAGCTTCCTTGAAAACAAGCTTGTAGAAGATAAGTTAAAATGTGGAGGAATGGGGTGGTCAGAGGATGTTAGAGAACAAATATGTATATATGAAACGCAGGTTTTCACCTACACTTCATAGATACGTTGAGGTTCCAAGTCATCTGAAAAAAGTTTCTTGTTAAAGAGGCAACAGTCCCATGATTGCTGAATCCTGTCCCAAGGGAAGAGGTAGAAGGGCAGAAGGGTGGAAGGCAGGACTCAAGTGTCTCAGCCAAAATGAGATGGAGGTGAGTGGAGATTTGCAGTCACATACTCACTTATTTATAGTTTCCATTAAAGGTTCGGCTGTAAAGATGGATTATACCCTTTAACACCACGCTGAAGCATCAGTAGCTCCAGGATTTTGCTTTCCGTGGAGGTCTGCTGTTCAAGCTGGGGCGAATATACTATGAAGTCAAAATATTTGGAGTTGAAAATCTGGCCCTAACTGAACTTAGTTTTAAAGATCTCTTTGACTTCATTGAAGGCCAGGTTTCATCACTGGTACTTTTGCGAGCCATTTAAAACTTCTGTGACATTTTAAACTGATTATTTTGCAATTGGTTTCCAAGCATCTCTTTCATGCTGGAATGTCACATTAATTCATTCTTAATTGATCCATACACTTCCAATTTTCTAACTCTAAACAAGTCTATAACTTGGGTAGTCAAGATAGTATCTTAAACTTTATTACCAAAGATACAATTTCTGTAGTTTATATTCCTTCGCAGAGGTAAGAAGCAGCAGCTTTTTGTCAAAAAAAAAAAAAAAGTCTTGGAAGAAAGGTGTGTTCGTGAATTGTACTATTCTTCCAAAGAAAGTTGTTTTAACTGTAGTTATTTAAACTGCATTTGATCTCAGCGTATGTAAAGATGACTAGACACCACGGTTACTTGATTTCTGCAAGCTGTAGTTGCTTGCTAAAACATAGCTGGAAGGACCGCTATTTAGTAAGACTATTGTTAGGGGCTGTGGTCTTCTTTTTTTCTACCCTGAAAATTGTGAAATATGTCCACACTGATTAAAAATATTCAAGCTCCTACTGCATGGCAGACATAAAAAAATATAATTTATATTCTCATTTGAAATTAAGTTTTAGTGGAAAATGCCTATCAATCTTACTTATAGAAAAGAAAGATTTTTTTCTACAGCTTTATAACTGTAACAATATGCGAACACATTTTACTTCTCATTCCAGGGAAATGGGGCTTAAAATGTAGAGGGTGTTTTGAATTTACAGAGTCTGAAAGGATAAGCTCATGGCTTATTTTATGTCAGTAATGAACAGAAAAAATTGCTTCTCATACTTCCATTTGGCACTTATTTTGTATTTTCTGCAATTAAAGTGGGGTTATAGTCAAAGCGACTCTAAAAATGACGCATTTATCCTCTCACAGTGACTCCTGTATCAAATTTCCTCTGATTATAAATCAAGAGATGATTTCTCTAGCTGTCAGCACTGCAAATTCATCCTGGGATCTCAAACTGCAAGCTGCATTCTTTATGCTTATTACAACATCATTCGTAACAAAGACCCAGGAATGTGGATGTGATTGACTCTGCAAGATGCAGAGTATAATCCAGTCATTCCCCCGTGGGGTAGCTGGGGGCAGAGCACCACAGGGAGATGATCTGCCATAGCTGTGAGCCAACATGCCCACCCCTGCTGTTCTTTTGTGGGTGTTTTGGGGTAACTCCCCCGTGTAGACTTTCTAGCCCAGAATAAACTGTCCAGGTCGGACAGCACTAAAGTCATACGAACATCCCTTCACATGCTGCAATGACTTGGGTGCAGTCCTACCCTGCAAAATACAGATCTTCATCAAACACAGATGCCCACGTTTTAGTTTCAGTTCATCCCTGTTTTGTCTTTAACCAGAATGAAGAGATCCCAGTGTTTGTTTCTAACTACCTGCCCAGCTTCTCATTTTGACTTTTTTAGGTTAGACCAATCTCCTGCTGCTCAGCTTTACCCAGCAAAATAAAGCTGTCGTCATAGTTGCTGGGGACACAATCATGGTGCAGGCAGTAGCACGGCATGGTGCAGCAGCCCAGAAACGGTCACAGGTGCAGAAAATAGTGCCTTCCCTTTGCTAGCAAGATGTATGCTAGCGGAGGGGTATCTCTCTTGCTCTTAGTTGTCTTCTTTCTTTTTACACCTACATTTTCCAGTATCATCAGCACCACAAGGAGTCTGGTACATCTGGCTCCAGAGGNCCTCACCGATTCTATGATTCTATGATTATTCCCCAAGCAGTCTGTCCCACCCAGAAGTGGGACCTGCCTATGTGGCAGGTTTATCAGTGCAAAGTGGTCCCCAGGCTGCCACTGCTCCCCACAGCCCCCCACCTTGAATCATCAGCAAACGGAGATTTGTTCTCAGTTGCCAAATTGCAAGCTGGAGTTGCTGAGCACCTGATGTCTGCTCCACTCTCCTGAGTCTGCTACAGGAGCACCTTGTATCAAAGATTTGGGGGTCACTGACATCCTTACAGGCTCCTGCCATTGCTTAGGAAACTCTTGCCCACAGGCACATGAGTTGGAGGGCAGGGATGTAGGGCACCTACATGGCTTCTCCCAGCTGAACAGTGAACTCAAACTGGCATGTTAAGATACCAGCAACAGTATTGTGTCAAGCTTATTTATCACCAGCTCCAGGTGTGGGAGTCATTTAGCTTTATATTTTGTGTAGCCATTTAGTGTGCTGCCACCTCCCCAGCCTGCTGAGACATCTTCTGGCTAATTATGCTCATTCATTAAGTGCATGCTGCCATGCACATCTCCTTCATGCTAGAGCAAGGGTAGTGCAAACTTAGCTGGCAAGTGAAACACAAAAATGGTTATTATTGCTGTAGTGCTGGCACAGGAGAGAGATGTTAACTTGCATACAGACTCAGTAATAAATGAAACGTCTGACAGAGAAAAATGAATTGGCGATGTTCCTCCATCTTTCTAAGAAACTGACAGTGTATCCTACAGCCGTGGGGTCCACACGCTGACAGTTACAAAGAGGTTTTGTGAACAAACTAATATAGACTGTGTCAGCCTGCCATTAATTCTGGAGTGCCTTTTTTGGGGCAGTTTGTAAAATCTAATCAATGGGGCATTTTTCAAAAATCTATGAAAATTGTGAGCCTGTAATTGTGCCTTCCTAAAATAATAAAAGGGAATCTGGCAAGGGAAGGTGAAAGCTACACAATGTGCCTTTCTTCCTGGCTGCTGCTGGAATTTGTCTCGCAAGCACAAGCATTTCCCATTACGCAATAGTCTCATGCAAAATCTTCAGTGATATAATGCTACTTGGAGAAATTGGAAGTTCAGATCCACTTTCCCTTCTCTGTTCCTGCAATATGTATGGCCTTAATATAAAGGTGATATCATGGCTTTCTCCTTGCTTTTCCCCCACATGGTTTAACTGTTTATTTACATATTTTCCTTTTATCTCAAATTGTATGGCAGGCTCTACACATCTGAAGATGGGCTGGTTCCAGCCTTCCCATGCTTGAACTGCCTCTTGAACTTTCTCTGATTACATCATTATACATAATGATACATTATTAGTGCCATCAAGGCATGCAGAGTTGGTCACAGTGCTTACATTCTCAATCTGACAGAAGCAAAAAAAGAGGGCAATAGTTTAAATAAAGGGGGAAGTGGAGATGACATTGAGGAGGAAATTGATTGCAGAAAGCTTTATGAAATGAGCACTTAGATGAAAGAGGGCTCTGAAGGAGAGAAAAGAGCCTGTTGGACTAGAAGTTGAGACTGTTCCAAAATGAGGCCCCTACTCTAGAAAGCATTTCTGTTCAGGGTAATGTTTAGGCATCAAGTCAGACATTTGTTAGACTAGTGAACATAGACCTGAGGGAGACGTATATATAGACATGATGAGAGGGAAGAATCAATAGGAATGTAAGTACAGGAGAGCAAGGAGGCCTCGTAGCTTGTGTTCAACAGGGTCAAAGTCAACAAAGTAATGAAATGCAAGAGGGGGAGATTAGGGTTAGTCGTACCAGAGGTTGAGAGAAAACTGGTTATTTTAGTGAGAAGACTTGCAGGGAGAGTTGCTGTCTTCTACTAAATAAACCAATATGCTGATAGGGAGGGGGCAGATAAACTTTTAAGTGCACAAACTTTTCTCCGAGGCTTTAATAGCATTGTTTGGAGACCTGGTCAAAAAGAAAAACAAATAAACACCTTTTCCACTCTCACAAGTTTTGGGCTCTTCACTTCCCTAAATAAATAACCTATTGCTTGCACCAAAGTTGTAGTTGTAGAGCATGGACCTGAACATGAGGATTTTGCACCCCAGAGGAATTTCAAAACTCTGTTTAGAAAGAGGGGAGTGATAGTGGCAAATATGTCTTCATCCACAAACAACAACACAACAGGTTTAAGAGATCTTGCACACCCAAGCCTCTCATCTGATTTTGCTTATTTCTGCTTAACTGAATTGGAGCTTTCCAGATAACCTTATTGTGTTGTACAGCTATACAAACAGGAGGAATAAAACTGGGAGAAAAACACAAGGCTAGCTATTAGGAGGAAGAGAACAGCGTGGGTAGGAATAAAGGGGAAGAGAACAGAGATCACCTGATGGGCGTACAGCTAATTTAAGATAAAGGAGACAATCTGCTCTTGATTCCTTTACCATACGCTTATAGTTTGACGGTGAAGTTTTAATACACAACATCTGCCGTACTAGCACTAAGTGTTATATTTTTATCTGTCTTCTGACTGCTATATAAGATGAGGATTATTTGATTTTTAAAAACAGGGATGATATACAAGTAGTGTGTAGGCCATGGACTAGACATAGGACTCTGTTGGTGGTAAAGGCCTCAATATCCTTGACGTGTAACAGATAGTGCCTGCTTCAGGGGGCTTGTAGAATAAATATGTAGGAAAAAACCCTCTGAGTACAGCCTTTCCTCCCCAGCAAAAGAAAAAGCCTTTAAAATTTCCAACAACCTCTCATTTAATTCAGAAACAGCACAGTCAGAAAAAATACTTCTTTTTGTCCCAGTCTGGCCCAATCAGGGTATATCGCACACACACGTGTGTGTGATTCCTGTGGTATATGTTTTCTCCACTTGCTCAGAATGCAGCTATATGATTGAGCACCCTGATATTCAATGTGACAAATTATTTTATCTGAACATTCCACTGAATAAATGCAAATAAAGGACAGACTCATCACATAAATAATCAGCAACTCTTGTAAAGCTGGCTTTGACACACCGCTGAGTAATGGCATCTTCACCTGTTGTTGCTAAACTGCAGGCACGGTTGGATGTGCACGTCTGACCCTGCCCATGCCAAAGGATCATAAATTAGCCTAAGCTGTGCAAAGCAATGCAACTTTGTGTACTCCGTTCAATTCAAACTGCCGTCATGCACACTGACAGCTGGTAAGTGGTGATCTGTAACACCACCGTTTAACCTCTTTGTGCTCTCTACTTAAAAGCAACCTTCTAATAAAGTTGTGCTGAAAAATAAAAGTTGCCTCACCAGCAGTGGGAGGTAGAACAGAGTTTAAGGAAAGGAACAGTAGGCTAGTGAATAAGCTGATAGCGGAGGTGTGAGTTGCTGTGTCTTTGCCTGCACTGTTTGAATCATCCAGCATTCTTAACATAAAATGGCTATTTCTTTCAGGCTGCATCTTACAGCTACCTTAGCTGTCAGAAGTCATACATAAAAATATCCTTTCTTCCAGAGAGAGCCATTCATCACTCAACCAGTAAATATTACTCACTCCATTGATTATACTGTGATTATATTTTTCTCTTTAAATAGCTGTTAGAATTGGGTATAAAAGACACGTTTGTTTCTACTCTAGATAGTCTCTGTCTTTAAATGCTTCGTTGTTTTGAATTAGTCATTGCAGTTTGTACAGCTGAAATGCCAAATATGATGCCTTTCTAGGTGAAGTCTGGGAGCTGTCTAAGCCTTTCTCTTGTTCACTTTTGGGCCTTCCAGGGGAATCTCCAAATCCTGTACAGTGAGTTCGGAGGTTATTACTGCCATCCTCTTCTGTAGAGATACAACTTGACTTCCTGCAGCACCAGAAATTCTGAAAAAAATCTTCGCAACTAAAACGCCTCAGCTCAAGCAAAGCAATTTTTATCAGGTAAATAGGCTGCCGGGAGACCTGAGTTCCCGACACAGCTCTTTCTTGCCTTGCTTTCTTCCAGCATTTCACGCGCTGTCAGCTAAGGATAGTGAAACCTCACACGAAGTGCTTTAAAATTTACAGGTGGCAGTAAAAACTCCCCCGAATCTAGTCTGTTCCTCCAGGACATTGTGCTCTCTCGAGGTATGAACTGCCAGCCAAAGAACTCTCTACAAATATTGTGCAGCCCGGGAACTTTATCAACCACAGACAACCTGGCATGTGGTTAATTAATTAGACTGAATAATAATTAATTAAGGGGCATCCTCCGTGATTCTGTCCAGATCCAAGTCAGATGGAGCCTGGATCAGCAGCACTTGCTCAGCCTGAGGCCTGAGCTTGCTGCCTGCCTTCACACAACACTGACAACATGCAAAGGGAAACATCAAAACACCGGGAGCAATTCTGAGCCTGCTATATATGGGGGTTTTTCCACCACTTGAGTATCCCTACAGAGCAAAGAGCTGGCTGAGTGTAGGTCTGGCAGGCCAGCACAAAGACTATGGATTCCTTTGTTTGTTGGCCACCTCTGTTCTTTCCAGACCTCTCTCTCTTCCCCTCCCCTACTCCTCTGGCAGTACAAAGCTCTCCCACCAGCCAGCTGAAGTTTTACCAATTCTTTTGAGGATGCTCTCGATATTCCACAGACCAGCAGGAGACTCTCCAGCTGTAAGCAGCCATAGAGACCCTTGCTGTACACCAGCCTTCACAACACTACGCTTATCATCTGCAGCAACAGAGGCTTTTGATGGAACTGGAGCTTGTCTTGCAAATGGCCAGTCCATGTGCGGAGAGGTTATTCAGGCCACATAAGGGTAGGAAACCGTCCTCCCATCTTTCCTTTATATCCACCTCAAAGACATTTCTTAGGCTCATTGCTGTGTGAGAAGGCAATCCTAGCAAGTCTGCCTTTGGAAGTTCAAGTTTCTTAAACCTGCACAGTAGGAGGAGGGAAAGTTTAGCACTTTCCAAATGTCCAAGCTCGTCTGCTGTATGTGTGTAAGTGAACAATAGTCCTGTGGTCACATGAAAAATGCAGCACATTATGAGTTAACTGGTGAGCTCATTTTAAGCAGTTTTCATGGCTCTGAAAGTGATCTGTGTCATTTTATTAAAAGACAAACATGCACTGTATTCTGTTATAGATGCGCTACGTCATGGCTGTAAGAGAAAAACAAAACTGAGCTTAAAATAAAATCTTCAAAGGTACAGAGAAAAAACATTCAATGAGATAATCTGAGGCTCTGAAGTTATACTGAGATCCACTTATCCATTATCTTCAAATTAGGAACCACCTGTTCTTCATAACCGTCTGTTTGTATGAATGAGGAACTCTGAGTTTAATTAAGTAGCATGTGTGGGTGGAACAGGCTTCCCGACAGCAGTGAGATTATTAATGGACATCTATATTGAATTTCTTTGCATTTTTGAAAGGCTAATTACAATGTAAATTTAGTTTTAAATTATTGCTTTGCTGTGGGATGGGAGTTGTCATTTATTATTAGGGTGGGTTTTTTTCACATCCGAGGAAAACATTGGTTTGACTGTGTAAGCACTCTGTAGTCTCTTATTTTTCCCTAATTTACACTTTTTGCTCATGGTTCAATGTGCTGTAAAATATGCCCCTATCTCTAGTTTCATTTTTGTGTAGGTTCTTGTTTTGTTTCTGCCCTGCAACATTCTAAGATTTCAAGGAAATGAAAGCCAAGCTTTTCAAAAACAGGCCTGAAGCTGAAATCTGGAAGAGGTGAACTTGTCTTAAGAAAATAGCCTCCACTGACTTCTTGGTACTTTAAGGTTTTAACTGCTAGTTTATTACATGTAGGTGGTGATGTTTGCAACATAAACTCAGATATGCAGGATGCTAGAACACGTTCTGTCGTAGTGAACCCAGAATAATTCATATATAGTTTGTCAATGCCCACAAGGGAAAACAAGCCTCAGCTGGTGGACAAGCCTGCAGCACGCCCAGCCCTTCCCATGCCCCGCTGTTCAAATTTCGTGACAGACAGTTTTGTCCCATGCTCTGAGCCAAGGTAATGCATGATTTACATTCTCCCTATTTCCTCACCTGAGAAGTTTGACATTTGGTCTGGAACAGGCTTGGGGTGTGAGCCAGAGAGGTGCGGGCAGTGTAGGTTAGTCAGTGAAGGCTCTCACAGACAGAAGAGGGTCTTTTGCATCAGGCATGTCCTGCCTACAGCTGGAGGGAAGAGAAAGGCAATGACCTGGCACATCCAGGGAGACATTACTTGTCCTGTTTCTGCAGTAACATGGGAAAGCAGCTGGCTGAGCATCAGCAAGAATTGAGTTTGATATTTTATGTATTCCTCCATTATTAGATGCAAGAGTGCTCTCCGGAGTGAGCTGCAGCCTGCCATTGGCCACAGGGTCACTTCCAGGCTAGTAGGAAATAGAAAGGGCTGATTCCACACAGACTGCATTAAAGACCTATCTGCTTTGGCACTGATGCATAACCTAAAGTTTATAGATGGGAACAACAGGAAAAGTTACAATATCTGGTCACATCTGAAAGACCTGCAGAGCATGGTAACTCAATTGTATGCAGTAAGAGCTTCGCTCCCATCGCCAGATAGCATTCAGTTAAAATCTGTTAGCATAACAAGGAATACGAGGGTTGTCAAAATGCAAGGAAGCTATAAAGCATCTGCCTAGGACTAGGAGGGGATTGATTTGAGAATTTTGATCTTTCCTGCTCCTTCCTCATTTTATAGTGAACAGTGACAAAGTGCTGATCTGCCTAGTGGCCTCTTTTCTTTACCTTTTTCTTAAGTAAGAACTACCTCATAGAGTTTTCGGAGGCCTACATCCATAATCTGTCTGCCTTAAGGCTCTCTTGAAAGAAAAGAAGCACTATATAGCTCTTGTTATGAAAGTTGCACAGTTCATGTATTGCTGGGGGAAGGCACCCACAGCAGGAATTGTTTGATTGTGTGGGAGGTCAGATTAGGTATTTGTTGAAGTCTCCTTGGCCTTATACTGTGTGACTCCCTACAATTTCTCTTCAGAGCACTGAAAATACAACATGGCTCTGAATTAGAGTCAGTTTCCATCTTCTCTAGTAGTCCCTGAAGCAAAATTCTCATGGATATTGAGGAACTCTTCCAAGAGCCCTGACAACGCATGAAATACAGGAGCAATAAGTCTCCAAAGGACTTGCCACTCCCTGTGTGTTACCCTCATTTTGTCTGATCACTCATCACTCTCATCCTCCTGGTGTGGGGGCTGTTCCTGTAAGGCTGCGTGCCCTATAAGGACCTCCTTCCCTCTGGCCATGGGTCCACACATCTGGGGCTGGGGCTGGCCTCGAGAGCCAGCAGCTGCCAGAGGCTACAGGGGGAAAAGGAGTCTGTCCTAACCCTGGACCTGCCCTTATCCATTACTGGGACTGGAGTTTTTTACGAAGACTGGAAAGAAGTGATCATTAGATATCTTTACATTCTTCGAAAAATAATAAATTACAGTTAAATGGTTAAAAGCTTAAACAAAACTTTTGCAAAAATAACCTAACAGTTGACAACTGTGATTACCCCGGGGTGGATTTCTTGGGGTTTTTTTGTATGGCTGATGGAGCGTTCTCATTTTGCCATAAATTGGAGAAAAATGGCTAGACATCTGAAAGTGCTTTTGTAGCTGAGTGTCTGGACAAGACCATTTCAATACAGGAGAGATGGTCTGCCCAAGGTGACCCTCTGCCTCTTGGGGACAGTAATACTTACCAGTGCCACAGAGACATTGTGACACTGCTGAACTTCTTTATGAGTTCCCAAGATGAAAGCTTGTATAATAATACAAAATAAGATTCATATTTATTTTATTCCATAGTCCAGCTAAGGGCATGTTTTGTGGAATGGCAGAAAATCGTATGAGATTTTCATTTTAATGAGTTTTTCCTTAAAGTATCTTTTGGCTGTTTTTCATATGTACAATGAGGTTTTCTTCCTTGCTCCGTAGCTGTGTAGTCATTCCTTTTTGTGTTATTAAAACTGAGGAGGAATGCCTCTGGGTGAAAAGAGACTTATTAGTGTGTTAGCTCTTGCTCTCAGGAATAGGTCCTGATTTATGTGTTGCAATTTGGGAATTATATTAACTAACATTCCTTTGTAGAATGAGAAGGTGAATGTAAATTACAGGAAAAGTCCTGTGATTTAACAAAATAAAACTATTTTGTTTTATCTACACTCTCTTTGAAGTAGAAATATCAGTAATATTATTAAATTATCCCAAACCCATAGGTTAGTATAAACTGTTCCCTTACTTATGGAGAGAATTATTAAAGAAGCAGTGGGTGTTATTCTATACCGAGTTCATCTAGCTTCAAGCTCACGTGGCTCCATTCAATACAATGCCATAGTTTATTTAGGAACAACTTTACAGACTCAGTTTGCAGCCTTAAGTTTAAGGCCTGCCCATAGATAGCTAAAAATGTCACAATTATTCTGTTTTGCCTAGGTTAAATATTTGAGGCTAGGTCAGGGGTGGATAGCATTATTTCATGCATGACACTGCAAGAGGCCGTGTATCACATTTTCTAATGCTTTTACTTTTGAAGTTTTTATTTGATTATCATGTTGTGGGGTGGAGTCGAATATGTTTTCAATTTTGCAGTGAGTTGTTACAATCTGAAATGGCTTTTGTAAGTTTCTTGGCATCGATAAGCGTGAGTGATTGTGGTTTTGAACCCAAGACTCATAAGGGCAGCCGTAGCATAATCATTCCTCCCTCTCTGCACATTCCACACACACACACCCCACACCAGGCTCTGACTGTGGAATATCCCGCGTTAGCCAAAAGATGTACATGGAAAAATGGCTTTGTTTTGAATAAATGTGCAAAGAGGCACATAAATGCAGTGTTTGTTCCTGTAGGCTAGCATTTTCAGGCTTAGTTATATACTTGCATTCACATATTTTAGTCGCTGTATCTAATCCAATTTTCCAAAGAAATTACAGCATTCTCAGCAACTCTGTAGCCATGGCAAAGAACCAGGATGTTGATTTAGACAGTGAAATTTGCACCTGTAAGTTTATCAGAACGTTGTAGCTGTATGATGAGTTCAAATGACAAGTTCAAAAAATGTCTTCATGATTAGGGCCAAATGAATAATTGATTTTTTTTTATGCTGTCATTCTTTTTTTAAAAAAAATTGGTTTAGATCAGACTTATTGTCCTGCTTAACAAAATTACTTCTTTTCCCTTCCCCCAGATTTTGGTTAGTTCAATTTAAAAAAAAAATGTATAGGAAGAGGAGACAAGACTGAGATTCAGAAAACTGTCTGAGGATGCCCTGGTGTTGCTATTCTCCTCTTGTTCAGTAGCTCGATGTCTAAGAACACTTCTCTGCATGTCAAGAGACTGGTTCAATTACTACTCAGAACTGGTAAACTTTAAGCAGGAGCCTCTTTTAGGTGAGGTTTCTAACTAGACTGTAATATAGGCTATATATTGGAACGTGAACTCAGTCCCTTCTCATGGGATTGCAGCTGTACTGTGTACTTGGGACTGCTGAAGTATTTCATGTAGAGGATGACTCCACAGGCTCTTGGTCAGAGCATGTGCCTGGGGGTTGCCCCAGAGAGTACTTGTTCAAATGAATAGAATAAAAAATATCACTGGAAAAAGGACTATGCAGAAAAATGATCTCCTCCAATGGCATTTCATTCCCTGGGATCTGGGACATGTGGTGTCCAAGCTTTTCTGGCAAAGAAGGGAATACATTTTGCATCATTTTCATCCTTTTGAAAAAGGCAGAACAAAGCCACATCCTTTCCTCTTCCTGACTCCCCCCTCTCTTCTTCTCTCATCAGGTATTATTTGTGGCACACTTTGCATTAATTTCCAAACTAAAAATAAATAGAGGTTCTGAAAGTGAAGTTACACTTTCAGCTACCTTAGAATTTGTCAGCAGAGTTGTAAAAACCCTCTGTTCCCATACCCTCTGCTGCTCCTTTATCAACTTGACTAACAGATCACCCTTTTTGCCAAAACACACCCTGCAGCCAATTGTCACACCAGTGTATATCTGGTAGCTGTCTTCGTGCACCCTTAGAAAGATGAGCAATGGGTATAGCAACATTTTGGCATGAGTACTAACTGTTTAGATTTTCACATGTACTGTTTTAGGGAATGTGTAAAGGCTCCTACCCACACCTTGAAACAGTTAAGAAATGGCATAAGGCCAGGTAAGAACTGTAATTGAAATATCATAAGAAGGGAGAGAATTTGGAGCACGGCAGTATCACTATGTAACAAGTCCACCATGTAACGGTGGGAAATAGTCAGAAGGAATATGAGGTGAGAGGAAGAACCACCCATTTAGTTCAAAGAGTAAACTGAATGTAAAATATCCAGATTCAACTTTATATTTATACTAAGGCAAGCGCACGCAGCTAACCCTCCTCCAGTTCTGGTAGCTGACGCTTCAGTCTGGCACAGTTGTCTAAAACTGTAGGAAATGTGACAAAGCTGGGGACTCCATGGCTGTGAGGTGCAAGTTGCCACACAAAGAGGATGCTCTGCCGTCCCTTCATCCTGCCACTGTCGAGGGATGAGGAATCACATGAGACAGGATGAAGCCTTCAATGTTGCATGCCTGCTCTAACAGGGATTTTTAAAAACAAACAAACAAACAAACAATATGCTGGCTACGTCAGATGTACATTTTAAGTGGATAAGCAGCAACCAAGAGAATCCCTAGATGAATTTGCACCCTGTTGAAAAGCCTTGTGTGACGTGCACAACTACTTCGAATGCAGGCAATCATTTCTTCTTCAGTAACAAAAGTGTTTGATGTGGCCCTGATCTGAGAAAGCCATTAAACCCATCTTTAAATATGTGCATAACAATATGAAACAAAGAGGCGTTCGGTATCTGGGTCACCTGTGGAGATACATCTAACAGGAATTATTAAACATAGCCTAGAAACCAGTGTTTGCAAAAATAGAGTGCCAAAGCTGGGCTCCCAGGAGCCTCAGGCTTCAAAATGGCTGAGTTGCCTAGTGCTGGATGAGGCCGCTTGGGGGCATGTCCCTTTACACTTCAAGCTGCTCGGCACAAGTGTTTCTGCGTGGGCCTTTTGTGAGGGGATGGGAAGGAGGGGAATGTGTTTTTTCTTAAAACGTTAGTTTTGCAAAAGGTTTAATCTGCACAGACATCAAGGCACAGGACTTGCTGTCAGAAATGTACCGGCTCATGAGTGACAAATCCAAGGCTCCTGGGCTGAATTTGGACAGTGTAAGCAGCTCACCCGCTGCCCTGGAGCCAGCTGTGTGTTCTTTCTTCTCCAGATACAGCCAAACAGCAGACGATAGGGTGTATGAACTACTCCAGCTGTTTACAGCCTCCTCCCCACACCGTCTGCATTGAAGGCTGGTAGGTGTACCCATGTGGCTCTAGCTGCATCCCGATGCATGTGGAATCACTCTAGCAGGGCTGGGGAGGGCACCAGGGCTGGGGAGGGCACGTCTCAGCCTTTGCTTACCAGGGCAGATACTGTAATTGGCCACATGCTCAGCCTGAAAGGGAGGCAGGGCACTGCCATGTTGGGTAAAGTAAGCACAAGCCTTCTTGCAGGGCTGTCTGCGCCCCGTGAGCGGTCACTATACCTTGTGAGGGAACCAAACCCAGTTGTTCTTTGCTCGTCCCACAAGCTATTTGTTTCAGTTCAGTATTTTCTCCTTGAATAAGCAGGACAAAAGGGATGTGATATGCTGAATCATTTAGGGGAAAAATCACCCTGTCAAGTGGATTATCATCATCTAGGCAAGGGCCTGGAGGCCAAACCTCAGCCTCTAAATTATACATGCTGAATGCCTGTGCTTTTACTGCATTGTTGAGGCGAAGTCTGCAGTGTGTGTTTCAGGGACGTTAAAGAAAACATGAATGCAAAGTTATACCACAGCTGCCATTTGCCAAGTGATTCTACCTTACCCTTGGAAACAGCAGGTGTCCTAGACACACCGAATCCCTAGCAGGAGGGGATGCCCAGTGTTTTGCTTTGTAATTGTTGGCAGAAATGTCTGCGGGGTCACTCAGCTGCTAGAATATTAAAGCCTATAAAAGCAGGATGAGGGAACTGCAAACCTCCTAGAAGAACGTACACCCTGCACACGAGAGGGAACAGATGCATTCTCGGGAGGTGGGTGTCACTCTTGCTTGTGCTGCTCACTTCTCTGACGTTTCCTCTGTTTACTGTCTACCTTTTCCTCCTGATTTCACTTTCAAAGCTACCGGTGCACCTTAGCATGTGGTTGCCTTTGTGGCTATATTCTCTTTCCAGGAGGTGTTCAGAGTCAAGGCTTAAGTGAAAACACCCCTGCGTTTGGCTTAACACCTGACATTGTCTGGGTTACTGCAAGTTTGAAAGCGATATTAACAAAATTGCACAAATCACTTTCTTATTGGAAATTGTCCCCTGCAATTGCATTTCACTCAAGGGATTCTACCCCAAGCCAGCTATTCTCCACTGAATTACATTACTCTAACACAAAACTTTGGATATTAAATTAACTGTTTCTTACCAAGGCAAGTTAGAGGAGTAGGGATATGAGATTTTGGTGTGCATCTCTGGAAAAATTCTGTAGCTTTTCTGTTCTCACTAGGTGCAGCTGTTCTGGGATTTTTTGGGCTGACTGCACTGATCTCCCTGGGCTTGTTCTGCAACAAATCTCTCTTGCTTTTCCCACTGAAATGGTACTATTGTGATCATTTCTGTGGCAATCATTGTCTACGATGGTAACCCTCATTCTCTGTGCATTAACATAGTCTCTGAATAGAAAGAGTAATGTTTTGTTACATGCCATTCAGAGGAAACCCATCTCACCTGAGGAAACGTGGAAAATGGCCTGTGAAGCATAGGGAAAGGAGTAGGGCCTTGATCCTGCCTTTCCTTCCTTGCAAGTGGATCACACGGTGCATGCATGGATGTGCTAGGAAGCTCGAATCTCTATTAGTTTTGAGTATCACTTTCCTGGACTGCGGGTAGAAGCACAGTGGGAAAAGCTGCACCCAAGCATTGCTACATCCTCTTTCTGTTTGTGAGCATGGGCAAACCCAACCGATACAGCTATATCAGACAAAGTCTTACGTCTTACACCAAAGACAGGCAAAAGGGTTGGTTCCCGTGCTCAGCCCCTTAGGACAAGCCTGTAAGCACATAGGCTTACGACACCGAGCTTTTACTGTCATAGAGGAAGGCCAGTGTAGGGCTGAGTGTGCATGCACCAGAGTTTGACACATCTGAGCTTCGCACCTCTAGGTAATAACTGGCATCAGGACCTTTACAGCAACTCCAGTCTGCTCCAGGACTGTGATAATAAGCTGCCCCCTTACTCTGAGCAATAGAATGATTGAGTCCCCATTTTAAAACTGTATTGATTTTGATGGGAGTTTTGATAGAGTATGGGTGTCGGAGGACTGCTAGATTTGGCTGTTAATATCCAGGATTGCTTCTTTCTGCTTGGCTGAGCATATGCCTCATGTTTGCTGTCCCCAGTGTAAAGGATTTAGGAACTGTCGATATCTCTATTGATATATGAAGCACTAAACACAGTGGGAGCAAGATGCATGTTTGGGTCACTCCTGCTGAGGCCTGGCTTTTATACGGGGGTAATTTAACAAGTCCACCTTCTGCTGTCCCCCTGTAAGAGACTATTGCCCTAGGAACACAAACTGAAACTTTTTGGGTGACAGCTGCTCTGATGCCAGTGCTGCAGCTCCACACTCAAACAGAAGCTGAGATGCAGGGTGCTTTCAGGTCATACATTTCGTCTCCTACCTTTGCTGTGTGGGGTGGTCCCCCTGCAAGTCCAGCTGTCCCTGACCTGGCACTGGTCTTAGAGGTGCTCTGCAGAGTGGTGGCTGCTTGAGCACATATCGGGTAGGCAGCAGCAAGGGGGGGTCTGAATTTCAGTCACTGAGAACCCAGCACTGCCATCAGTCCTACTGGAGTGCTCCCCACTCCTGAAAGCTAATCCCTTTATATTGCAAGACAGGGCAAGATGCACAGGAAAGTTCTTTGGAAACAGTGTTTCATGTGTCCATCTTAACAAATTTAGCGTAGATGCCCTGTGTCAGTGAGAAGGGGTCCCTTCTGCAAATGGTCTGGTGCTTAGACTGCAAAGGCTTCTGTTAGATGTCTGTAGAGATGGCAAAATGTTGTGGCTGAGCTAACAGGTTCATCAAATGCTTATGTCAAACAAGACTTTTAGAGGGGCTGATCTCTATTTATTTATTTACTTATTAGGTAATGCCTGGCATTTTTTTGTCACAGCCATAGCTGACAAAGCATTTTCTGGTCATGTTGCCTCAAGACAGCACAGAAGATTAATGTTTGGAATATGCTAAGCTCTTGAAAAAATGTAAAGATAATATCAGAAAAGTAATTCAACATGTCCCCAAAGCTCTTAACCACAAGTGATGACATTCGAATCTTTGGGGAAATGCAGGACAAGCACCGTCAGCCTTTCAGAGCGGTGTGTGTCGCAGTGCAGAGGCTGCGGAACCAACACTGAATTTGGAGAAGGATTGCTGCGCTTGCATGGAGCTTTCCAAAAAGCAGAAAATCCATCGTTGCACCAAAGACAGTTCTTCTTTTGGCTAAGCCTGTGGGTGTCAGCTGGGTGTGGGATGCATGCCTAGCTCTTCCTCAGAAGTTTCAGTGTGACCTTTAGGGCATAGACATCCTGTTCCCACATGGGCAGGTGAGCAAATTTTTTTACTCGTGGACTGCTTCGTTTGTTGGCTCCGAGGGAGCCTGGAAGCATGTCCCACAGACAGAAGCAGAGAGAAGAGCTGAACTTGTATAAATGCTAATTGTGCTGGGCTCACGCTTAGGTGCTCTACTCTCGTTTGTATGCAAACATGCAGGAGAAGAACACGTGCCAATGTGGTTCCTTTGGCAAGGCGGGAGCGCAGGCACAGCTCAGTCACAACCCTTGCCACGGGTGGCTGCCAGCTGGCGCAGTGGGCCACGGCTGGCCCTCTGCTGCAGTTGGCTGCGTGGCCGTGGCCAGACAGCACTGAGGTCAGAAACACATGGCTTTCTGAGGCAGCCGTGCTTTTCTCTCTTTCAAACTGGAGTGTGCTATAGAGGGGAAACAGAGTTGCAACAATTTGCTTCAAAGTCAAGAAAAAAAAGAAACAAAGCTGCAGATTTTTGTTACAGCAGAGCAGTTTCTGATATCCCTCCTGAGGCAAAGGAGAACTTGGCTGGAGCGAAGTCTGTAGGAAGAGGGGGCCCAGGACCTGTGCTGTTTAGAGCTGAGGCAGGAGAGCTAAGGAAGGCCAGGAGAGCAGAGGTGGAAGGGTCCTTGCCCATAGGAGTGGTGTCCTTTATAGATGCAGCCCTTCCAGGAGCTGCTAGTTCTACACAGGGCTGGTGGGAAGAAGGTAACCGGTTTTGCTTCGTTTCAGATGAACTGAGCCTTGTTTGCAGTACAGTGAACGAAAAGTGACTCTCATTCATTGACTTTTACTCCAGAAGCAAAGCTGAAGAAGGCTGAGAAGGGCCATGTAGCTTGGCACAGGTTGATTCCAGCTATTGGCAGAGAGGAGGCAGATGCAAGTGCAGGGCTGCTGGTGGTGTTCCCTTCCACTGTTCCACAGGAAAGCCTCTAGCTATCACCTGGGCATGCATAAATAGATTGCTTTATCTGTAAAACTCCAATTACTATAGTAACTCATTATTTTTTCTAGCTTTCTTGACAGGATTACTGTCTTGAAACAAATGCACAAGTAGAAAGAAAGAAAGAAAGAAAGAAAGAAAGAAAGAAAGAAAGAAATAAAGAAAGAAAAAAAAAAAGAAAGAAAAAAAGAAAGAAAGAAAGAAAAAAAGAAAGAAAGAAAGAAAGAAAGAAAGAAAGAAAGAAAGAAAGAAAGAAAGAAAGAAAGAAAGAAAGAAAGAAAGAAAGAAAGAAAGAAAGAGAGATAAAGCAAGTCAAAAAGCCCCCAGCTGAGCAAAAGAATGTTGCAACTCTGAAATTGAGCAAGACGATCCTGAGAAACTGGAAATGTCCTAAAATTCAAATTTAAAAAAGGAAATACCTTCTTTTGGGCTCTGAGCCTTTACAGCACAGTGAAAACATGTGACTTAAGAAACCTCTGGCCCTAATACTTGCCGTTCCTGCTTGCTTGTTTCTTTAACAAAAACTGAAATGTTTGTGTGTAAGTTGACTCCATCTGCTGGGCTTTATGCATGGTATTAAGTATCATCAGTTTTGCCCATTTGCAGTTTTATCTTAAGTTGAGCTAGCCAGCCAGCGAGGGAGATGTTTACATTAGCCGTGAGTTTAGGACCATAAAACTGTGACTAACTCAAGGAAAGAAAGTAACCTAACAAAATTTCAAATATACTCACTGGATCAGGAACACTATATGCCATCAATCGCAAAAGAATACTTCATTTTCAAAGCTATCCCTGTGGTTTCATAAGCTTTTGCCTCTACCAGAAATGCAAGAAGCAATAAAAGAAGACACGGTTCTAAATGCTTTAATGGATCCAAAGGGAGCACAGATGGGGCAGATGATTACAGCACTGAACTCCCTGCTATGGAAATGGATGTATCTGAATAGAAATTTCCCTTCAAAACTTAACAATGAGGTTACAGCTCCTGAGACTGCATAGTGCTGACCAGTCCTACTTTTCTGGCACAGTTTTCTTTAGTAACTTCAATAAAAAAAATATCAAATTGGTAGTAGTACCTTTCTTTCAGAGACTCTTTAGGCTTCAGGCCCAAAATTGTTCACAATCCCTGTAGGTCAGAACAACTTTGTGGTTAAGACCTTCTTTCCAAGGATGTCTTGAGAAGAGAGCATCCTGTGAGGAAAAGTGCTAAGAAGTCTGTTAAAGCTGGTAGTGAACCAGCCATTAATCTAGAAATTCTCTATAAAAAGAGAGCAGCCCGATTTAAAATCTTCAAATGGATGCTTTTAAATTATTCAAAATATTGTAATAGAAATCCAGCTGAGTCAATTCAAATTTCAACAAAAAATTCAAAGGACCATAAATTATCTGACTGCCATTGCATGATTACCTTAAAAACCTTAACAACTAAAAAAAAATGTTTTCCTGGAAAATTGTCAGATAAATTAGAAAAACCTAAACCACTTCCATAGCACCTTTCAATTGTTGGAGCAGACTCTAAAAACCTGAAAAAATATCATGAGGAAGTTCTTTATCTTTCACATTTTGCAGCACCCAAAATATAAAATGTCTCTTTTTGTTGTTTTTATCTCTTGCTTCTAAATCTCTAATCATTACATTCTGACTGTTTGCGTGCTTAATCACTGCTCATCAACACCATTTTCTATGCAGCGTTACTAAAAATGTTTGTTTGCGGTCGCCCTTGTGCTCTGAACTGTGTCGTTTCTCATGCGTAACTTCCTATGCAGGGAGACAGAGCATTAATACCCTGTTCAGGTAATCCAGAGAACACAGTGACACATTGGCATAATTAAATAATGTCATCAGTCTCTGAAGTGTACTCCCTACGGTGATGCACCGCATGAGAAACCTCCTAATACGACACCTACGGGTTTCTTACACAAAACTGACTTTACTGTAATGTATTCCATTAGGATAGCTGAAGTTTAATGGAGAAATCATTATTTTATTTTATTGGTATTTCATGGGTAGCGTGGTATGGAGCTTCTGCCCACTGGATCCTGTTACACTGTTTTCCAGCTCAGTTGAAGAGCTGTCTCTTCTGTGTCTTTGCCACATAGATGCTAGACCACCATGGCCCAGACTAGTCCGTGTAATGAGTTTAGGTGGTCTCTGACTACAACGCAGGTTATGTATTGCAAAAGTTCTTCTGAGCTCTATTCTAAAGCCTCTATAATTTTTAAGAGCTGTTTTGAAGTGTGGGCATCCAAAGCATGACACAGTGTTCAAGTAACTCATCCTCAAATGGCCCTCAAAGGGCATGCTCAAATACTAAATCGTACCTGTCTCTGATACGTCCATCCCATAGCTGTAACCCTAAGCATTTTTCCCATTACACCATTTTTATCTGAGCCATCAGGTGACACAAAATCAGAATTCTGAGGAACACGGCTGCAGTGTTGCAGCTGCTCCAAAATCAGGTAGTGGGCAACATGTATGACATTCATTGCCCTTGTCATATGGTCCAGATAAACTTTGTCAGAGCCGAGTTGAACACATTTGCAGTGCTGCTGTCTCAGAATCAGGGGAAAAGCAGAGGAGAAAGCCAAGACGAAGGACCACTGCCCCAGGGTGCCATACACAGCTTGCCTCAGCAGCTTCTCTGGGCTCTCATTCCATTCCAGGTTTTTTTGCTGCTTTCTGACCTCCATGTCTCCTGCCCTTCCTGTTCCTGCTATGTTATACATGAGTTTTGGTTTATAGAGTCATAGAACCATAAATAGATTGGAAAAGACCTTTAAGATCATCAAGTCCAACCATTAACCTAGCACTGCAAAGTCCACCGCTAAACCATATCGCTAAGTGCCACTTCTACATGTCTTTTAAATATCTCCAGGGATGGTGACTCAACTGCTTCCCTGGATAGCCTGTTCCAATGTTTGTCAGCCCTTTTGGTGAAGAAATTTTTCCTAATATCCAATCTAAACTTCCCCTGGAGCAATTTGAAGCCACTTCCCCTTCTTCTATAGCTTGCTACTTAGGAGAAGAGACTGACCCCCACATCACCTCCTTTCAGGCACTTGTAGAGAGCAATAAGGTCTCCTCTCAGCCTCCTTTTCTCTAGTTGAAACAACCCCTGCTCCCTTGGCCACTCCTCATAAGTCTGGCGCTCAAGACCCTTCACCAGCTTTGTTGCTCTTTTTTGGACGCGCTCCAGCACCTCAATGTCTTTCTTGTATTGAGGGGCCCAAAACTGAACACAGCATTTGAGGTTTCCTACCTTGGATCACCTCTTGCAGTCAGGCTTGCTTTGTTTTACCCATTCCTCACTCTGATTCCTTGCCTCTCCTGTTCTGTTTATTTATCCATTTAACGCTGTTCTCATGATTATGGTATTTGGACACCAAGCAACTCAAATAAACTGTCTACTTCATTGGCTCAAACTGTTCTCATTTATGCTGGTTGCCTGGTAACAGCTGTTGTAATTGAAGTTGCAAAATTTTCAGCGAAAAACGAATCTCGTTCTCCCAAACAGCCTGAACTTGAATAAATCTGCAAACAGAGCTGGAATTTTCCATGCTTTGGGGCTCTCCCAAGCTGATTTCTCACTGTCGGCTTGGAAAGTTCAAACAAAACCAAGTCAGCCTCTTTAAAGTCTTGTGGGGGGAAATGCAGAAAGTCCCACTTGTGTCTCTGCTGCCTTAACTCCCGGCCTTGCTGCTCTCACATGAATGCAAATCATCACCTGAGCCCCGCAGATGGCTGGAGGCTGCCGGGGAGGCTCGCTCTTGGCTGGAGGGTGTTCCTGACTCGTGAAATGGAAACAGAGGGTTTGTCTCTGCCTCTGCCAGTGGTCTCCACCCTGCAGGATTCAGTTTTGAAGCTAAAAGATGTTTCAAATTACAAGCATTGCAGAGGCAGCCTGGGAGCCGGAGGCTGCGTGATTCTAGCCGTGCTGAGGAGAGGAGGCAGAGGGTGTTGGTGGGATGGTGCAGGTGGCATCCCCTCAGACCTGGCCTGCCTGTGGCCCAGGGCCTGTCACACACTTTGCCTTCATGAATAAGGAAGGCAAACTGGGGGGCAGAGGGATAAGAAGGTAATTTGGCTGCTGGAAGAAGCAGGTTTGATTCAAAACCTAACGTGCAGAGACTCTTTGAGTAGCAGTAGGGCATTGCAATGATGATGGCAGCTCTTGGGCTCACCCTTCTCTGTTGGTTCCCACCAGACCCTGCCCACCAGCGGTGCTGGGATGCCTTCCCTTCCAGCTACCGAAAACACCATTAAATCTTCTCCCCACATTATTCCTAGATTCCACAGTACCTCGTAAAAGCCCTAATCCTCCTGTGAAGCAGGGAGGTGTTCAGCCCCTTGCCAAAAGCACCCAGATCTTGCAGGAACAGTCTTTCATGTGACTATAAAATTAAGTTCAGGGCAAAAATTGTAACTGCTACAGGAAACTGTGTGGAAAGAGATGAAAAACTAACTGTTAACCTTATAATGAAAAATCCATACTATAGAAATCACAGAGAAAAAGTGAAAGATTTCATGGGCCAGTTACAGTAAAAATAAGAAATTTCACGCTTTGTTGCATTAATTGAAAAGCATCTAAAGCCACCAATAACTTTATTTCATCGTATTAATAATGATTATTCAGTGTTCAAAGTTATCTAATGATGAATCCAAATACAAACAAAATTAGTATGACCAGATCATAATCTATTTTTAGAAATATGAATGTGCTGTTGAAACAGCAAGCAAAAGAACTCAGCATGTGTTTGTTTGTTTGTTTGTTTGCTTTTTTCCTTATGGAATTAGTGGGTGTATTTCATTCTCAAAGCCTAGCAGAGGGCAAAAAGAGCATTTTGCCATCCATTTAATATGAATTCTGGAGGGGTGAGAAGCTGTTCTTAATGCCGACACGAAAACTTCCTCTCCATGTTTGTAAATATGTGCACAGATAACAGCAAAGCATAGTGTGTGTAGGTTTCAACCGCTGAGTTTTGCAGGGTAATGTTCTCATCACAGGGAGAAATCACTGAGATTTTCAAGCCCCAAGGAAAACCCAATTTAGCTACTTTGGGGAAGTGGCAGATACGCACTGATGCTTCCCAGACTTTGGCTTTGGGGTTTCTGAAAACCAGGATCCTCCCATGTGAGATTAAAGAAGAGAAACTAAAGAGCATGATGTTAATGGATAACATTAAACAATATTTGCTTAAATTGCCATGTCCCTTAATTACTGCTTGAATATAACAAAACTAAATCATGTGTAAGATTTTATTTTTGATCCTTATTGATCTCTGCAATGTATGTAAACATGTTGAGGCAAAATAATTACAGCTGAAAAATATTATTTATTATTAAACAGTGTGCCTTATTTTAGATATCAATATTATGGCCTCCAGCATTAGCTTTGCATTGACTAGAACCATAAGGCTTGTTTTTTCTGTTTTTTAAACAGATCCAGTGCTCGGTAAATACTTAATGTTGTCTAAATAGATACAGTCTTGGACTATTTTCTGAAAATCCCTTTGGTTTTCTGTGTAGTTAACAAGAACATCACTTGCACTGTGCCCACAAATTTCAGATTCCTCTTTCTCATCCTGATTAAATGATAGCAAAGGTAAAAATTCGTTTGCCTCAAATGTAGCATTTAATAGAACGGATGGTAGGTTTTCTTTGTGGAGTATTGTCGTTCTGTTTTCTTTTTTTTTTCCCCCCTCTCTTCCCAAGTGTCTGATTTTTGTCCCTTACCTCCTCTGCTGTGTGACACCGCTGAGCTGGCTGCCTTAAGCCTTGCAGAAGCTGACTTACAGCAGGCTTGTCCCCAGCAGACACGTGGTGGGTCAGCAGCGTGGGATCCTCTGCAAAGGAAGTTTTAGAAGAGTCCATGGCAAACCTGGTTCCCGTTTGAAGGCAGTGACTTCAATAGGAAATGATTTCCTAGTGAAGGAAAGATCAGTTTGGGGAACAAAGGGGAAAGCTGTCAGTAGAAGTATTTATGTGCTGGATCTCTTTATTTACAGCTGTGGGATTATGTATCTGGATGTATTAGGTACTTCCTAATCCTACAGGTGCAATAACCGAAGAAAGTGCTGAATGTGCAGCTACAGATAGATGTCAGGCCATGGACCAGTGCCTAATAGGTCAGAAAAGTGAACTGTTTATTTGGGTCCCAAATAGTCCCAGTACCTACTGGATATGGCTGAGGTTTCTCCTCTTTTGTCCATCTCTGTACTTTGCTGAAGCCAACCACACTTACTAATTAGGAGAAACATAGTACTGATGCGCAACCATACAATTAGTGAGGGGTTAATTTCTTATGTCGGGCTCAGAATCTTCAAAAATAGTGTTTTTCCTGCCATGGCCAGGAATCTGTGTTGCAGCTTTAAATCAAGCCCTGGGCATTGCATGTCTGTTAAGCATGGCATAACCCCTGATGAAGGGACGCTACATGGTGCCCCTATGCTCCTCGCATCTTCCATGAAACAGAGGGCCGCTCAGGGATGTGGCTGGCTTGGGTGGCCTCTTCAGCATAGTCTGTACTAGCCCCCAGCTCATGCTGAAAGGCCTGGGAGAGGGGGAGGTGGGGGGAGGGTGGGTGGAACTGAGGATTTGGTGAGTGTAAAGTGTCGAGCAGATGAGAGAGTTTGTCTTGCCTGCTAGCCCTGTGTTCGCCCAGAAGTCAGAGCTGGGTTCCCAGCAGGCACTAGCGGCAGGGAGAAGCCACAGCAGTAAATGGCAGGCAGAGGAAACTCAGGGCACAGCGCCAGGCACTCCTAGAGGAGCTGGAAAATCTTTTCCTGTTTGCCGTGTAGCCAAGCTTAGGCGGCCTGAGTTTGTTGCTGTAGCAAGTGGAAAGTTGAGAAATCCCTTAGGAGGAAGGGTGTGATAAAATAACTGAGGGTTTTACACAAAGGCTGGCAAGGTGTGACCAGAAGGCATATATTAATGAGATGGAAGTTGAATTCTCCTCTGTTCTACCTGTGAATCCCCACTGAAGTCAGCATGGGAAGGCTTAAATGACAGGAATATCTGAAAACTGCTTGCAGTTTAGTTATTGTCAAAAACCTCTTAGAAGAATTTGAGTGGCTGAGGAGTTATGCAGTCTGAATATATATCACCAGAGAAAAATCCCATTAGAAGTAGATGAAACTACAGGAAGGTGATAGCTGGACTACGGAATAAAACCATATTCAAAGACTGATGTAAAGTATTTTTCCACTGCAGGGCAGGAGTGAAACTTTGAGCTATTCTTTAAAGACAGGAAAAAACTCTGGCCCTCGGGGCTGCAGTAGGAAAGATAGTTAAAAAAAGATCATTAAAGAAAAATCCCTCTTGAAGACTTTGATGTCTATTGATGCAAGGTGCTATTTGTTCTCCTACTGAAGACAGATCTGAAAGACTGCAATTACTAATAAATCACTTGCAATATTGAGCAATTACAAACAACGCAATCATAAAACAGTGCAATAACTAAATAATTATACACTTGTTAGGAGAATAGGTTATTGGGCACCTTGGAAAAAGAAAGGAGATGAGAATACAAAAGACAGGATATTGGATACCACACAAATAGCAACAAAATACACTTTGCAGCCAGAATGCTGAGTAGTTGCACATGCTCGGGGCCAAACCCCAGCCCTAGAGAAAATCAAGCAAAAAATTTAATAGGAAAGTTAGTCTGTTATTCAAAACACTGCATATGAGGCCTGGAAAAGGCCTCTTCTGCCTACTGGCCATGTTCCATCCAAAACCAGCCCTGAGAGCACCCACTGTCTCACTAGTACTTGTTTTATTACTCATCCTAATGATAATAGGTTGCCACCTCAAGTGGGGCCCCAGCTGAGGGTGAGGAGCTGAGAGGAGAGTACTGCACTGCAGTCGGAAAGGCATGTCCCTGCTGGTTGCCGTGGCCCAGCTGGAGCCAGAGGAAGCAGCTTCCCACACTTCAGAGGCTGCTCAAATCCCTGTTGATGCGTGGAGGCCACCCTTTCCATACCTGGTAGTGAAGGGATTGGAAGTGCTTGGACTGTAGGAATTCTGCACTGGGTGAAAAAAAAAGGGGGGCTGGGAAGAAAAATGGTGAATGGGAAGCTGAGGTTTCATCAGCAGAAATGGATTATGGGGTAGAGAGTGAGAACATTGCTGTTATTTGGATTTCCCCCTCAATGAATTTGGGATTATTCCAGAAACATCTGGAGAAAGCATCTGCATAAATGAATTGCTCCTTGGAAGGAAAGGTGTGTATCAGTTACCACAAGTCAGACTGATATGCTGTTGGCTTGACTCACTGGTGTTCAGCCGTTGCCTTAGGTGTGAAAGCTGGAATACAGTGGAAAAGAATGAAGATTTTGAAATACTGTTGGGAAATACTGTGAAGCATTGTAGAAACAGAAAGCACACTATGTACTGTATGCACTAAAGGAAAATATCTGTTGTTGGGAAGATCAAGAAATCATAGCTGGAGGATTTTGGATATGTACGAGGATTAGGGACCATCTGGAAAAAGGATCATGTGAGGGAGCATCCGTGGTAAAACATGAAAGGAAAGGCGGGGTGCTTAGCATGCCTGACCCAGATAGCTTTGTAGGCACCATCTACATAGGCAGAGTACAATTTATGGAGCAGTCTAGAGACTCTGTTTCTGCAAAGCGCAGTGCCACTCCTGGAGCATCAAGCAATCCTTTTCAATAGCTGTGGCAAAATATGAGAGGAAGGCAAATGGGAGTAGATTGGCATTACTAGATGAGCCCAGACTCCAGTAACCATGGGTTTATGCTCCCTTCCTCTTCCTGAACAAAGGAGAGGAGGGAGGGCTCTGCTCTAATCCTCCTTCTGGCATCCATTTTAAGTAAATCCTTTGTGGTCAAGGGAGGGGAACAGCCACTTATACCCCCTCCTCCTTCAGCTGCTGAAGGTAATGCAGCTGGCAGCATGCACGCAGCATCTCTTTCCACTGAGTCCTCTCTCCTCCCTGCCGTGTTGCTAGAGATTGATTTGTGATCTCAGGGGCCAAAATTTCCTCTCTCTTTGAGTTCCCCCCCAGCTGCTCTGGCCTGGGAGCCCATAGCTTTTCCACATTTAAAGCAAATCCTTCAGCTTTGGTGAATGAATGGGTAAAAACTTTTAGCATCTGTAGCTCATATTATTGGACAGTATAAAATAGCCTGGAAGGAAGAAAGGGAGAAGGCAAAAGTAAATAGAAAACTGAGAATTGGTGAGAATCTTTTTAAAAACCTGCACCTTCAGCTGTGATATAAATGGTCTTTTAATGGGTTTCATGCTGAAACAGACATTTAAAAATCACATATATTAATTAAAATTATATATATTGGACAGATTACAGCAAATATAGATGTTGCTATTAGCGGCCACAAACAACGGCTGCAAACAGAACAACAAATGAAACCCAAAGTAACAGAAATGAGTGCTAAAAGCTGGAAGTAAACAGAATCTGGAAATGACATACTATTAAATAGAAACCAGCGGTGGCCCTTGGAAACTTGCTTTTTTCTCGCAGATAATCAAAGGCCATATTATGCCTTTAGGCACAGCTTTGAGCAAGGAGAGATGAATAAATTGCATTGCTGCAGGAGTAGCCTTAGGGTAGGAAGAACAGAGAGGCAGTGTAACATCCCAGTTGCTCAGATCAGTAAGCAAAGAGCACTCCGCTGTGCAGCAGCTGCAGGCCACCTTCAGGAGCGAGCAGCGCTCTCCTGAGGAAGGGTGACAGTGTCCAGCCTCAGGGTCAGCGGGGCAAATCACTACTGCAGAGCTGTCACGTGGCACGAGAGCACCCCAGGGACACAGGGTCTAAAATATGTTTAACATACAATGCTCTGTATCAGAAGCAATTTGTCAGACCCCAGGATCTTAACCTGAATCTCCTCAGTCAGGGGTGTGGTAAAAGGGCAGGACCTTCATTTTCTTCTCTAGCTCAAGAGAATTCCTCATGCACAACTGCTAAAGATCTTTGTCCAAAAATGCCAGTGAGGAAAAAGTTAAGCCTGACTGATTTTCAGGGCAGCCTATCCGCTTCTGCGTAACCTCAATTTACCATATATCCTGTTTGCACATTGAGCTACCTACGAATGTGGAAGATCACCATGGAGAGGTGGCTCAGACCAAATCCCAGGTGATAGTACACAGCTGACATTATCACAGAGCTAGTAAAGAAACCTCCATTTCATAGTTTAGCCTTACTGTGGAGAATCAGGGAGAGCTCAGGGCTGAGCAGACTCTCTACCATCTCACTGCCTGATAATATTTGCTAACACAAGATACCTCTTCCACAAACTGCTGTGTCGTTCTGTGTTGTTGCAGAGCACAAGAGCACCTTGTTTCCTTCCTGGACGTCCTGGGGAAATATCCTGCCACCCTGGCACAGACGCTTATGCTGGCCAAGGTTCACCACAGATGGAGTAGGAACGAAACTCCAATGAAGTGATAAATGGGAACTCAGTGTTGGTCATGGACCCACCAAAATCACCCTTCATACAAAATGATGTGGGGGTTGGAGTGAAGCAGACTTGAGCAGTCAAAGTGAAAACAGCAGGGAGTAATATTTTTTTGAGATTATGTGAACAGAAATAAAAATGAAATCTGGGATTATATCCACCTATGCTTATAAAATAGCTTCAAAAGGCTTTTCTTTCTCTGTCTTTGTGTAAGTCCTAGTGATTGTGTCACTAAGGTGTTTACATAACTTTGTGGCTGAGGACCATTTTAAAGGAATCTTTAAACATGTAACATTTATACATAACTCTCCCTTGAGGCTCTATTTAGATTTCCCTTCCCCTCTGGATTTCTCTGAACATACCTTTAGTTTTTTTGAGGGACTAATTTCTGTACCTGCCAAACTTTTAAGAATGTTAATATCCTTTATACCTATTAAGACAGAGCCATCTCCTGCCCACACTGTAAACAGAGCTAGCTATCAACAGCTCTCATGCCTAATTAACAGTAAACAAATCATTATCCAATTGTGAGCAAAACATTCCTTTCCACACTGCAGGGTGAGATTTGGCCCTCAGTGTTCAGGTCTTGTGCACTCAGCCTTTTCTTTTGCAGACATGCAGATATTGACAGGTATACACAGAATCACAGAATCATGGAGCGATTGGAGTTGGACGGGACCTCAAAGATCATCTAGTCCCAACCAACCCCCTGCCCTGGGCAGGGACACCTCCCACCAGACCAGGCTGCTCAAAGCCCCATCCAGCCTGGCCTTGGACACTTCCAGGGATGGGGCATCCACAGCCTCCCTGGGCAACCTGTGCCAGTGCCTCACCACACTCACAGTAAAGAATGTCATCCTAATACAAATCTCCCCTCTTTCAGTTTAAAACCATTACCCCTTGTCCTATCGCTCCACTCCCTGATAATGAGTCCCTCCCCACCTTTCCTGTAGGCCCCCTTTAGGTACTGGAAGGCTGCTATAAGGTCTCCCTGGAGCCTTCTTTTTTCCAGGCTGAACATCCCCAACTGTCTCAGCTTGCCCTTATAGCAGAGGTGCTCCAGCCCTCTGATCATCTCCGTGGCCCTCCGCTGGACCCATTCCAACAAGTCCATGTCCTTCTTGTGCTGAGGACTCCAGAGCTGGAGGCAGTACTCCAGTACGTGGTGCTCACAGAACCTGGAAGGATGCATAGAGTGTTACTGCAGAGGTTGTTACAGCCCTGCTGGCTGCCCCAGATGACAATGAGGCTCTGCCAGCCCTCCCTTACCATTCTGGGAACGGCAGCCAGGAGAAGGGATCCTTTCTCATCTGAAGGGGGAAGGAGAGATGTGATTCCACCTATACTAACTGAAACTGGATTTCTCCCACCTGGTTCCACACTTTTATTTTGATATTACAAGGATATAGAACTGGCTATTCAAGCACACTCTTCTTTCAGACCCATAGATATTTAAAAAATTCTTTGTTGAGCTAAATCAATACAGTTATATGAGCAGAAAGAAGATCCAGGGTAAACTAATGGGGGCATCATGAATGGAAACTGAGAATCATCTTGCTTTGCAAGTCTATCTCACAATTCCTTTATTTATTATTTCAACTTTAAATTAGGTTCAAATTAAACTTTTGCAAGAATCTTATTTTATATAGATTGTAAACAGGGTTTTTTTATATTGTATATATTATATTTTTTAAAATTCTACTGCAGTTCCCAAGAATACTTGTTAGTTTGCTTTCTCTTTATTCACCAACATTGTACCACTGAGACTTGGCAGTGAAAGTGGTTTTATTGATTTTCATTATCCAAGCTGGGAGAAATGCAAAATATAAACAGCAGGAATTATGACCTTTTTTGCCTTTAGTAATTGGAGGGTTTGCTGGTAACAACATTCAGTAAGTAGCAAACAAATATATTTTACTGTGTTAACAGGAAAAGTTTGAAAAATCACAAATCAGACCTCCAGGGATTGTGAGACTGATTTAAATGATAAAGTTTTTTCTTTTCTTTTCATCTGGTTCAACTTTATCCCTAAATCCATTCCAGTCTGAAGCCCAGGAACAAAACATAGCTGTAATAATAACCTCTTAATGCTCTTTTAGGACTTTAGAGTTCAGGACTTACCTGAACTCAAATTGACTGTATTCCTTTTACATGGTTTACTAATGGTAGAAAAGGGCTGATCCAATAGTGCTCTAAGACCATCTTCTTTGGCAGCCCTGGCTACTGATGTCAAATAGTTAAATGCCTAACGGGTGATAGTGTAGGGAAGAGGCACTGCTCAGAGCCAAAAATTAAAGGTCAAAACTTGTGGTGTCTTGTTAGCAGCAAAACTAGGAAAAATTCCTTTGTGTTTTTAGGCAAGTTGCTTAACCAATCCATGTCTGCTGGCACCATACTTGTGAATCTTTAATGACATTTGCTGACTGTTTCAGGATCTTTAGATATAGATATCTAGATCATAGATATATAAGCAAAGTACTGATTATCCTGTCGCAGTTGAGATGGACAAGCAACACCACAGACAGTCTTTAAGCAGTAAGAAGAAGAGAGAGTTTATTGCCACACGTACTTTCTTATATACTTTTCTTAACACGTGTCTTTCTACTATTGGTTACACATTGTTACCACAGTATATCATGGCTTGCTCTTCACATAGGGCACAGCTGCTCCTTATCTTGTCAGTCTCTTGTTTTGCAGTTAGCTGGTTCCTCAAAGTTGTTTTACTTCCCAGGATGTTCTTTACTCCCTTCTTTCTCACGGACACACTTTAATATCTGCAAGGTTAATTTCTGACTCCATACCCTCAGTCAAGGGGTCCACGGTCCTGCTATAGTCTCCCACATTGTCCTTATTGCAATTTCCAGTTATAACAGAGAAACTGTAAGAGCCATTCAACTTAGAAAAACATGAATTCAGACGTCTTAAATTCTAGTCCTCTGGCTGACGCTGTGCTAATGCAATACCACAGCGGGAAAAGCCAGGAAGGAGGGAGGGAGGGCAGGGATGCTAGTGGGGCTGCAGTACTGGTACAGTACCTGTACAGCAGGAGACTCCCAGCAGTACCAATGTGTCCCCGGTAAGGTACAGAGATGTGACCACATTGCTGTCCTGCGAAAAAGCACAGATGCGATGGAAGCCCTACACTTGTACACGGAGGGCTGATCTAGCACAAGTGATGGTGGTGGTGTAAAGCGAACTTATCCCTGGTCCGCACCTCGTGTTGTGGCTGTAGAGTTTCTGTTTTGGTGCTCAGGAGCTTGGGAACTGAGTGGATTGTCCTGACAGCCCACAGCCTGCGTGGAGAGGAGCCAGAAGGGACACCAGACACATCAGTTGTAGTGCAAAGTGACATGAAAAGTGCAATAGGTTAGCTAAGGCAGTGGTTTGGGCAAACAACTTATTGCAGTTTATGAAAGTGGAGGTCTTTTCCATTCCTCTTCCTGCTCCAGGCGTGTAGCCCTGCCCTCGCCCTCCAGCCTGCTCTGGGGTCTGCCAGACCCTTCCCTGAACAGCCTTAGGTTGACAAGAAAGCAGAAAACAATCCTTTCCTTTTTTCTGGGTTAGTTTTCTACCAGACTGCTGAGCTGAAACGGCTCATGGAGATACCCAAGAAGCACCAGGTGTGAAAGGGCAATGGGAGGGGAGGAAGAAAACAGCAGTGACAGTGAGCTGATAAATCTGCTCATCCCCTCTCACGAAACTGATACATGAATGTTATGAATATTATCTCATGGATATGGATATGTATGTGTCTGGAACTCATATAACTAGGCTGCATGCCAAGCACTGTAAGCTGGTAGAAACCAAAAGGAAAAGGCTGCTGTCTTGCTGTGCCATGCTCTCCCTTGGGCCAACACAGGTTTTAAACCCTATTAAGGAACCGAGTTCTGATTTCTCCTGATTTTCTGGTTTCCGCAGAACTGATTTGGCTGAAAGCTAATCTGGCAAAAAAATTAATTTCCACAGCATCTCATTGCACAGGCCCACAACTGTGCGTGCTGGCACACGAAAGGGAATGGATGGGAACAAACAGCTGGGGCAGGGAGGGAGCAGAAGTCTTCCTCTGGGGGGCAAAGCCAGTTTACGCTGCTTACAGCATTAGCTGGATGATGATCTCCTTAGAATGAAATATGGTTTAGATTTCTGTAAAAGAACCAAGCAGGCAGCCCTTCTTCAATGCACAACAGTATAGTAAAAACAAGACCTCATTATTAGTCATTTCTAAAAGTTGTTGTATTTTACTCTAAGTAAGTTAAAAGTGGGCATAAGGATGATATTGATGACCCTGTTCTTAGTTTTGTGTGCCCAACAAGAAGACGTGTATGTGACTCGGCAGCTGCTTTGGGGTTTGGAAGTCTGCAGCTCTCAAAGGTATTTTTATTCCAGGAAAGTATTTTTTTTTTGGTCATACTTCCTGATGATCCCATGCAGGAGCAAATGATGTAGAGATCTGCTACGTAAAAATTACCTTCAGCTCTCTTTCACCCTATTGCAACTCAGGCTGCAGTTTCTTAGGAAGAAGTGTTTTACGGGAATTCCAGCTCAGCACTCTTGGTCCTCCCATACTTGGCGTCTCAGCTGTGCCAATATGCCAGCTTTCTTGCCGCACTGTTCGCTGCCTTGGAGGAACTCACTTCTGGAAAAAAATGCTGCATCCTTCTTGCTCCCCACATCAAGAAGAAAAATATCATGGCCAGTTCTCTGGTAAAGCAAAGGGTTTATTTTCAGAAAGTTGTGCAATCTGAAGTCCCAGAGATAGTTACAGGTAAACCCTTGATATGTAGGTGTTAATTGTTACCAGCTGGCTTCAAAGACTTTCAGACTGTTGCAGTGTAAACAAACATGTAGTGCACCCAGAACACAATATTGTCTCATTTGCAACACCATACCTAACCTTCAAACAAAAACTAGCAGACAGTAAACACACTGGCGATTCCTCTGCAACCTTTCCTCCCTCCCCCTTGTTGATGCGTGATAATTAAATACAATCCCAGTTTCTGTAAGATACTTAGCAAGCACATTTGAAGAAAAGCTTTTCTTCATTTCTGAAATAACTTATAGGTCCTTACAGTGTAACCATAGGCACTTTGAAACCTGTTGCTTATGCTTCAGGTATGGAGTTGTTGCCAAAATTGTTTTAATTTTTTCCACACATATCAGCTGGTCTAACACAAGAAACTGTCTCTGTTGACAAGCTCCATCCCTCTCCAGTCACAGTGCATATCACCCACACTTTTCAGAACCTGAGGAAAAAAACCCCAAAATCCACGTTTTTTCCTGAATGTGTCAGACCTTGCTCATAAACAGAGAGAGAGGGGAAAAGAGAGGGAGAAAGAGTGAGAGAGAAGCCTTTATGATCACAGTCAATTATTAACCTAAACACCTCTGTGCTCTGTAGCCAAAGCCATATTAGCACAGGGACTTGCGCTTCCCACTGGCAGTCAGCAGCTGAGACAGAGGAGTGCGTGAATTCCTCCTGCCTCCTGCTCCCCCTGACTCAGCTCTGAGGCTGCTGCATGGGACTGCTCCCCCTTGTCATTTCTCAAGAGCAAAGAAAGGCTTGAGGAGCTGTTGCCTCCCTGCCCCGGGTATCCTTGCTGCTCTCTCCTTACAAACGCAGCTTACAGAATCGTTAGGAGTTACACCAAGTCTTCCCTTTTTGCCCTCCTTCATTATTTTTCATGTGAACCATCGCCGTAGCCTCACTGACCTGTTGGTCCCTCCAGCAGTTGGGAGGAACAATGATTTAGTGTGATGAATGCTTTATGGTGGCTCTGACCCAGGGGAAACCGTTGGGTCCTGCTCTGCTGTTGGGAGCCAGGGGTGAGCTGGCCTGCGGCTAAGCCGGCAGGGACCCCTGGGTGGGCCTGGGGTGGCCACATGGGCTGACTCCAAGGAACCTTTCAGCTGCACCTAACACATCCAGTGCTGTCCTACTTGCCCTGGGAGTGATTCTGGCCTGCTACCTCTGCTACCTTACCCATGGCGTTTCCTGAGGAAACAGAATATTCCTCTTCCTTTGCATTGCTTCTTTGCTCTGGAGGGAAGAAAAAAAAGTCATTTTTTTCTGGTTCAAAGCACATGGGATGCACATTTGTGCACTTGCACATGCATACACATACACATACCCAGGGAAAGCAGTTCTAAATATGATTTAATAGATTATTTTCCTGTGACTTGCTCTGAAATGCTGCGGGCTGGTGGCAGACATGTCCGGATTTGGAAAGGAAAGGAATAATTCTTTACCATTTCAGCAGTCCCACACTCTGCCTGTGCCTGCTCCTAAGGAACCAGCATAAACTTTCCACTTGCTGGGGTTTATGTGGCTCTATCCCCATCTCATTCCCAGACTTCACCATTCACTTTAACTTCCAGCTTAGGCTGTTTTGGCACGCTTCTGCTGCAACTGCTCTGGTACTATCATTTGGTTATGTTATACAGCACAGGGCGTGAACTGCCTTTTTGAATGCTCATCTGAGTTGGCGGGGCATTTATTTATACTGCAGCAATAGTCCCCTTGTGCTGTATGATATCATACTGTGGTTTAGAGGTATTTTTATATTGCCTTTTCTTTGCTTTGTGGTGATTTTCGCTTGTACAGGCCTCCGTGTGCGGATCGGTCTGTTATGATTGTAACGGCACCAGGCTGTCTCATGTATTTGTGCTGTGCTGTGCGGGACCTGGTGATAGGTGAGATGCAGGGGGCACCGCTCGCTGCCACGTGGTGGGGAAAAATGCGCTTTGCAGAGTAGCGGGTGTTTGGAGAGTGCTGCAGAGCCTGACGTCCCATCCAGCAGGTTGTGCGCCTTTGCCATACCACACGTTGAAGGGGATGGGCTGCAGCTGTACTGGGCTTTCCGCATGTGCTGCCGTATGGTGCTTGGGAGCGACTGCAAGCTGCTGTGTGGTGTGGCAAAGGGTACGTGGCATCGTGTCACAGTCTCGGGAGGTCACGGGTGGGCAGCGCACCGCCATGCACATGGGTATGTTTCACTGCCTGGCAGGGCAAGGGCTGCGCTGTGGCCCTACTCATCCCACCGCGGTGCAGGTTTCTGTGCGTTACTTCTCCCGAGCTGTATTTTGTGTGGCGAAGGGTCTGCTGTGAGTGTGTGTGCCCTGTGCCCGCAGCAGGACAACCCTGCGCTGCGGGGAGGGACTCTTCACCGGGGAGTGTAATGATAGGGCAAGGGCTAACGGTTTCAAACTGAAGGAGGGCAGATTTAGATTGGATATTAGGAAGAAATTCTTTACTGTGAGGTTGGTGAGGCACTGGCACAGGCTGCCCAGAGAGGTGGTGGGAGCCACATCCCTGGAAGTGTTCAAGGCCAGGCTGGATGGGGCTTTGAGCAGCCTGGTCTAGTGGGAGGTGTCCCTGCCCAGGGCAGGGGGGTGGAACAGGATCTTTAAGGTCCCTTCCAACCCGAACCATTCCATGAATCTACGGTTTTCCGTGCAGCAGCACCGCTGCCCTGGCAGGGAGGGCTGTTAGGCCTGTTGGGGCACGCCAGCGCGGCATTCCCTCGCAGAGCCGCGCGCTGCAGCGCGATGCCCCTGTAACGGGCTCTCACAGCGCTGCCTTTCCCGCGGGGAGCGGACAGAGCGCGGCTGCGTGGGTGCTGCCGGGTGGGAGCTGCCGGGTGCCCCCACAGCGCAGGGGGTGCGGCGGGCACCCCTCCACCGCCTGCACCGGGAGGCCGCGCAGTTGCCCCGCGTCGCACGCCGTGGCCCGGGCGGGACTGCGCGCCCCTCGGCGGGCTGACCCACGGAGCTCCGCGGCCCCTTTAACCCCGGCGCGGCGCGGCCTGCCCTGCTCTGCCGTGCCCCGGCTGAGCGCCGCCGCCGCCGCCGCC
>VXBO01000758.1:688953-746933 GCA_013400135.1 Rhinoptilus africanus | reverse complement strand
CCCCCCCCCCCCCAAGTAAGTGGATGAGAAAAAAAGAAAGAGGGGTTCTGGGTCAGCACTGAAGGGTTCCGTATACTCTTGTGTTGTTGCCTGGGTCTGTGTGGTCCCACTGAAAGAAATTCCTCAATCCATACAGGGCTAAATGCATTGAAACTAAAAGCATCATTGTGTGCTTATACTTCTCCCCTTTGAAATGCTGCTTCCTCCAAGTGTAGGATGCAATACTCCAATTACCAGATTTGTAGTGAAGCGCTTGGTTCAGCTGGAGATGCTAGTTTGCTAACTCAAAGGCCTTTAATGCTCTTGGTACAGAAAGTGGTATACGACCAGGGAAAAGAATGACTACGAGACTAGCAAGTGAAATCCACAGTGACTTTTCTTTAAGCTGCAGTGAAACTTTTCTCAGGAAGAAAATGTATAAAAACATCGTGCTCCTCCAGATGTTCTTTATCTCTCTAGAGGAGGCAGAGATGGGGAAGTGATGTTTATCATCTGTGTATCAATTTGCTCACATTTGCATGCACGGCTCTTACCTAGATGACTTGCTTGAAATTACCGCTTTGGCTGTCTGAGGTCTTGTTCATAGAAGCCGTTTAAATGGATGGGACATGGAAACCATGTAGTAAGATCATTAAGTGCTAAAATTTGTAGTTTAAATATCAGTTTAAAATTTGACATTTTAAGCAGTTAAATTCTTGAGGGGTCACTTTGGGAATGCTGATACAGACAAATATTCTCCTGGAGAAGCTGGTGAGTCATGGCATAGAGAAGTGTACTCTTCACTTGGTAAAAAACTGTGTGGCTGGCCATGCCCAGAGAGTTGTGATTAATGGAGTGAAATCTTGTTGGCGGCAGTCACCAGTGGTGTCCCTCAGGGCTCAGTTTTGGGGCCAGTTTAGTTTAATATCTTTATCAATGATCTGGATGAGGGGATTGAGGGCACCCTCAGTAAATCTGCAGACGACACCAAACTAGGTGGGAGTGTTGATCTGCTGGAGGGTAGGAAGGCTCTACAGAGGGACCTGGACAGGATGGATTGATGCGCCAAGGACAATTGTGTGAGGGTTAATAAGGCCAAGTTAATAAGGTCCTGCATTTTGGTCACAACAACCCCAAGCAATGCTACAGGCTTGGGGAAGAGTGGCCAGAAAGCAGCCCAGCAGAAAAGGACCTGGGGGTGCTGGTGGGCAGCCAGCTTAACATGAGCCAGCAGTGTGCCCAGGTGGCCAAGAACATCCTGGCTTGTGTCAGGAATAGTGTGGCCAGCAGGACTGGGGAAGGGATTGTGCCTCTGTACTCGGCACTGGTGAGGCCTCACCTCGAGTGCTGTGTTCAGTTCTGGGCCCCTCTGCACAAGAGGGACATTGAGGTGTTGGAGCGTGTCCAGAGGAGAGCTACCAAGCTGGTGAGGGGTCTGGAGACCAAGTCCTATGAGGAGAGGCTGAGGGAACTGGGCATATTTAGTTTGGAGAAGAGGAGGCTGAGGGAGACCTCATTGCCCTCTACAACTACCTGAAAGGAGGTTGTAGAGAGGCGGGTGTTGGCCTCTTCTCCCAAATGAATAATGACAGGACCAGAGGAAATGGCCTGAAGTTGTGGCAGTGGAGGTTTAGATTGGATATTAGGAAGAATTCCTTTACTGAAAGAGTGGTCAGGCACTGGAACAGCCTGCCCAGGGAGGTGGTTGAGTCACCATCCCTAGAGGTATTTAAGAAACGTGTAGATTTGGCACTTCAGGATATGCTCTAATGGCAGAGATTGTAGGTGGGTTTTTTTTTTTCATGTGTGTGTATGGTTGGATTTGATGATCTCAAAGGTCCTTTCCAACCATGAAGGTTCTATGAAATATGAGTTGAGCTATCTCACAGGGACTTGATCTCCAGTTGTTACAGGCATCAGAGTGTGTTTCCGCTGATGAGAATGTACAGAAGCCAGCAGTTGATTCTGGAACGGTAATGGTAATTTCAATTGGCAGTCAGGCTGAGTAGGAAGTTGATTCAAGAATGGTGCATTTTTGCTTAGAGTGAAAATAGTGGGTTATTTGGGTTGTGTTGGTGATCTTCCCCAGATTAGCTAATTTTAAAGAGCTAATGCGGCACGCTGACTGTATCAGTTGCCCATTCCTACTAATAAAATACCTTTCCCCTTTCTTTCTGGTCTTGGTTGCCCCACAACATGACAATTCATTTTCTGGAGTTATGTTTTGCTGTTGTAAATCAGCCAGCAAGCAGGAGTACTGAATGTTCTTGTAGTTTCTCTAAAAACATTGTGAGTAGGAAAAATGACAATTTATTTTGACTCCAAACTCTATGCTTACAAAAAATGTTTGCAAAAACATAACAGACTTCTTCAGGATATATATGTGGAAAGTTTTGGAAAAAATCCTTTGTTATGAATATTTTTCTGTTTTGGGCAAATTTTAAGTATTTTGTCCTTTATAAAGACAAAGTAATACAGTTGTATTTGTGTGGCACTTTCGTCTTGGACCCATTCTCTAGTTTTTGGTTTTGTTTTTCTATCCCAGTTTGTCTTAGAAAATTTATTTTATTTTATGCTCTAATAGGGATGGGGTTAATCTATATACCAAAACAATTCTAAACTCTGTTTTTAAGTACTTTTTTGCTAGGAAATGTTTCAATCATTAATTCCTGTATTTGTCTTAATGTTGCTCGACCAGCTAGAGTGTGTTAGTGAGCTTTTACATTGTCTTAGAAACTGATGTATTTCAATAAACAGCTTAATTATCACTTCTGCATTCAGCCTTCAGGTTTGTCCACTGTGATATCATATTAAAAAAAGGATAATATAACTTGATACACCTCTTTGCTATTACTGTTGTATGAGTTTATGGGTAACTGTCCCATATGTATTTAGGAAGACAGGCCACGTGAGTAGGGGAAGTAAGGAAAAGGGAAGTTGCTTTTCTAGCAGGTGTTTATAATCTGAACATAGTCAGACGTGTCATAGAAATGTCTTATAGGAGATTATGTACTTATGTAACCCAAAGAAGCAATTTTTTGACCTCTTTCTTCTTTTTAAGAAGTAGACTGCTGCCCAGTAACTGACTTCTGGCTGAATGTTAAGTTACCTGATGTTAATGTGTTTCAGAGGAGCTCAGTTGAAGGGTACAGCTGGATAAAACCGGTGGAAATTCAGCAGGCAAAATGAGAATAAATCATCCTGGAAATACTGCAGGTTAGACTTCAGTGTATGTGATAATACAGAGTTTTCGTTTTTGTCTCCCAGATCATATTTATCAAGTTCCAAATACTGTTATCCAATGTTGTTATCACTTGAGAGACAGCAAAGATTTTGTGATAACTGAGTGTTAAAATGGTCATAGAAGGAAGCCATTGAAGAGTAGTACAGAGTTCTCAGTAGTGACTGCTTCCTGTTGCTCTCTGCCCACTTGAAGAGGAACTCTTAGTAGTCTTGTATGAATTTGTGAAGAAATTTAAACCCCAAATGGTACTTTTTGTGTATTTATTTCTGACTTGGGAAGCACCGTGTAGTATGGTAGTCTAAATGTTAAAAAAAAATTCTTTCTGGCATAGGATGGAAGCAGGAGGCGCTTTTTCTTGCTGCATAAAATGCAGCTTTATTTTTTTTTCCTAAGTGTTTGAAAATAGAGGGTGGTGCTCTATTGGTATTTTCTTAAAAACTTAATGTTTTTGTTTTTACAGATACAGTTATTTAGGATTAATGGTTCATGTTATCTGACTACACTTTCCTCCTGACTGGTTCGGTGTGATAGATCAGTTGAATCACACCATACTGTGCAGAGTCTCGCATCCTGCTACTGAAGCAGCAGATTTCCTCCCCCATTGAGCAGAACATTCTTTAGGCTTTCCTAATGATGCGAATGTCATAACTGCAGCTTTCCTGGGTGTGAAGACCTATTGCTTCATTACTGAAAACTCCCTCTAGCCCCCTATTAAGATGCCTGTGTTTCATCCTTAATGAATATGATAACGCTAAAGGTCTTGAGCAATTAGTATTGTTGAAAACAGATTCTGCTTTGTGTTTTTAGATTTCATTGTTGAGTCTTGCTTATGCATAAAGATATGCCCATTTTATGTCAGGGACCTGACTAAACAGAAATGACATGTGAACGACTTGTTATTAGAAACAGACTTACAAAGTCCACTGACCAGGTAGTGCCTTAGAGAAACTGGTGAACTGATGAAGCTGCTGCATATGAAAAAATTTGTAAAATCATCATATTACAAAAACTTTTGAAAAAAAGGCCTATGTAGTACTTGCATAGTATCTTCCTTATTAATAAGAACATTTTTTGTTCCTATCAGGTTATATGTTGTTGTGGTAATTATATCAGAACTTTATTTCTTACATAGGATTTCTTCAATAATTTATTTGTAAAGAAAACTTTGTGTTATAAGAATTTACTGATTGTACTGGATAGGACTTTTTTTGAACCATTATCCTCACTTTAAAGAGGAAATATGTAAGACTTGATTCTGTAAATATTTTTTTCTTATGCCTAGTGATTGCGCTATAGACACCTTCATTAAGCGAATGGTTATAATGTTTTAATGTCACCAAAATCTGTCTTACTTTCCAATGTAAACCTGTAATTTTTATGCCACCAGTACATCCATTCAGAACTGGTGGCTTGCTTTGTTGTGGCAGGTGCCACAGTGCTATCCGGTGCATTGATTCGCTCTTGGAAATGCTCCTGAATTGGGAGGTTTAGACAAGTTGCTCGTTGGTTTCATCAGGATGCACTGGCAGCATTTACTGCCACCGTGAGACCTCTTACTTCAGTGCTTTTCTTTATTGGTTATTACATGTGTGAAAGAGAAAACTACAGAGTGCTTGAATGAACGTGCTTCTTACAGCTGGTGATAAGGATGCCATTTGTATGAATGGTAGATAGGAAGGAAGATGAAGGATTGTAGTGTAACAAAGACTGGTGTTTGGATTTGCAGAATTCAGTCTGATGGGTAGAGACTTAACAGCTGGCTCTGGGCTTTTTTTTTTTTTTGGCTAGGGATTCCACCTCAAAGATGAGGCTCCATTGAGCCAAATAGTTTTGCAGTACAGCTTATCTGATAGTATGTTTTCCAGATTCCCAACCAAATACTAGCTATTGGTGAATCATAACGTGCACCCTCCCTATCATTTCCCTTTACAAAAATGCATCAATTTCTCAATCGGTAGAAGAAAATAGAGTGCTTAGAGTAAAGGAGAATTCGATATAATCCAAAGAAGTTCCGAGACCTGCATTCCTGGAAAACTGTGTGTTGGTATTTTTTTCTTTGTGTAATCAGCCACTCTGTTCATCTCTCTTTCCTAAAACCTCCAGAGACCTTGGCATTGTTATAGAAGATACTATCTCATTCTCATCATTCCATCAACAGCTGAGCTGATCTTTATTGGCAAACCTGCATATCTAAGCTACAGATTTTCTGAGAGGAGAAAAAATTACTTGATCTAATAATCTCCTGTTCCTTTTAATTTGATGTCAACTACGAGTAGTTCCAGCTCCAAAGAGGTTAGAATCCAGCATGTCACTCTTTAGACCTTTGAAGGAGAGACAAGTCATAAATCCTGAAGAGTTAATTCTCTGTGTATGGTGGATTTGTCCTGTGTGTGAACTCAGGAATGGACCTTGAGAATCCTCCTGTAGACCATCCTACAGTTGAGGATTATTTCTTCTCATTTGGACATGGATTTATGCCTTCACATTACCTGTGAAAGGTGGTGGTGAAGTAGTTAGTGCTTTTAGTGTTTTCACATTTCCCTGAAAGCTACCATTATGACGTTCTGTCCTTGCAGTAAATAGACGGGTATTCTTTTGGTGCTGCAGAAGGTGACTGGTTGAAAAGATGTGTGTACCTGCTCTGCAACTGTTCTCTTGGCTGGTGTGTCTGTGGGCAGGCTGACTTAAATTAAACGCATCTTTATAAATTTTGGTGATGTTCATATAGAGGTAGCTCCTTTTTTATGCTTCTCCTCAAACTAGAAGTTTTGAGAGCATGTAGTGTTTGCTAGCCTTTTTTCTTTTCTTTTTTTTCTTTTTTTTTTTTTCCCCCCCCACAGTTTTGCAGTGCTGGATGTGATTAATGGTGATAAGGCCAGAATTTCATGTAGAAGGTTCGGAATACAATTCTACCATTTTTCTGTGTTTTATGGAGTGTAACTACCACTAAACGTAGGTACCATTCACTTCAGTTCCTGTAGGTCAGGCATTTTTTTTGTTGAATGTAATTCTTAGTGTCACAGTTTGCCTACTGTGACCTTTGCCTCAATGACAATGATAATTTTTTTAATAATCTCCTGTGATACTCACTTGGTGATGAAGTTGATAGATAGTATTTTGACCGTTACAAAGTTTTCCACTAGCATTCTCAGCTTGCCAACTTTTTTTCGTTTCTGAGCACAAGCCAGACAGTGAAACCAGATTGTAAACTTCAGGCTTAAGACTTTGTTGTTAGTGAAAGTGTTGGCTGTAGACTGATTTGGATACAGACCTTTTGTAAGCGATGAATTTTATGAATAAGGAAGATAGCGTGTGACCTGGAGCTCTACATAACTAACATCTTCCTCCATAGATTGTGAGGATTGCATGTGCTGTCTATCCTTGCGACTCCTGCCTAGAGGTCAGTTGCAGAGTCTTTCCTGTGGATCCCTGGTTGAGCAGCTATTGAAGCTCTCATTCTGCCAGCTGGAACCTTTTCTATAAGGCTTTCTTAACTAGTTCAGTAAGGATTTTGATGGAGGGTTCTCATCTTAGAATTTTTGTTGGATTTATTCAAGAAGCTAAACACCACAGAGGTGGGACAGAAATACAGTAGTGCAGAAGTAGAGGGAGCAATAAACAAGGCTACTTGTGACAGTGTGTCTGTAGCTCTTCTAGAAATAGAAATAATTCAGGAGTTACACAAATCTTATCAAGGTGAGGTTGCCATTTTGCAGCAGTCTAAACCTTGAAAGGCGTAGTCATACCTGTTCTCTTTCACGGGTAGTAAGGCCTATGCATCTGTCTCATGAAAACTCTTCCTCAGTCTATCCAGGACAAATCCAAGTGGCTAACTTCCTTTGTTGATCCTCTAACCTGTGTCATACTTTGTCATCAGTGAACTGGATGCTCGTACTGCATCTCATACGTACATTTTTTTAACTGAAACAAGCTTCTGCTTTTAAAATAAATAGTCTTGAAGCCTTCCATTCAGTACTTAAGTTATTTCTTTAATGAAGTTCTTATTAATTATCTTGCTTTTTACTTGACCCATTTGTTAGTCTACATGAAAGCCTGCATGGAAATCAGAATTCATACAGGAATTTTTTTTTCCTGAGTAAAGATTATTATTATTACATCAATCAAATGTCTATGTATTGGGAACGCTATGAAAATGCAGTTTACCTCCAAACCACATTCCTTCCACTGACACTGAGTTGAAAAGTTGTTGGCTATAACAATGATTTTCTGTTATGGTACAATGTTTTTTTTTCCTAATAAATAATTGGCTACAATAAGGAGTTGACTTGGATTATTTTTACAAGCTGTTTTATTTCATACTGAGTATGGACTTCTAAATTTGAGGAAATATATGATATGCTCCAGTGTGCCAAAAATGTAGCATAATTTGCTTTGACTCATTGACTTCAATTGTATTTTCTTTAGGTTACTCACTCTACTGAGATTCTCTGTGGAAATTGTCTTTTCATTTAGGCTGTCCCACCTCCCCCTTCCCATTTTGTAGGATAGGTTACAACAGATAACTAACATAAAATTTACTTTATTGGCATATTTTTCAGAAGTCTGTTTCTAGCAGTTGCCTTATTTAACAAATGTGGCCTATGTTTTTTTCAGTTGATGTTGGAAATTTGTCTGTCCTCTCTTTCTTCTGACACCTCAACCTGTTCTTTGTCTGCACAAAGAACAGAAGACTGGAAATGGGATTGCTCCCTGGAATTGAGTCTTCCTATGTCTTGTGTGGGGTGGAAGGAGTTGCTGAAGTTTTTGAAGGACTGAGGAGAGTTAATGTGCTCAGCTCCCACAGAATTAGGCTCATTTGAAAAACCTAGCTGCTGCCAATTCACAATTATTTTTCCCCTGCTGGCTGTAATGAATGTATTCTGAACAAATGTTTCAGGAGTTCCTGGCATTATAAGCTACAAAAAGGAAACTCCCTGAAGAGATGGAAACCTGAAGTAGTTGTGTTGAGCAACAAAAAGGAGAAGGTTCATTGACTTTTTGATATTGTGCATAGAGAAAGACCAATATTTGTGTAGTAGTAGTCGTGATTCAGGCATTATTTAGACTGCTGAGAAAAAGGAAGTTTTTTTTTTTTTTTGAAAAAAGTCTATGTTTGTGTCTGGGGAAAAATATAATCTAACAGTAGGGTCTGTCTTGTCAAAGATAAGTGATGACTCCTCTATGTTAGGCAAGAAGATTAGCACTTGGAAATCCAGAGTCGTCTTCTATGTTAATGTTTCAACAGCAGTTATCTGGGTAGCTCTCATTCAGCTGCTGACTGATGGGAGATACAAACTTTACTAACTAACCACTCCACCAGCTTTACAGATAGCAAAATTAAGACTTAATTTTTGCTCGAAATACTCAACGTAATGCAGAAATGCTTGAAAGAACACTTGTGGCCCATGCCTTTTAAATATACTACTTCTGAGCGATTTTTCCTCCATATGATAACTGTTGTACTCAATCCACTTATTTTTCAAAACTGTCAACAGGAAAAAAAATTGCTCTAAACTTTTACCCTTTTCACATACTTCCACTTGAAGTAAGATGGATCAGATGGGAGCATGTCAGTGTTGACCCCTTAATCCTTGAGTGTGGAAAAATGTTGATTTGACCATCTTACATTTAAATTAGATATTGTGTGTTGTGGAGGAGTAATTGCAGCAAGTCAGAAACTGAAAGGAGTAGGCGGTTTGCATGCAGCGTGCTTTTTCTTATTAGACCTTTCATGTAGTATTGAAAATGTTGTGCTAAAGTTGGACTGTGCCATCCTCCTCCTCATTCTTTTCGTCCCAGTCTCCCTCTGCTAGCTGGAGTTACAGTGTGATGTTTTTGTTTGTTTTGCTGCAGCAACGTTTACTACCATTTGACGCTGAATAAAGGCTGAATACCTCCTTTGGCTGTGATATTATTATTTTTTATATATCATTAATTTTGCATTTATGTATGTTGCCATCGTATTCTTTCTTGTTTGGAAGAACAAAATGTGTATTCATTGCTATCATAATCTCATTAAATAAGGCATATTCAAAGACAGTAGGACAACACTAGGTAGGTATTTTTCGGTAAATTCAGATGTTACATTTAAATCATACATCTGTCAGTGTACACGTGTTGTTTTTCTTGGTATGATACAACTGTCTTTTTGAATTCAGTGAAAGTGGAGGAGTCTGGCTTATTGTTCATACTGCAGTTCATTAATGGCTGGGGATATGAAATGAGCATGTTACTAAATGGAAGTCTTGGTCAACCTCTGACTCTTGCCTTAAAGGTTTGAGAACAGACAATATGAAAAAAATACCAGCTTCTTTCCAGATGGCTGAATGTTTGATGTATCTTTATGTTTAGCTGTCATTCAAATGTGAATGCTGTGGTGATTATAAGTGTCTTCCATTTTTCTGGTTTGAAATGATCCCTTTTATGCATTGTGTGTTTAGAGATTAACTGTTTGGCTTATCAATAGGGATTTTAAAGAAAAAAAACCCACCCAACTTGATGGTATAGCAAAATCCAGGATGTTAGTGTTCAGAAGACGACTTGATGGTGCAAGTCTTGGCTCCGTGTACCATGTTGCAGACAGTAATTGTTTTGAAATAGGTTGTGGTGGACGTTCTGCAAAATGTTATTTCAATTTTGGAACACTTTGTGCATGATAAATTTAATAATACTGGTTTTTGTTAGTGAAAAAATGTTTTTCTGCAGTCTGTGAGGAAAAAAGTTTGATAAAAGCAGCTTTGTAGGAAGGAGTTTCTTTTAATTGTGAAGAAAAAAGCTGCATTTAGTTTTTTAAACTAGGAGTGTGAATCATACTTTTCACGTGATGATTTTGGATAAATATGAGAGTTATTACTCACAAGCTACAGTTTAATGATCAAACTGTTAATTACTGTTACAATCTTCCTAAAGCTCACTTAATGAATTTTCAGGCTTTTTTTCTTGTTGCTTTTTTTTTTGGAGACGAACTTCATAATTTGTGTAAGAGATACCTATAATAATGCAGCCAAAGCTGTTGCAGGTTCTGTAGGAGGCCAAATCACTTGCTTTTTGTGACCATTATACCAGCAAGTTCTGATGTTATCATTTTTTCTATTAACTGACAATGGCTGTTTCCTTACTTAGTAGCCATTTAAAAAAGAGAATCAACTGCTTCATTGGATGTGCTGGTTTCCTTTTTCAGGCACTGCATGTAGCGATAAAATTTAGTGAAAGTGGATGCAATTACTTTGCTGAAAAGCCTTCAGCATCTTCTGGCTGAACTCATCAGTGACCGGTGTTTGTGTATGTGAGTTGAGAAACTGCGATATAATCACCTCTGTTAATGAGAAGGTAACGTTACACTGTAAGGCCTATTGACAGCGCATTGTGATAAATCATTCCTGTAACCTGGTTAGCCCTGAACATTCTTGTGTAAAATGGCTATGTTATGTCCTGTTTGCTGTAGGCATTTCCTATAGGTCTTTGTTTAATTTTACAATGAAATACTGCTTTTGTAGGTGCTTGAGCATAGCACAATGTGTGGAGCCAATGCATGTGGATACGGTTGTGCAGCCCAAAGAGAATGAATGAGGTAGCTGCCTGAAAACTAAATTGGTCTCATCTGTACGGGTGATGGATGGCATCAAACTGCAAATGAAAAGAAGGCTGTAACGGCATCCCAGGACTGTTGCAAAATATATGCAAATACCACACTTAATCAAGTTTGCTTACCAGCTGTTGTTTTCATTTGAAGTTTCTTGTGTGGTTGTACTGATTGGATTAAAATTTTCCTTGTGGCCCTGCTGCAAGCTCTGGAAAGAAATTCCTGGTCAGAGGGTTGGAGAAAGTTGACACAAAACAGTAACTGGAACATGTGCCTCAGGTGTGATTTTCCACATTTGAGCTGAATGCTGTACTTACATGTCTGTTAGCTGTTTTGCAATGACTTTCATTCTGCTTTGCCGCCTTCTCTTTTCCTTTATATCTCTGAAGCTGTTCCTTCCCAGCTCTTTTGTGATTCAGTTTTCCTGAAGATATTTGAAGGAGCAGGAGAAAGCAGTTCTTTTTGCGCTTCAGGATAAGGGGCAGGGCAGGAGGAACCGTTCTGCACACTAGCAGTATTGAATTTCAGTGAAAGAGTGAATAACCTCATCCTTTTCTTTGTCTTCCGTCTGGCCAAAATCTACTTCATGAGATGTAGTTAGGCATATGGCATAAAGTTTTGATGATGTGTAAATTCTGGCATGTTCAGTCAGGTGAAGGTGGAAGCTGATCTCAGAAGTTGAGAGAATTGTCCATGTTTGGATTTCATCCAGTTCTGTCACTTGGTTCTCCTAATACGATTAGAGGCAGAGGCCATTTGAGCACCAGGTGTATTTGCTGCATCTTAGAAGTCAAATACTAAACCTTACCAATATTTTACTATTTTTTTTTTCTTCTTTCTCTTGTAATGAGCTTCTGCCTCAAAGGGACTCATCTTCAAATACTTCTAATGCTTTGGATGTTTAAAATTACCATGGCTGTCTTGGCATCTTTCTGGCACTGGGGTCTACAGTTGTACCTAATGGCTCTGTTTTGGAGGACAGTGACCAAATGTACTGTGAAAGGTATTTTCTCTGAGTGAGGGAAAAGACCCCAAATCCACTATTAAATCCACTTCTTTACAGCGAGCAATGAACTGTAACTGCTAGTGGGTTGACAGAGAGCATGGAGAGAACTGATTAGGGTTGATAAGGCAAGTGGCACCAGTGGGAATCGGTGCCGTTGGTGCAATGCACCAGCCTTGGAAGTGTGAGAGACAGAGGTGGTCTGGGGTCTGACTGGCCTTACTGACAGTGCTGGCAAAATTCCTCCCCAGCCTCTGCTTAGTGCTTGATCCACGCAGGAAACAAGATGGCACTGCAGCAGAAAAGTCCTACTGTTTTCTGTGAAATAAGTGAAATACTTTCATATGATTGAGGGAGAGGATTTTTTTTCTTCCAAAAATGCATAACGGCTCTCTATGTGGAATTAAGGATATACCTCTGTGATTTACTTCTGTCTTTTCTTACTTGAGCTTTGTCTAAAGCTGAGGTTTATGCTATGAGGTTTTACAGGATTTTAGCATACCTGTTCTGCATTGTCTTACAGGCATTTGTAGTCTGTTGTTACTCAATCACCGGTTTGAAAATCCCAGCTGCTTCTGATAAGCAGTCTGGTGTCAGCTGCAAATACATGAATCACTTCATCAAAGGAAAGCCCAAAGTTGTAAATAAAATAATCTTAGATAGTTTCTAGATTCAGGACTGAAGTGGTGGCTGCTCTTTCTCTGGATGCTGAGCCATTTATCATTTTTTGTTCAAGATTTTCAGTGCTGAGTTTGTTACAAACTGAGTTGCGTGAATTTACAGCCAGCCTGTGTTTTTATTATCTGTAGCTGTATTGAATGGTTTGAATTTAAGGTATCTTCAGTTTTAGTTGGCAAAATAGCAATGTTGTTCACTCACTTAACCTGGACTTTGCTTTTGAAATACAGTATTCTTGTACACATACCTTTCTTATTTTCTTGAGTGTTATTTTTTTTTCCTCATTTCAGGGGGAAAAATGGGTGGCATTTTGAAGGAGTAGCTTATAGTTCTGTGAGCTCACTTCAGGTTGGATTTCAAGAAATCTGACTGTGGTCCCTCAACTCCCTCAGTGTTACCTTCAGATAACAAACAAAAAGCCAGGCTCCATGCTAATTAATTATTTGCCAGGTGCCTGCAGCTGTGTAGCCGTTTTCTTATTAGCATAACAATACCACTCTGAATATTGTAGCTACTATTTGGCACAGAGAACTTGGGATACTAAAGTTAAAGCTTAAAATGTGTTTTTACTTAGAGATGTTTTGTTCTGGAGTTGTATTAACTTAAGTGAGGGTGAGTCTTTTTGTGTTTCTGCATTGTTGAAGCAATCTAGGCTAATGGGCTTGATGAGCTAAAGGATATTCTCAGTTTATAACTGAAGATCAGTTCACACTTGCATTCTTGTATTCGTATAGTTATTTTGGATTCAGAGCCTGAGGTAGAGTGCACTCTAGTTTAACCTGAGGCTTTAAGGAGAGTTTCTTTTTGTAGTTGTTACAGCTGCACTGTGTGGACCCTTTTGTCTAAATGCATGTCTCCAACTATCTTTGCCTGTTCTGGTTTTGTGTACTTGTTCTTCACTGAAATATTCTTAAATATCAAACGTTGGAGTGTAAAGTAAAGGTGGGTTATGTGATCCCTCTACTGCTGTTTTCCCTACATCGTATTTTACTTGGATAATATTCAGGTAGTGGGATGTATTCACGGAGTGGTTCTCATTAAAATTCAGTATAAAATCGGAATGCTTTTAATTTTGAAGGGTTCCAGTGCTGTAAATCAAATTAAAGTTTGAGTGTAATTTACAATATTCTGGATCATTTTGGATTTATATATCTGTGCTCTGACTTGTGGACTGTTGGGAATTCCATGTTAGGGATGTCTCTGTGGTGTTTTTTTTTCTGTTTTCCTCCTCAGACCTAATGTGGGAAATGGGTGTTTTTCTCCTTGCATATTCAATTGCAAGGATAAACCAACTTTCTCTTCTTTCTGCTCTCTAGTGATAGTGGAGTTCACTAGGGGAGATGAATAACTACCTTCCCTGCCTTGTGAAAAATTAAGACTTTCTATTTATTAGTAACTATTCCTGTTAATTTCTCAAAGCATATCATTTAAAGATGGCTAAAGAACAAGAAGTAGTCTAGTCCCTCTTTGCAAGCACCGTCTCTGGGGACAGAAGAGATTCACTACCCCTCTGTTCTGCTGTGGCCTGCAGTATGGAGGTGTTGAGCGATTTGGGTGGAGGAAACCTATTCGCCGTGCTCCCTTTGCCATACTTTATAACCTATCTGAAGAACTTTCAGTGTGTGTATGTTATATTGTTTTTCCTCCAGGAGCTCAGGGCAGGATCATTATCTTAAAATGTGAACTGTGACATTTTTTAAAACTGATACTGAGATGATGGTGGCACATACATAACCTGTGTGTCAGGTTGCTTGTAGCAAGCATCTTCACCTTCAGAGACCGCCCAAGATGGAAGCTCTCTGCTTGACTTGCTGTAAGGAGGTGGCTGTTATCACTTGTAAGTGTTTGGTTTTCCATCTACTCAAGAAGAACAGGATGTGTTCATTGTACATGAAAATGAATCAGAGAAGGAAAGAGGAAGAAAAAGAATGGGAGAAGGATGAGTTTGGTTAATCCAAAATGAAGTATGGTGCATAGTGGTGTGAAGAGGATAGGTGAAGGAGGCAGAAAGAAGTGGTTATCAGTCCTCGTGGATGTGTTTTGACTTGTAGTCACAGTAGTACCTAGACCTGTTAATTTCTCAGAGCATTAGAATTTGAAGATGGCTAAAGAACAAGAAACCTTCTAGACTCTGGTACTGACTAGCGATCTTTTTGGGCCATTTAGCATGTTAAACATAAAGCTGGTAGTAAGCTGTGCTTAAATCGTGTTAGTTGAAGACTAAAATGAAATTGCTCTTTCTGGTTGTTGGCTGTGTCTGCCTTTGCTCAGTAGTCCTCTTGACTTCAAAGGAAAACAAGGGAAGATTTTTTCTGCCCTTTCCCAGATGGGTAAGTTTTCTGTCACAAGTCTGTGGTACTCCACAGGCCTTATGCATGAATTGTTTGGTTGTCTTTGTTTGTTTTGCTCTTTCCGCTCTGATCCTTAAGAGCCAGCAGGGCAAACAGTGTGAGCAGACTTCACAAAAACTGCAGATGTGCTGAGATAAAACCAACTTTGGTGACAAAAATAAATCTGTTTCTGTACTGACCTGATCTGATTAGAGTCCCTGTTTTGACATCAGGTTTTTAGCACCTTCAAAGACAGAAACTTTTAAAGTCAAGTATTTAAAGGGACCTTATGTAAAATTTTATTTTTTTACAGGACTTGTTTCCTACTTTGTAATTGCACCATTTGGCTATATCACATCCATTGATGGTTAAAAAAATAGTTGGGGGAAGGATAACACACAACTAATCTTGAAAGAGACAGTGAATGAATCTAACCAAAAATTTAGTGTGTGTGTAAAATCCATAAAGTAAGATTTTTCTTTTTTTTTTTTTTTAATTTCTTGTTTACATGGAATAGCTTCCTCTGCTGTAGTCTAAAAGAAGGTCTTCTAAACAGTGAGCAAATTGTGTTGTTTTGAGAAAAGTCTTTGGTTCAGTTTGTACTTGAATGTTTAATTTATTCCTGTTAGGAGGAGTAAAATTTCTTCTGTGTTGTCTTACTGTGTGAAGAAAACTTCTTAACCTCTCTGAAAATCAAAATGTGTGCTTTGTCCAGAAACAAACCATCATGGATATATTATTTAGGCTGGCTTTACTTCCTGTGATTTCTCATTTTATTTACTGTATTGAAATCAGGACACATAAGCTGACATAAACCAGGCACGAACAGATTAAATGTGTCCTTCTCCAATAAACACCCATGTTAAAAGGTATTTTGATCTTTTGAAAGATTCGGGGTTTTTTGTGGTTGATGTCTTTTTAATCCGTGTGAAAAGATGAACCTTGGTGCTCATTCGCAGTTAAGATTTTGCTTTTTTAAAAAATGTTTTGATTTAGGGATTCTTCAGTTACTTTATTTCCTATATGTTCCTTGTATGCAGATACTTACAATTTTTGTTTGCTTTGAGTGTCTGACTTGAACTTGGAAACAGTTCAGTACACTGTAACTGTTGAATGTGAATTAATAAGGGAGGCTTACTAAGGAGAAATTTTAGATAGGAGTTGACTGCTCGTGGTTTTCAGATGATGCCATGCTCAATGGTTAAGTTGTAATCTAGTAGTCTTTTAATTTTCTTGGTGTAATTGGTCCAAGATTGCTTAAGTTACTATTAGGTGAAAACTCGTTTTAAGAGGCCCTCATGTAGCAGGCAGTGGTGTCCTAACTTAGCCTGATGAAATGTGTAGCGTCTTTGTGATTACTTCATCTATGTACTTAAATGTGTTGCAATCATGTGATACGGCCTATAATTTAAAAAGCATTTACTCGAGTAGTTTGTTTAATTGGACCTCTTCTTGCAGAAAGGGACACGGGAGAGAGCAGCTCTCACTGAGTTACGAGCGTTACAGCTTAGAGGTGGGTCCTCATGGGCAGATGCCTTCCTAGTGGGCAGCTGACAGATGCAAACACTGCTCGCAATCATGTCACTGTCAATATTGTAGGTTTTTTTTTTAAATTTGTTTGCTTCACTTTATAGCTTATGGTAAAGAACACTTTCGGGGTTACAGGCCTGTAACTGTATCAGCTGAAATGAAAAGGCCCATGCTATTTGTGAATACTATGGAAAGGGAGGTGAAGGTATGTTTTGCTGGCGGGGGTTGAAAGCAAGTTAGTCAGCCCTGCTAAATTTACTGTTAAAAGTGAAGAACTTTGTCTTGTATGTACTCACGAATTTCATTCCTTGGAAGTAACTTCTTTCTGTTCTCCATCACCTCCCAGTTAAGGTAGAATTCCGCTTTTAGGATCCTTTCTTGGGCGACTTTATTTTTATAGTACTTTGTTTTACCTGGAAGGCAGATTAGGAAGCACCTTTTACAGTCACCTTTCTAGGACTATTTCTACTGCATGGCCTTCTGTGTTTTCCATAGTTTTATTGCTGGATACTTGACAGCAGTTTCTTTGAGCAGACTACCTTCTGTCCTTTGCCCCTGCCTCAACTTTAATTTCTGTCTTTTGAGCTCAATCAATATAGAGCTTTTCCTTAAATACTACTGACTTGAGAGAAATGTGTGTCATTTCAGATGGTAGAAAGTTATAAAGAAGTTTTATCTTTTCTCTAGCATATTAAAGCATTTTAACTTCTAATGCAAACAGATTCAGAGTTTTGGTGAAGGAGAACAACAATACTATTAAACACATGAGGAATCTTTTTTTACTGTCTCACTGTGCTGTAACATGTTTCTGTTCCTTGTATTATCTTGAAAGTTTCTGCTGCTCTTGAAATTCCAACTCGAAATGATTAAAAATGTCTTGTTTTATTTTACTGTCTGTATAGCTCCACAGTTCAACTGCATAATTAATTCCAAGTAAGGATTTATTTTCAACAGTGAGACCTAGAAATGTGGGTTTGTAACATACTGTGTTGTGGTGTAATGCAAACTAAACTCTGGAAGCTTCCTGAGCAGTGAAACCGAAATATTGCTTTTTCTATGTTTTTGGAAGTTTGTGAAAAGAAGACCTAATTTTTACTGGCCTTCATATAGGGAGGCTTATTTGGATCTGGTCAGTGCTAGGTTCTGCTAAACTCAGTAAATGTCTGGAACAGACTTAATCTCTTATGCAGAAAGCTGTTTGTCTTTGATTTTTACAGAAGCTTCTTGTGTTTGCTTTTATTCCATAAAAATGTTATCTCTGCAACATACAATATTGTTACAGAAATCATACAGTTCTATTACTTCAGCTGTCTTCAATGTGTTCTTTGCTTGCTCAGGGATCAGAGTGTGATACATTTTTACTAGGGTTTCTCTTAGGTTGTATAAGGATGTTCAAGTGCACATACCTTGTATTGTTGCTGAAATCTAACCATTCAGCTCTAGATCATGCTTGAGAAATCCTTCTGTTGTGACTGAGGAATAGTTTACAAGCAGCAGTGATAATATGCACGCAAACGTTTGCTTCCTGATCAGCTCTTGAGTTTTGGGAACTCAGTATTCGTATTTCCATAAAACCAGAGCCCCACCACTACTGCAGCTGATGGTGGCAGCCCAGGAACTGGCAGTTGAAATGCAGAGTCTGACTAGAAGCACCACTTCGGGCTTGTTTGGAAGTGGTTATGGTAAACAAACGAAAAATGCTAGATGCTCTTCTAATTTGGTGATAAATTTTGAGAAGGATTTAGAGATGAAGTTTGAGGCTGTGACCGATCTCATCCATCTGTTCCTCTCCAGCTCCCTTTTTGTACTCTGCTTTTTGAGAATAACTAATACTTAGTGCTATTTGGCTGTGGCTAATGATACATCATGTAGCCTTAGAATGCTCATAGGAATCACTAAGTACTACTTATATATTGGGATGTAATAGATAACATTGCAATATACAATCTAAGAACAATGAAATGGAAGAATGTCTCTCTCTTATTGGCCTTAACCTAAAATATCCCCTTCATCTGGAAATGTGTTGTGATTGTGGGTTTTTTAGTCTTATTTTATGCTGTCTAAATTACAGAAAACAATGTAGCCAGAGCCTAATCCTTTCCCCCAACTTTGATTTAGCGTTTATTCTGTTGCTGTGGTTGTGGAACAGGCATATGTGATTTCCATTTTTTTAAATGCATCTCTTTTTGTGCTGTATTTCATTGAAGTCTATTTGCTAGTGAAGCAATAATGTAGAGGTGCTTCTAAAACATCTGCCTGAGAAGTAATTATGGGAGGAGTCTGAGTAAGTCATTCCTACTTCGAATTTTTCAGTGCATCCTATCTTTACCATATTTAAATTAGAAATTCTAGGATAGTGATTGTAATTAATTTTATGCATTCTGCACAGCAGAACAAATAACAGCACCAAACAATACATGGTTGTGAAATCATTAAGTGGTGGTTTATTTTGTTGATGGGCCAGCTGAAATGTCTTTAAACTTGTTGGGATTCTCTTGCTCATTAACAGTCTGAAATACACTCGATGAACTGCAACATTTATGAAGGATGTTGCTTTGTTTTCAGAAAAGTAGACTGACACTTTCCTACTTGAGATTGGAACAAAAGGAATTAAGATGGTGTGCCAAGTTTTTGATGCCTTAAAAATATGTATCTATAGATGTATATAAAACCCCTAATAATAAATGGGAATGTCTTAATTATAGACTGATTGGTCTTTCACTTGAATGTGTGTTTCACTGGAAAATAAATGCATAGAAGAATTCTTGAACCTATGTTAGACACTGAAGGCGTTGCATTAGGTGGCAACATTTAAGTTAGGATTCGGTGGCAACATGAATGTCAAAACCACTTTTTAAAATTTATGGCACTTCTCTGCCTACATTGCACTTGTGCATTCATGTGACCTGGCTTTAATTTAACATTTGGTAAATATTTGCATAGTAATTCCTAAAGTGTTCTCCCACACATAAAGGAAATGATGATAAACAGCTTTTAAGTGGCTTGATGTTAAACACAAACATGACTTGCAGCCCTAAGGTAAAATGCACATTAGAGTAACTGTTCAATATTCATTTGGGAAGTGCTGCCATGGATTACACCAGGTAACTGATTCATACTTTTTCTTTACGTAGGTCGCTGTTTCTGTTGTGTGCCTCAGCTAAACTTCTGCNGGGTGGCAGAGCCCTGGCACAGGCTGCCCAGGGAGGTGGTGGAGTCTCCGTCTCTGGAGACATTCAAAACCTGCCTGGACGCGTTCCTGTGCAACCTGCTCTAAGGTGGCCCTGCTCTGGCAGGGGGTTGGACTAGATGATCTCCAGAGGGCCCTTCCAACCCCTACCATTCTGTGATTCTGTGAACTCTTCCCAGAGTTTCTAGGCTGCCTTTAGTGTTCTGTTTTTATAAGAGACTCATTCTTTTGTTTTTCAAAGCTAATTCTTCTTGAGCATGTGAACTTCCAGTGATGATGGGTAAGAAGATACTAGGAGGAATCGTTCTAGACACTGTCATGCATTATAAAAGGACTTTAATCTCACACTAGAACCTCTCAGTTTAAAAAAAAACCAACCCAAAACCAAAAACCCAAACCCAAACAAACTTGTCCTAGCATTTTAGAATAATGTTGTTATGCTTTCTTTTTTTTTGCTTTATATATGGTAGTTTTCTCTAAGCAAAAATGGAATAAGTGTAATCTTATCCTGTATTGCTTATAAACTTAAAAATCCAGCATTTTCTGCTTTCAACAGGTACAAAGTGTTGTTTCATTGAAACAAAAGGCATGCAAGCTGGGATCAGCCCTTCAGATGTGTGACACTACAGCAGCCTACCACTTCTTGCCACAGTTACTGGTGTTACTGGGTTCTGACTTTCCTTCCAGACCTTTCAGAAAATACTGCAGAAACAGAAATGCTGTCTGTTTTGCAAGAACTCCCGGGATATATTTTATAAAGTTAACTTGTTACTTTGGAAAAGCAGTCTCCTGCCTGGTGGCTTTAGAAGATATGGAAACCTGAAGTGTTCTTGATGCTCTTTGTGCTTGTCATATCTTACTAAACCATAAGAAACTTGAAATAAGACTGCCCTTTTCTAAGGAAAGTTATGATTTCTCTGGTGATTATTCTATCTTGAATGTACTACAGTTATTCTTCAGACCTATTCTACTCCTTTTGAGCTCCAAATAACGTGTAAAACACCAGTATGTGTATGTGCATGCATGCACATTGATATTTTTTTTTTCCTCCTGTTACTGTCCCATCCCCTGCTCATCATGTGGATGAAATGGTATTTGGAACTTAAGATATTCAACTCTTACATCTGCTGGTAGTTAATGGCTTGTTTTATATGGTGACTTAGCTAAAATATTGGTGTTTTATTTGTTGAAGGTGTCTGGACTCTTGGTGGGGGTAAAGAAGCACATAAGAAACTGTTATATAGATTTTAGGGGGTTTTATATAGACACTTTGTATCCTGTGCATGGCAGTGTTTGGAGTTCATCCAAAGAACAGAAAGTGGTCTCTGACTTGGAATGGGTGAGTGATTTTGCTGGTCAGATGAGCTGTTGTTACTTCTGTGACTCTGCAGAGGGAACTTCCTCCACCCAGGCTCTCTATCAGTAGTCGCTATTTGCTTCATCAAACAAGTCCAAAAAAGCATCTCTCTGTGCTTAGTAGTTGCTTTTTAAACTTTCAGGGATGACGTTCTGGTTAAGTTAATAGAAGCCGGTTTCACGTTTTGTATTTCTGAAACAGCAAGTGTTCAGTCTTTTTCTAGTCATCGGTGAGTAACTGGTCTGTAACTGGGGAGTCCTTGAGATTGAAAGGTCATAGCCTACGTGTGAGCGGTGCCTAAACTTTGAAGAAGTATTTTTCTACTAAGGAAATTATGTGAATCCTGTTCTGTTTTAGTTCTTGTATTTCAGTGTGAATTGTCATTCCTTTCTTTTCAAGAATCCTAAGGTGTGTCGCACTTTCTCCAAAAGATTGTTGAGGAATGGCATCTTTGGTTCTTTCAGACTGATTTAGAGACTACTTTCTCTTGATATGGCCAGTAACAAAACCATTAAATTACTGTATTTGTTGTGGTCCAAAATAAAAGGAAAGTTAGGAATGCGTTAAGCTTCGTGTAGTTTAGGGTGTCTGTGTGTCTTGATCTTGTTTCCTGCCAACTTGCTGCATTCTGTTGGGACAATCGAGCTTTTACGCTCCTTTGTTTCTTTTTCAATGACACATCTGGGTTGGTGCAGCTACTGAATCACAAATAGAAGTGAACACTGAGAGCAAAATATTCCAATTAGTTGTTTATTTTTTTCACATCAGCTTTATTCTCTCTACAGGGTACTTAAGCAGTATAATACCTATAACAGGTTTTAATATATCTTCAAAGATGTTAGCTGCAGAAGTTTGGCTAATTAAGAGGAGTGGTTTTCAAGTATGCTGTTTTAGTGTTGCTAACTATGGAAGCCTTTTGTGATTGCATTAGTTAAAAGGTTCAGGAGGAACATCTGTATCTACTGATGCGTTCCAGTTTGAGAGAATCATATTTTGTAAGTTTATTGGCAGGGTCAAGTGACACTCTTTCACAAGGTTTCTGCATTAGGTAAATTGTTTGATGTAAGTTAATGTTCTTGCTTGTTGCACAGAGGTATATTTCCTCTCTGCCTTTTCATCTTGGAATTTTGTGCTTATGGTAAAAAGCTTAAATCATGGGCTTTAAAACAGGGCTTTGAGCCGTAATACTTATCTACACTTCATTACTTTGCAGAGACAAAAGCATGTTAATTGATTTTCTTAAATTTTGTTATTTTGGACACCTGATACCTAGAATGAACAAACATTTGCTATTTCACAAATGGGTGGTTACAGTGTGAAATGAAATAACTGTAGTTATAAATTGCAGATCAAATAGATATGTTGCAAATAGAGATACTTTTATGTGCTTTGGTGGGTGGTTGTCATTCAGCCATGCTGTACCTTAGATATACTTAAACCTCAAACAAGTGCAAGGGGGTAAAAAGGCTGTGTGTTAACCTAAGGTAGCTAAGCCTTCCTCGCTGCTTGCCCAGCGGGCTGGCGAGGGGAATTGTAAGGGTAAAAGTAAGAAAACACGTGGGCTGAGATAAAGACAATTAAGGGTTTAAGTTTAATAGGTAAAACAAGCTATATGCACAACTCTGCCCCTCTTCCTCCTTCCCCCCCAAGCTTTTATTGATGAGCACAGTGTCGTAGGGTATGGAATATCCCTTTGGTCAGCTGGGTCGCAGCCACCCTGGCTGTGTCCCGTCCCATCTTCTTGTGCATCTCCAGCCTACTCACTGGTGGGGCGGTGTGGGAAATGGGGAAGGCTTTGATGCAGTGTAACCACTGTTCAGTGTCAGCAAAACATCCCTGTGTTATCAACGCTATTACGGTCACAAATCCAAACCCGCAGAACCACGCAAGCTCAGTGAAGAAAACCAGCTCTATCCCAGCCCAAACAAGTATGTGTCAGTGGAAGAACTGAAACTGAACCACGGAAGCTAGATGTGTCGGAATAGGAAAAACATTTTGTTTAGAGTTCACCAGCAAAGTTGATATTGGCATGATGGGCTGACCCGTTGGTAAAGCTGGGGTGGCTGTTGTGTGAGGGTTTTTTTGTGTTTGTTTTTTGGTTTTTTGACTGCAACCTGTTGATGATACAATAAAACAGGCCTAATCCAACTGAGCCACATCTTTACCTATGATGGTATTGTCCTGAATTGTGTGCTGGCTGCATAACTGGTCAAAGTTATAGAATGCCTGTAAATAAATATGGAGTGGAATATCCCTGCTTCTCAGGGACTTCATTACTTGAGGAATATTGAAACCAGAGATAAGGAACTTGCTAGTCTATATATAGCTTGTCTGTTGTGCTTCACTTTGCTTCTGAGAACTGTGATCTAATTAGACTTGACAAGGAAGAAGGGATTGGAGATAGAGATGTCATATAAATGTTTCGGTTCTCTCCTAAGCATGTTTCCTTTTTTCAGTGTGCTGTATAAGATGTGCCAATTCAACAGTTATCAATGCTGATACCAGAGTACTCAAACACATTGCTGTGGCTTGATGAGCTGCCATGTGTTTGTTAAACCACACTAGCAGGCCCTAATGGGATAAATCTTCAAATGTTAACTAAGGCAGTTCACACGTAACTACCACTTAGCTTGTCCCTCTTGGAAGTTATGTGTATGCAGGCAGCTGTGATGGTGTGGGGACGGTGTTACAGGCTTTGTGTCTGCTCCCTGATTTGTATTTCATGTCAGGGAGAATTTGTTGTTGAGCAGTGTACTCTGAGCCTTTTGGCTTCAGGGTCAGTGGAGTGATGGCGAAGCTCCCAGTTATTGAAATGAAGTAGTTAATAATATGAGGAAAGCATTAGTTTGGAAAACTAACACGATCTCTGTTAATATGGTACAAAACTTTACATTGGAATTTGAGAGCATTTACTTGTGAAAACAAACTGTGATTTATTTATTCTATTAATTTGGGTTTTGTGACAATAGGGTATTTTTTTATACATATATAAATATATGTATACCTCTCCAAACTGTCAAGAGTGGTACATGACCATACATACATATATGTTTACGTGTGCTGATAATAACCCAAATATTCCAACTATAAACTATTGTAAAAAGAAAAACAATTTTTTCTTTTAATTATTTTAATTTCTCCTTATTTTTTAATTAACTATTTCACTTAAGTAAAGAATTCAAGTGTATGGTAAGGCAATGGAAATGTACATTTTGAAGATCTTTTGTCTAGTGTTCTATAGGTAGTATCTTGTGTGTGTGTAGTTTTCATTCTCTGTTTCAATTTCAGGTAGCGACTTCAAACTTCTGACTTGTGATTAAAGAGGAAAATGGGTGGGAAGCAGATGGGATACAAAGCTGCTTTGTCTGATGGCACTTGAACCATGCAAGGTTAGGTTAAGAAGTCTTGTGTCTGTCTTACAGGATCCAACTTCCTGGGTAAATATTCACCACCTGGAATATACAGATGGAGGAATCCTGGACCCAGATGATGTGCTGGCAGATGTTGTGGAAGACAAAGATAAGGTAAAGCTCTGATGAAAATACTACTTTTGCGTTTTGCTGCGTCTTTTCAAATAACTAATGCTACTTGGACATCTGGCAGGTGAAGTGGGTGTTAAGTATTCTTAAATTAAACACATCTGCCCATAGGTTCTGTAGCGCTCTGTTTCTGGAGGAGAACTGGAAGGGGTCGGGGGAAGGAAGCAGGACAAAAGCAATGAAGATCACCAGAGGAGCCCAGCAGTTGATTTAGGACTTAACCTTTTCAAGCAGTTCTGTGTTTCTTTTTATTGCTGTATGAAAATAGAGTGGAGAAGGAACATGAGTTTTGTAAGACATCTTTTTTTTCTTATGCCACTTAAAATACCTTTTATAATCTCTTCCTTTGCCTAGAATTAAGTTTTTGAGAATCATTCAAATGTTATGGTTGAATATGTGTGACAAAATAAATAGACAAATCCTGTGATGACAAGAACAGCTGCCTCAGCTGTGTTAAATTTCAGGAGGACTTTCTGTGGTTTGCTACGGAAAGTCTAAGCAGGCTGGTTATTAGTTTCAAAAACTACAAGTCTCTAACCTTCAATTCAAATAACGTAGATACCCTTTCTGGGTAGAGAAATAGTAGCTGCAAAGAAGCCCCTTTTAACATTTTTGTAATTATCAGGAAAATTTAGTTTTGGGAAACTTATTGGTGACTTATTTCAGCATAGACTAGGAGCGGTATAAGTTTTCATACTTTGCTGTTTATTTCTTTTTTTTTCTTCATAAATTCAGGGGAAAAAACGTATCTAGTGACTTGAAACTGAAGATCCAAATATGGGATACTTTCAGACAAATAGATTTGTATATTTACAGTGCCATATGCTTGGTGACTTCAAAAATAACTTTGTATATTGCAAACAGAAATGCTAGTTTCGTACGCTGTTGACTGTTCAATGACTTAATACAAAGTGCTACGTTTTGCTTATGATAAATGGGATGCTGTTTCTCAGTACCTTAGAAAATTGTCTGAGGTGTACTTCGCTGTCATTTTATGGTGTTTTTTGTGGGAATTCTTAAAAACAGTGGAGTTCCGTTCGGTATATGTTATCTTAATCAAACATCTGTTTTTCGCTTGTCCTTATTTACTGAAAGTTAAAACACCCAAAGACTTTTTTCCAGTAGTGTTTGGAAACTGAAGACTGGATTCTGAGGATTGACACAGCTGTATATAAAACATAAGACTATAAGCATAAGATGTCATAAAATGAGATACCACAGCAAAGGACGTTGCTTATTCTCACCAGTTTGAAAAAATGAACCTGTCCACCACCTGTCCAGGATTTCCTCTATTTGAAGTACTGATACAGGAACACTTAGGCAAATATGAGCAGTAGTTTGCAGAATATTTGTTACATCATCTCATTTCTGACTCGTTCCCAAAACCTTTGCTATACTTTATTGGTGGATGCCACTGGCTGAGCATGTGTTGCTGGTTAATTTTCTAGTTCACACATAGCTGTAGGTTTAAGCATCTTCTGTTATAACATTGCTAGGTGGTACTCTATAGTTCTGAGGCCACCTTGAGGAAAAACCCCAGGAAACTGGGATCTTACTCCCTGAAGTGGTCCGGGGTGGTTTAGGAATACAGCAGACTTCTCGGTTTCTCTTCCTGTGATGTCTCAATTACATGTGATGCATCACTGCCATCTTCTCTTCTTCAGAAGGCCCCAATGAAAGAAGGATAAGTAAGACTTACTGAACAGCTGCAGTAACAAATCAGTTTTTTTGGTTAAACTAGGGGAGAATCATGTTGTTATCTAAGGGAGCTGCTGGTTGAGAGGTCAATAATTCTTTCATTTGTGAGTGGAGTTGGGCCATAGCCCCTTCTCAGTGTGTGTAAGGAGCTGTTCTACCTACTTAAAAGGTTTGGTATGATCTGATAACAAAGAACCAACCCCACAAAATGCTTACACATCTTTTTAATTGTTTTGTTGTGGCCTGTTAGCCTTTGAGCCTTTACCAGTGCTCTTCCACCCTGAGAATATTGGCTAGGGGATCTTTAAGCTTTGCAAAAAGGGGAGGAGATATTTAGCTCCAAGAGACCTGATATCTAATTGGTGCTCAAAGTCTATAAATAGATGAAAGAATTTTTGGTATATTTATCTGTGCTCTGATTCTCTTTGGATATGATTATCTGCATGTGTGATAAATGAATAGGCCACAGCTTTGCTCTCTTGTCCTTGTCATCCTTTCCTGCGCATCTGAGACAGTAGTGCAGTCTCGCATGAAATCAGTCGATCTATAAAAAAAATAAGTGTTACACTTAACCTCAATGCCTTTAACCAAAGGTGTGTTTGGCATTTCTGACCATCAAGCTCATCTTTAGTGTCAGAGGAAACGAGCTGGTGCTTTTTTTAAAGGGTTAATCTGTTCTAGATCGTAGTTTGATAGGAGTAAATTAGCACAGTTTCTTCAAAGGAAAATGTGCTTGCTAATCTATTGAAATTCTTTCACTGTAGCAACAAAACAGTGAATCAGAGAGAGCTATCAGATGTAATTTATTTGGAATTTCAAAAGCTTTTGACAGTCCTTAACAATAGACTGTTAAGGAGGCACAGCTACTCATGAGGTAAGCACCAAAATGCTGCTGTAGGTCAGTAAATGATTGAGAGGGAACAAAACCATGGAATAAATGGTCAGTTTCCAACATTGTGAAATGCTGGCACTGGGATGCATAATGGGCATTACTGGGATCGGCAATGATTTTGAGCTTTGCTTATGTTAACTTCATGGCTTCCTCTTGAACTCCAAATTAATCAAAACTCAGTAAATAGGCAGTACGGTGTGTGAAATTAATTACTGTCAACTGCACAGGTACGCATGTTGGAGAGAGTGCCTTGTTCTACTTGCATATAAAACAGATCTAAATCAGTGTTATATGTGCTCGGTAACGTGTGCCATGTGAAAATGCTTTGGAAATTCTTTATGGTGAGAGCCCCCCTTGCTGCTGCCACCTCAGCAGTGATCTGTGGCCTGAATTAGATGTCAAAGCTAGCATTGAATAGTTTTAAAATCATTTGTTTTCACTAGAGTTATCTAGCTAGTGGTTTGTGTCCTAGTTACTCTGAATGATAGAGCTAATGAATTAAAAAACCCAAATTTTGTCATTTGAATAGAAACATTTAAATTGTCTGGTTTTAATATGTCGAAGCTATAAACGGAGTCCTCTGTACACCGTTCTTAACAGATCTGTCACTAGAAATTACTTTTTTCCTTGAGGAAGAAAACACCCTAAGAAAATTTCTATGCTGTGCAAAAAATGAGTACAAAACGTTTCACTTTGTATCATTGTGCACATTGAGCCTGTGCTTGACATATCTTAAATGCATGAGCTTAACATACCCATTTAGGTTGCCCTCTGATTTTTCTATGGAGTTGCATTTTCAAATGCTCATTAACACCTAGGGAGACTAAAAAGTTGAAGCTCTGTATTAATAATTTAAAACTTCCTTAACTTACAGGAGAAGAGTTTAAGCTGTTAATAACTTCTTAGATCTGGACACATATAAAAAGTCTACATGGCAATAATAGTTTCTGTCTAACCTGACATATATGTTCATATTTTGCTAAGATCAAATGCAAACAAAACATGCTTACTGGTATGCTTTTATCAGTAGAGCCCTTCTGAACTAGATAATGTTGGTCTGCCGTCAGGGTGCTGGCTTTTTGTGTTTGTGCTTTTTTGGTAAGTCTGTGCTTGCAAGTGCAGTATTGCACTATCTGCAATTTGGCCAACAAAGCTGTTGAATATTTATGTAAAGACACTATTTCCTTATCAGTGCTGCTGGCAAATGATCTAAGCTTGTCTTCCTAGAAGGTGATGTAGGTTTAACCTCTCCAGAGGCTTTTGTTAGCAGTGCAACTACTTTAAGTATACTGTGAGGCTCTTTTGTGGTTTACTTGTGGGCTGATGTTTGGGTTTGTTTTTTTTTTTGCTTTGTGTTTTTTTTTAAGGAGTGGAAGGAAAAGGGTATGTGATTTTGATGGACATTGCACTGATATTGGAAAAGCAGTGTGCCAATATGGTCTTAAAAATAGTTTTTCCTTGGATATCTCCTTTGAATATATGTGCCTTGTGTTTTTTTTAACAGCAACAGAAGCTTTTGAGGGACACAGAGCAACATCAATAAAATACTGAAACAGTGACATTTTCAAGATTTGTAGGGACTGTAACTGTCATTTAAGCGTTTCTAATGATGATATCAAGTAAATGATATGAATTAAGTGTAGTTCAGATAATTATTTTGTCTAAGTATTTAATGAAATATTAAATAGCAAAATCAATGAGTTCTTCTGTCTCAGTTCACTACCGGCAGAGATGCAATCCTGAGAAAACATGTCTCCTGGAAGGTCTCCAAATGCTAGAGAAATCATCTCCTGTCTGTTCAAAATGATTACTGGGCCCATGCACGCTCCTGATAAGGAGCTGAAGATCTGGCTGAAGTTGGTTTTGTAGAAGATTCTACGTAACTCGCTTAAAGCTTACTTTAGATGGAGTTGTTGGCAAGTATTTTTAGTTGCACTGACGGTATTGTGAGTGTGAGGCTGGTTTGGAGCAGCTGTTTCAGCAAAACGACGAGATCACTTGGATTCAGAGGTGGATATAAACTTGAAGATTGATGTAATTGTACAAAGGAAGTGTCTCTCCAAGTAACTGACAGATGTGTTTTCTGTCAGTGGATTCTGAACTTTTCCACTGTTTCCAGGTGGGTCTAGTCACTGGGAGTGCTGGCTGGCTGGGTACAGCACTTAGGCAGAAGCCGTTTTCTGACCTGGGTTTGGCTCTGTAGACCTTCAGGGTTGTTAACTCTGGCTGTGAAAGTGATGGCACAATCTAATGTGCAATGTTTATTTAAATAACATTATATTGAAGTAATTATACCTCTAAACAGTTTCTGTAAAGTTCCTCGTGAAATGGAGAAGGAAATCAGAACTATAGTAATGTCGGGGTAAGTGGAGGTGTGGCTGAAGACTGGCTGAGGTGATAAGGAAAATGATTTATACAAGCAGGCTGAAAAATGATAAAATGACTTAGAAATAACCAGGCAAGTGGACAGGAGTATCTCAGTAGTTTAAAGAATAAACAGAGGGATGGGGAATTCTGAGGGAATTTCTCTGAACAGGGAGTTACAGCATTGCTGCTTTAAAAACTTCCCGTGAGCCAGTGGCAGAGGCCTTGATGTTGGCTTGTTTAAATTCTTTCCAGTGGGTTAGCATAGCCTGAGTCACGCTTTACAGATCCTTTTGTTGTATGGCTTGATTCTCAAATATATGATCCATGCAAGTAAATACATACTTAAATTAGAGAAATGTGGTTCAGACTCTGGACTTCTGCGTAATTGAGCTTTCTGGTATTTTCTTTAGAGTTTTGTAACTCTCTGATAACTGGAACGGAGTATTTCTTCTTCAATTTGTTGTACAACATTACAACCATTTTTTAGGAAAAACAAAGGAAGATATACAAGACTTAGTTACAGCTGAGAATTTTTACCTATTGAAGTACCTATTGCAGTGTTCTTTTATGTAGGCTGCTCCGCAAGTTGTTGCGTATTAGTCAGCCTTTCCATGGAGAAGGTTAAAAAAAAACAACAAAATCCTTTCAGTATTAAGAATAAGTACGTGGGAAATGTCTGGTAACAAAGAAAGCAATTTAATGATGTTAGTTTCTTACAATGTGGAGGTAACATTTTAAGTGTGCATTGTACACAGGATAGTCCAAATTAGTGTCCAAATATACTAGATAGTCCAAATTTTTACGCGGATACTCTGTCTTTCATAAAATCTGCACCAAAGAAGGCATGCATCGAAGAAAAAAAAATCATTATTATGGCTTATTTTTTTTCCTGTAAGATGGTGAATTTTGCTCTGGACTAGTGTTTTGTTGACACATGATGTTTTATGACATTTAGTTGATTAATACAATGGCCAAGTTATTGTTTTGATGTGTGTGCTTTCATTGACTGTTAAACTGGTTGCAGCAAATACACGCTTCAAACTTTTGGTACTTAGTGCTTGTGGCAGAGACTCGGTTACACTTCTGTAAGTTTGAATGCCTTGTTTGGAAGAGGCAGCCAGTTCCTATGTTTAGTTCCTTGGTGCTAATGAGGTAAAATAGGGATTAGTAGATCAAAAGCCTGGTATGTTCAAGTTGGGGAAAAACGAAGTTGCAGAAATTTGTCAAAACTGGTGTGTAAGGGCTGTTGTTCTTTGATTTGGCTTTAATGCTTTTTTCTAAGTATAATTTCCAGCTGTGGTTAATATCTCTGCCAGAATATGGGTAGATATTTGTCTCTTCTGTACTGCTTCTGGTTTTGTATTAGGATTTTGTGGTTTCAGCAATGAGATTGTACAGATGAGCAGAAAGCTTAAAATTTGATTAACAAAAAGGATAACTAATAATTCATTAATCTTTCAAACCCTGTATTGGTAAAAATTAAAATGGATTTAACTTTTATTCTGAATAGCATGATTACAACCTCCAGAGGCATGGTACAGTGTTCTTATCTGTTAGATTCAGAGTATTCTGTTTCTGCCTTGTATAAATAATTTGTAATAGGTGTCAGTTGTAATTTCGCATAATCAAAGTTATTGGGATATGAAATTGTTACTGCTGACAGTCTTTGTTTATTTAAATATTATTGGCTTGTTCTGGGCAATGAAGATATAAAGAGAAAAGACACCACTGTGAATAAAACCTCCATGTAACTTCTGTTCTATCAAGGGAGTCTGGGTGTAAGTATTCTTTAGGTGTCTAATAATTAGCAATGCATCGCATCATGCTTCTGCAAGGAAGGGGGAAGTATTAGAAATGGCGTATTTTAAAAATTACCTTTATTCTTTTCAGCATCTTAAAATATGGAGAAGAGATGTGAGACACAAGAAAATCGATCAAAATAGGGTATCTATCCTTTTGTATTGACTGTGATGATGGCTTTTCTCCTTACCTTGAGTCACAGACACTTAATTTGTTCAAAAAGATAGTGCCAATGCTTGATAAAAACCTCTGAGTTTATCCAGGCTTTACCTGTAGTTTAAAACAAAGGCAGGCACTGGGGATGTGGGGGACTTCCTTCTGGAAAAACTGTAGACCTTGATTTGCTGGTCCTTTGATGAACTAAGATGGAAATTTGGTTTTGCTATTGATGAAATAGTAGGCAAGCCAGTCAAGCTGCAGCCTATTTCAAAAAAATATGTTTTCACACTTTCCAGGAAGAAAAGGTTTTATGCCATTTTGAGCCAATGCTTGTTTAGGAAACAGATGTCTGATTTCACTCTTGGGTAGTAGGGTATGCTGTGAGCCACCATATATATCTAAAAGGATATTTTGATAGGAGTTAGTCTGTTTATTTTTGAAGTGGGATCTGAACTGTGAGTACCAGAGGGAAGGCGGAAAAAAAAATCACCATCATTAGTACTTACTAAGCAACACTTTATTTTGGTAATGCAGTTTCTTTTAGAATACAGATTATGAAGCTTTGCATTTTTATGAAATTTGTTTTAATTTCTTGCTGCAGAGGTGCCATGCATTATTCAAGATTATAAAATGATTTGGATTTCAGGAGCATTTGGATTTGCTGATGAGGATTTCAAGCTGTGTAATTATGAAACTGTATGCACATAGGTTGGAAGTTCAGAACTCATTAGCGTAATCATTAAAATAACCATTTTTAAAGTGTGGTATTACATTCTGGGGTGTGCAATTACACTATCATGTGCTTATGGTTACTGGAAACATTTTTGTAATAAACTTCAGGTCTAGCAGTGTGCTTCAAGATAAGTTCATAGCTTTAAGAACAGACACCTGGTCAAATGTTGCTTAGCTTATTAAAGAAAATTCAGTTTTATAGATTTAGAGCCATAACATAGTGCCTGTATGCATAAATTACCCTCCCATTTATCCTTGAAAAATCATAAGCTTTTACATATTTAGTACTGTATAATGCAGTTTTTCTTAAAATAGATATTGTCTTGGAACATTTTACAGGGGCTACTTATTTCAGCTCTACCTACTATGAAAGTAAAAATGTGGTTATAAAGGTTCTTACCACGTGGACTACAAACTTTCAGTTTTTCCAGTGTAATGTTTGTGTTTGAACATTCTGAACTGTGGATGCTTTCTCTGAACATCTGTAACCACCAGGGTTTTTCCGTTTGTGATAAGTATTCCATTACTTTTCTCAGATTAAAAAAAAAAAAAGACTTAGCCGTGACAGTGGATCTGTGACACTAATAAGATTCCTGGTAGTTTTGGAATAAGATTGCCTATTTAAATACTAACGGGGGGATTTTGGAGTTAAAATCCTTTTTATGTAAGATACATGCAAATCTGAAACTTGTGCTTTTCTAATTTGATTTTCTACTGATCCCCCTACTCTCCGATTTGTATTTTGTCATTTTAAATAAGAGAGTATTAAAAACACAGCAGGCAGAAGGTTTGGGACCTGGATCACTTGGGTTTTGGCGAATATTCAGCTGTACTTCCATAACACTTCTCTCGACCTGAAATGGTGTTTTGTACCGTGGCTACTGGTGGTGGGAGGGCTGAAGCTGTTTGTTTCTGCTCCCTAAACAATGAGCTGGGTGCAGGGAGGGAGGTCACTCCAAGTGCATCTGGTCACACCTGGCGGGTTGAATGGACATTAAAATGTCCTGATGAAAAGGATCTTAATATCTCTTTGTGTAAGCATAACCTGGTGGAAGATGTTTATTCCTTATTGATTTTCCTTGATGTAGCAAGTACTTGGAATTCTATATACATGTGTTGATGCTTAAGTGCATATAAGCAGGCATGTGTTTTTGTTTACCAAGGGAGTGATATGCCTTGTGAAAATAATGTAACCTTGTTGTGGAAAGATAATTTGGTGGGTTATCTTGCTATAAAGTAATTTGAGCTCTTAAATACTTCCACGTATTGGTTTATTAGATGCCTTGGATTATTATTTCCCTTGTCTTACTTAGATTGTAAATGGATTGAAGAGGGGGCTTTTTGTTCTGTTTTCAAGTGAGGGCTCCAAAACCTACTTCAGTACAAGGAATTATAAATTCCTTCTGTGGTACACCTTGTTGTGTAGGACAGTGGTGAAGGAGGTGAGGTTTTGTGTTGGTATTTCATTTATCTTCAGAAATGACTGTATTCTGGCCCAAGGAATCGGAGTTGGTCCTGGTACTGTTTTGGGAAACTGTTTCAGTGTGGTAAGCTTCCACTGCTTTTGATGGATGCACAATTCCTATGTAGTGTTCTGTTCTTCTAATTCCTGTGACTCTTCCCTCCAGACAGTTGAAGTTGCTTTAAAGTTTTGGAATACTGGTAGAAATCTCACTTACATTTCAGCAGTTACAATTAAAGATTTGTGTTTTGTAATGGAGATATTGCAGTGGTGTACCAGTGAGATGGCCTAATACCATTGCTATTGTGAAAGCAAATCCCTCCTAAAAGTTTAAAACCCAAACAAAACCAACCCAATTCTTGTGTGCAGGTTTGAGACATCAACCCTTATTTTATTAAAGGCACAGTTGACATGTTTGAGGAAACAACAGCATATAAATAGCTATTAAAAATGCACGCTTAATCTGATCATGTGCTGGCTTCCTTGTGTGTGCAATATTGAGCGTAACAGAAAGCCTGCCTTAGTTTCACTTCAAAAGGTTGGAAAGGGCCCTGGCTTCATACTTCAGCTGCAAAGTTGACACCTCAACTGAAGTGTAGTAGTGTCAAGTGTGAGTTAGTGTCTGCTTTGTGTGGTGGAGAGGCTGCTGTGTGGGAAGGGCTGTAGGGATGGAGACAGCACTATCCTTTGCTATACCTGTCGTACAGTAAATATCTTCTGAGAACTCGTATGAATAAGACAACGCACCTCTGTCTTTTGGGGAGTTTACAAGTATCTTCTGCAAAGAACCAGGTGGCTGGCTGTGTTCATGACCTGCTTCTCTTCAGTATTAATGCTTTCCTGTTGTTCATTCTGTTACCATTCTGCAAAGATGGCATTAATATCAAAATTAAGTTACAGTAATCTGAAGGCTCAAGTCTTAAGGGATTTTAGTTTTCTTCCCTTTCTTCAGGGAACAATAGTTCAACGTAAGTAAAAAACCCAAACCATCTTTTATTCACAATTGCACATTTGAGGGTTCAGATACAATGCTGCTTCTGTGTAGCCACAGTTCAGCTAATTAGACAAACAAAAATGAAATAATAAAAATCTTTAAATACATGTGCACATTCAGGAAAATGCTATAAGAAATGACATCCAGGAACAAGCAGTCTCGATGAAAAAAATGAAATAATATTAGAATACTCTGAACTTTCTAGCATGAGAATGTATTTGTTGTGCTGCCGCCTTCTACAAGCCCTTGACTGAATCCATTCAATGCTGGCTCCACACGCACCAGTTCCTTTGTTGGTTTGGTTGGTTTTTTTGGTTAGCTTTTTTTTTTTAAAATTCTGATAAAGCTGTTAGAGTTGTTTTCTCACTGTTGTAGTGCCACTACTCTGATTCTTGCTATTCAGGCATTTAAATGCATGCATTTTTTTAAAGATTCCTTCCCTGTTAGAAGATAAGTCAGGTAATCCAGAAGTCAAAGTTGAAGAAGAATAGCTGACAGTAAGGAGGGGACGATGTGTGACACCAGAATTGATTATTAACTCGTCTTGTTTATTGTTCATTTTGCAACAGTAGCTACTACAGATGCTAGAGAGGCAGAAATATGAAAACCTCTTTTTAAAAACATGCCAGCTTTTTGGGGGGATTTGTGCCCTGAAGTCCAAGGTTATCTTAACTTCAGGTTTGTGTGGCAAAACTTACTAACCACAAAAGGATGACAGACATTTCCTAAAGTTCACTTTTGCTATTGAATAGTGGATAATGTTCCTTATTTTATATCCATCTCTCTGAATGTCTTAATTCTTTCTGTTGGGTTTGGTGCCAAAACTCTTACCTTCTATTGGAAGAACAGATTCATATCACTGAAAGCTGGCTATTTAAAAGAAGGAAAGTCAACACTATTTTCCTCAGGTTTGAAGGATGTGCAGCTTTCAGAATTTCACCACATTATCTGAAAATAAGAGATTGTCACTCAGATTTGAGAATTAACATGGGATGCCTGAATCTGAAGGATCACTGAAATTTATCTGTCGTTAAAACCATTTTGGATGAGTGTGAACGAAGTGGTGTGGAGAGCAAAGGAGATTTTAAAGAATTATTTTAGAGCAGGTTTGCTATTGCCTGTACCAGGGGCGGGGGCTGCAGTGGAGAAGGAAGCATTCTGCCTCAGAAATAGCCGGTCCAGTAGGTGACAGCCTGAGTTGACAATGAGGACGCACTTTTCTAGGTGTCAGAAGTCTGAGTTTGTGGAGGAAGACCAGGCTGTGTGCTACGGGTGCAGCTGTAAACGTCACTGCTCTCTGCTGTTACCTTGGCTCAGGCTCTGGGGCCAGAGAGCAGCTGCAGCAGAGACACGCCGAGAGGTTGTCCTGTATGGCTCCTTCTTGGGGAGCGAGTGTTAGAACTGGAGGAAAAATATCAGGTCTTGTAGGCTGCCTCTAGGTTGTTCAGTCCAAGGCTCCTCAGTCAGTTTTACCCTGGCTTCCTCTGCCACAAGAAACTGGGGGAACAAAATATCTGGTAAAGAAATGCTTGGTGTAACTATAGTTAAATCTTGGAGAATAAAAAATAGCCTTTACTTCCCGTATGTTTAAAATATATTTATCTTATAGTAGAAAAATAACAAGGAGAGTCAGTTGCAAACAATAGATGGCAAAGGGTAATACTATACAATTATTTTTTAAAATCATTGAAGTTGGCATGTGTACACTTCAGCTTGGTTGGAGGCTGTGTTTGTGGATGCCTTTTCAGCTCTGTGTTGAAAATTCAGGTGAAGATAAATATTTAAAACTTAAGATAAAGATGCATGAAGAGCTAGTCAATTAAGTATGCAGATGTGCATTCTGTGGCCTCTTAGCATAAAAATAGTGCATGGCGGTATACCACTGTTTTTGCAAAGTTGTATTTTTTTCATGTGGTGCGTGACTTCTTACTAATTACCAGTGGCTGGTTTTTAGATCTATGGGGGCTTTTTGTGACTGTTCTCCTTTTAACAAAACAACTTCATGTCTTCCCTGCTTTCTCACAAGGAGTAAGAGCTAACTCTTTAGACTCAGGTTCTCCTCTTATGTGATTATTTAGCAGGCTATAATAATTATAGTAATTAGTGTGTTTTTTTTTTAAAGTACACTTTTCCCAGTGCATTTTTAACTTTACGGTGTAATTCTCAAGAGGATAATAAAATATACTATGGTAGATAGTGCAATCAAGTTAATGCAATCAAGTTGCTAATCATTTTCTTGGAAGAACCTCCATTAGAGAAGACGAAGACTCGCTCTTGCTGAAGAAATGTCCTTATTTGCTGTCGATTGAGGTCCTAAGCTTAAACTGCCAGGTTTAGCTTGACCCAGGTCATATTAGTGGCACTTTCAAGTTATGATTGCTTGCCTTCCTGGGACTACACAGAGATTACTGACTGATAAGAAATCAAATAACTGAATTACGAAGTACTGAGATTTTCCTGATCTTAATGTTTTACATGTTTAAAATCTGAGGAGTCTTTCATATGGTGCTAATGCATTTTATATTAACACTTCTGAAAAGTTTTTCTTAGATGGCATGTTTCTTCTTACATCGTTTTATGTTCAGCCTTTAAGGAAGGTTTTTCCAAACTTTCACTTATATCTAATATCTACCCCATCGCAATCAAAGCTGTAAGGAAAAAACCCTGTATGATCAAGAAGTTCTTACAGCTCAGTATAGAATAATGTCAGTGAGATGCACAAACAATACAGCAACAGGAGTTCGGTGTCTTAAGATACTCTACGGTACCTTTGCAGCACTGAAGCTAAACTGCTGAAGGTAGGTGCGAAATGTATTCTGTGAGGAGCTTTGATCACCGTGTGTGGTGTATTTAGTTTCAAGTTATCAGATCTATATGAAGCTAAAACTACCCACTGGCCTTATTTATAATCCTTGTAACTGTAGTTCTTATTTCTATCCCCCGTCCCTGAAAACCAGTTGTATTAATTGATGAATAAAGGGGTGAAGAATTTTAATTTCTCCTTTTAGATGACAGATTCTATTCTTTTTTTTTTTACTCTGTATAGTAGCAGCATCCAGTGAATGAAAATTCAAATAACATCTTCATAGCTAGAATTCTGTTGAGTCTTATGTATAAACACAAAGCGGAAAAGTAAATTAATTTGGAGACAGTAGCAATTAATGCTGTCCTGGTCTTTCCATGTGCAAGAGAAGATGGCAGCAGTTGTCTACAGCTGCGTTTATATAGCCAGGTAGGTTGCCTGTGTCTCTGGAAAAGGGGCTTTTACTTCTGGAAGCAGAGCCTTCATACACTGTAGGGCCACTGAAAGGCAGTGAATGTTTCTTAGGCTTAGTTTTGCTTTGGCTGTGGTTTCCTGGCAGCCTTGACCTGGCCTAAGTGTGCATTTGCTTTCCAAAGAGTCAGTGTTGTCTGTCTCCACCCAGTCCTCTTGCCCTTTGGAACTGATCTACATTTAAACTAGCCTGACACAAACATAAAACTCTGCCGTTGTTACATGGAAGGGTTTCCCAAAGTGATTCCTTTTGTGGGCTCTGTGCGTGCCAAAGGAGGTGAGAAGCAGGAGGTTGTTCTGGGGAGGGGGAAAGTAGTGCTGCTGGTGTTCACGAAGAGGTCACGCTGCTGTGGTATGTAAGGAGTTGAGGCTCCTGTGCTTTGCTTGCAACCACTACAGGAAGAACATTAGTTTCAAATTGTCTGTTACTAGGCAATAATACACCAGAATGGGACAAAATATATCCTTGGGAAATTAGGACCATCTCTCACTCCTTTCACAGCGCTGCTTTCTTGAACTGGGCCCTCTTTGCTGTAGCAGCTCACGAGTTTCAGATTTTGCTGCTGTTTCACAGTCTGGTTTTTATCACTGTCCTCTATTCAAAGAAATTCCATTTGTTTATTGCTGGTAGGGAACATGTGAATAAATCATAGAATCATAGGGTTGGAAGGGACCTTAGTAGATCATCTAGTCCAACCCCCCTGCCAGAGCAGGGCCACCTTAGAGCAGGTTACTACTTAATACATGTTCAGTTAAGACTTCGAAGAAGTGTCCTATACAGCTTAATGCACATTCCTGCTCCGGAATGTTACTCTTGAAGGTGCCTGTAGGACCAGCTCCTCTCATCCTGCCTCACAGGTACGGCTCTTAAATGAGATCAGGTTTAAGGATAGGTGTGTGGGCTTTTTTTTTTATTTATAAAATTTACATACCGCTTCATCTAAATGGAGATTGGTAACCAACAAGCTCTAACGTGTGATGGCAAAACTACTGCAGAAGAATTGTTTTCACCTCCTTGGACAAAAAAAAAATATGTGGAAAGGGATTTTGGTGCAGTACAAAGGGTTTTGTCACTATGCTGATTAGCCGCGCCACTTCAAAGTTTAGAAAACTTGATGATTGGCCACATACAGGAGAGGAAAACCTGATAATTGCAGCATTTGGAACCCCAGCTTTTCTTCATTAAAACTAATGAGGATATGAATAATTCTACAGTTTGGAGGTTTTAAAAGTAGTGTAAGAGCTGGAAATAGAGATTGTAGGCTGACTGAAAAGAATATTTTGCTGTGATGCTTAATTGATCAGTGGCTGTTTCAGAAAACAAATTTGTACATATCTGTCAGCCGGCGCTGGGAGAGTTCTGTCAAAAGGTTCAGAATGATGTGGATCATTATAAACATTAGCCATAAGGTGTTTGTGGGTTGCTTGCTTGTCTCCTTTAATTAACTATATTCTGGTAGTAGAACAGAGATTGAAAGTGAACACACACAAAAGTTGTAGCGGATGTACCTGGCTGGTAACCTCCTAGCAGAAGAGGAGAAGTGAGGATGCCTATGTCCAGCTTCCTGGTAGCCAAAGCGCGGCACGTAATTTAGTTCTAAATGTACCCCCGTATCCTTGTATTAATACAGGTAGAAACATGTGCCGTGAAACTTCTGGAAATTCAAGTGAGGTATTTTTTTCTGGATTATTTATTACTTTAAAACTAAAAATTAGTAAAAGGGGTAATTCAGTCCCTTTTAAAATTGTCCCAAACATGTAAAGCACATGAATAAATGGTTCCAGTTATTCCTTTTTCTTTTTGGCTGTTTAATTAGTAACATTTGCCACTCTTGTGGAGAATAGCTGCAAATGTAAACATACTTTAAATATCTTCAAATTGTATAAGGTAGAACTGAGGAAAAATAACAAACAGTATTTGAAGTATCTTTACCTTGTGTTAACATTTGATTGCATTGTAAACAGTGGGTGTTATTGGGACTTCCAGTACTTGGCTTTTTCCCCAGTATGTTCCTTACTCCTGTGAAACAAAAAAACCACCCCAGAACTGTACTGTGAACACATTATGAACACTCTCATAGTTGACTGGTGAATGTATTCTGCAGTACAATTTCAAGTAGTGGAAAACAGTTTTATGCAGTTAATGGAAGACATTTTATTGACTATTTCTGATACAGAGGAAAATCCAACTATCTGTTAAAGGTGATGAACTGTTTATTCTAATATATTGTTTGGAAAGTGCAAACATTTGAAAAGGAAACAAGAAGAATGCTCATCTGCAAAGAAAAACAAAAGCATCTTCTAGCCCTCTGCGATCTTTGTGTATTTGTTGCTTGTTGTCCCTAATAGTCAGCACTACATGTTACCCTTCCCATCTGACCTACCTCCCGTTCCTTCTTTTTAATTTATCTTATCTTTTTATCTGAATTGCTTAGTTAAGATGTTCTGAATCAATTGAACCAGTTTGTTTAAAACACTACCGAAAAACCCCATCATGTCCAGATGCACTTAAATATTTAAACACCCTCCCCCCAACAAAACCCCAAAGCCTTGTCCCAAGCAGTTGAAAGCTGTCAAAGAAATATGCAGCTGTTCTTAATGGTGTTTTATTTTTTGAAGCTGTGAGGCTTCAGCCTTAATAGCTGTCAGCACTTTGACTTCCACTTGCTGCCCAGCCAATGGATAGTCTGGAGTATATACGCAACTTCTATGTGGAGTATATAGACTACTAGAAGTACTTTCACTTGATAGAAGGTGTAATTTTAAAATCTGTACCAAACACCTTTAGCACTGGAACGATCTTCATATGCTTAAACCTGTTCTGAAAGACGAAGATGTTATGTGTGACTGGGAGTTGATGCTTCTCAGTTTAAGGAAGCAGTAACACTAATACGGTACAGCGTGACCTGACAGCCCGATATGGTGAACCCTGAGGCCTTGATTAGAATTAGACCTGTAGTTCTAATGGGGGCATCCTACAAGGAAGGCTAAATACTGCTCGTTCTGGCACATACCTGAGCAGTTTACTGTACTTCCTATGGGAAATTAGTAACAAGATAGAGAACTTTGCCTTGTGCGGAGAGGGTAGTGAGTGGAACAGCCCTACCGTTCAGGGATGAAAGCAGATCTTCTCTCTGTCTCTCAGTTCTTCTTGGGTTAGGCAGAGGAATTTAAGGGTTTTGTTTCCTCTCATGAGGGATGACTCAGTGTTTGAAAAGCGATTGATATTAAGTGCAGACAGTGTCAGATCTAGGAAAGCTACAGCATAATGAAAGAGAATGCTCTTCATTGCCAATAAATTTTGAGAATTTAGCACAAAGCTGTTGGAGGTATTAGGTAAAAAGATGTATTTAAGGTAAGGGAGAAAGACTGAGCAATCTCCTGAGACTCTTAAACAACAAAACAAAACACCGAAGAAACCCAAACAAAGAAAAAAACCCACACTAAAAACAACCAACCAAAAATCCCCCCCAAAACAACAGACAAGCTTTTTTTTTCCCCTGTACCTGGAAACCAGCCTCTGGAGTAGTAATACACAGCTGGTTTCCCCAATGGCCTGTCTCCCCACCAAATGACTAATTCCTGATCTGTCTTCCCCTAGGCCTGGCTAGTCTTGCCTCTTGTGAGAACCAGCCTCTTGCTGGCTTCGTTGTAACATCTGTGGTTTTAGAGCTGTCATTTTTGGAGAGAGGAAAAAACAAACCAACAACAAAAACCCCAAGCAGAAACCCCAAACCACCGCTGCATTGTGTGAGTTGTTGTAGCAGTTACTTAGCTGGCCTAGGGAACAACGGTTTGCAGATTTGGAAGGATTTTAGTGTGCTCCATCTCCACGTCATAATCTTACAAACTCAAGAACTTGCTTTCCAACCATCCCCCTCCCCGCTTCCTGCCGGTATTGTTAAGTGTGCCAGTACCAGGCAATTCCCATTTTATGGTTTGGAAAAGTGTATGTTAATCTAGGCAAAGGACAAGTTACTGTCGCTTTTCAAATGCTTTTCAGTTTGAATTTGTCCAGTGTCAGCTTTCAGTGTTGATTCTCATTTGTTAAGCAGGTGTTGTCTAAATTTTTGTTCTGAGAAAATATGTGTGTTGATGTCATCAGCTCTGAACTGGAGAAGCTGAATGGGCTAAACTCCTTGGATCACTCACCGGAGAGTTCCCCTCCGCTCTGGCCTGCAGCCGTTGTCTGTTCCTCTCTCCATTCTGTGTGTGCGTGCATTTCCACACTTACCCCTACACGTTCTAGTATGACATTCCGAACTGTATGTGTTATACTTCTGTTTATCTCACTAACACTATAAATGATGTTAATTGCATCATATACCTACTTTCTGCTCTTTTACACAGCTAAAGGCTAAAAGATTCAGATGGTCCTTATGATGTGAACTACTACCATGGAGAAGCTGTAGTCTCTGAGTGGTCTGTTACCGTTGCTAAATCCCTTTGAATCATGCTTTCCAGAGAACTCCCCACTGTCCAAACCACATCTCTTATTCCTATTCAGTTTTTTTTAATGTTAACTCCCTTGTTTTCCAGCTGCTGTCTTGCCAGGAAAAATAGATACAGAGTAGTTGGTTTGATGAACATATTGCAGACAAGACAATTTCTTTATTAAAGTCTAACACAAAGTCTGAGAGGCTCTGTCAGGGTGGCAAACAACTGCTTATCCAAGCTGAGATTGCCAAGTTTTAGAGGAGATTGCTTTATTTTGGCAAAGTACTGGAGCACAGAAGGAACATCTTAAATATCTTTTTTTTTTGGCACTTCACAAACAACAGATTTATCAAACCTCATCACCTGTGCTTTATGGGAGACTGTAGGTGTAGAGCTGAATGAATTGCATGAGGCAGGCAGTATTTGAAAATGGCCACAGCCTGTTCAGAAGCGTTAGTAATAGTAAAATTTGCTGTGTATGGAGAAGGTCAGCCACAAATACAACTGCAGGGCAGTGGGTCTGTGTGCCAGAGTCCTCTCCCATTATGCAGGGGGCACTGCTGATAGTAAAGGGAGGCTCCAGGTTCCTATTCCGCTAACAAGTGCTAAACAGGTATTACACACTGACTCTCAGCTGGGAAGCGTGCATCTTCATGTGTCCGTGCTCTTGCTGGTAGTGCTTTTCAGAGGTATGTTTCTGACTTTGGGAAACTTAGCACTGTAATTGGTACGTGCTCAAGAAATAACAGCAGATCTAAGCATCAAGTATCAATTGTCCTTGAGTGGCCAAGTTGCTGACCTTGTAAAGCAGGGAGCAAAATGTCCGTAGGACAGAAGCCATGAGACAGCACGCCTTGCAGAGAGCTGACTGCTTTGAAGACTTCAGTTACCTGGCCAGAGAGTGGGCTTGTAGCTTGCTCCCAAGGAAGCGTGACTTTAGAAGCAAGCCAACTGGATCTTTCACAGATTTAGCCTAGAGAATGAATTATCTAGTGGTGTGGTAAGCCGTGCTGTCTGAGCCTCTGTTACCAATACAGCTAAGTAATACGCTGTTCAACAGCTTGTGCAAAGGATCTGTAGGATTTCATGGAGCTGTGTTTGCGTTAGTCTTCCCTGTTTGTTCCAGGAAGGTGCTGTGGAGATTGCGATGCCTAGTGCCACTGGGACACTCTCTCCTTTCAAAATCATTTTAATTGCAGAGGGATTCTCTCCTTTATCTGCTTCCTACCCAAGACCTGCAGATCCCCAGCGTGGGTGTGAGTGGTACGGTATGTTATTATTGGGTCTCCAGCTGTTCCCCCTATTGCTGGGCAGCAGGCACTGGGACCTGGTCTTGGTAAGGGCATGGTACTGGGCGATTACCAGCACTAAGTATTGAGGAAAGGTTTTGTCATCTTGTAAATCTGATGTCATAGTACAGATTTCACTGAAGTACATTGGTCCATCATTGTAAGTCTTTGAACTACATCAGCTCTGCTGCTGATTATGTGATCAAGTTCCCCTGTAAAAAGTCTTGTGTAGGGTCTGGCAAGGCTTATGCTGTTGCTCTGTGTGTCTCATGGATGGCTTGGGCTGTCTTGTCTTCTATTCCAGCTGGTTGCTGCTCCCGTCTTCTCTCCCACTCTCCTTTGTAACCTGGTGTGTAATATTGGAGTGCTAGTGAAATCATACTATTTGCCCCCGTGAGTCATTAGTTCATTGTGTTAGTGATAATACAGCACGGCAGAAGCATGGTGCATTATATTTTAAAATGGGTTTGTACACAAAGTGTGTCCAAAAAGAAAATTTTGTGAAAGCAGGCTTGAAAACGCAGTTAAGTGGTAGAATAATAATCAGCATGTTGAATGCAGTGATGTGTTTTAAGCAATTAAACGTTTTCAGGAGAAGAAAGAAAAACTGTGGATTTGGAGTCAGCTAGCACTTTTTATTACTTCTAATAGCTAGTGTTTTGTTAGCCTGCTAGGGTTGAGAAATTTGAAACAAATTTGTTGGTTTTTTTTATAGTGGGTCTAAGAGACATATCATTTAACTCATATAAGAATTGCCTTTTCTATTAATTAAATACTGGGCTGTTCTCCTCAGTTGTTAATGCAAAAGACTTTTAATGAAAATTTGTTCAGTTGTTTGTTACTGCATGCATTAGCCTTCAGCAGTGCAAAATGTAAATAAATTTAACAGTTAAATAGTGTGATCGCATACTTTTTTACATACTGTTGTCTTTTGGGTTTTTTGACGAGATTTTTTAACAAGGTGTAGTATCTCTTCATTTGTCCGTTTGGATGAACTTCAGTGTTTTGGAGAAAGATACTCGGTCTGCAATGGCTTGTAGTATAATTCCTTTTGTAATTATATATTGTTTTGAGTTTGTGCTATACATGTCAATTGAAAGCTTCTGCTTCAGCTAAGAATGTAACTGAATAAACAGAACTAAGGGGGATTTTTAAATGACACGAGTAGATAATTTGTATTTGAAAACTACAGAAACACTTGGAGAAAAAAGTCTAAGTCAATGTATGGTTCTCTTCAAAAGGGTGAATTTTTTTTAATGTGAATTGAAACCCTTTGATTCCTAGATGTGGTAACATTTGAGCACTGAATCAGTTGGTCCTTGTCTGTCATGCCTTTAGGCAGTGTCTGTGGATTATTTGCTTTTGGTTGGCTGCTTGTGCTGTGCATTGTACATAAGCACACGCTCCCGTTCCCATAGATTTTAAATAGACTATTGTTGAACACACCTTGGTGATTCTTATATTCTGGAGCAAATTGTAAATTTGAAAGAAGCGGTGCACAGTATGGCTTTCCAAGTTTTTTAAGGGCTGTGTTGTAACTGAATAACTTTGTGCTAATAAAGGCTCACGAAGTATTTTTGGTGCTGAAGTGAGAAAGGACGAGGACAGATTGAACAAAGTGTTGGTTTCTCCTATCTTGATGACCCATGTCTGAAGAGTGGGCCTCCGATTTTTCCAGTTCCCAGTAGTTTAAGCCTGGTCATTTAACTGGTAAACAGCTGTTAAGGTACTCTTTCCCTATTCTGCTATGGTGAGGCAACTTAAAGAGATTGCATAGGCCTATAGGTACAAGAACACATGGCACATATATTTTGATTATGAGAAAATGGATAATTAAACTGGTACAGTTCACATGGAGTTCTCTTGGTACAAATAATGTGCATTTGACACTCACAGGCTTGGCTCCATGTGAAATCCAAAGCCATATGAAATCTGTAGTTGTCAAATCATACTTCTCAAATCTCTGGCTCAACGAACCTTATTTAAAAGTCCTGGTTTTTCCCTTTGAGGTTGGATATCTTCTTCCTCTTGCTCCTCTTTTCCTTATTCCTTTCCCAGAACAAAACCAGTGAAAACTCCCAACTCCCTGTTGTTGAATGGTTCTAAAGTTGTAAGATTTTAAGTCTTCTGTCATCAGCTTTCTTAATGAGTGATGCTGTGCTGGGTACTGGGAGCATTGGTTGGAGCAAAACTAAGGAATTAAAAACATAGTCTTTGAACACTTTTGTAAATGCGTGATTTTGGTCTGTTGTGTAGGAGTCTGAAGGAGCACTGAGGTTTCTAGGCTTCCTTCAGCTTGGACTCCTCTGCTGCCCCGCAGGGTCCTTGTGGAGTGGCTGCGAGGGGTAAACTGAACCTAGGGCTTTTCTTGTTTGGTTTATAGCACCGCTGTTGTTTCTATATTATTCTTTCTTGGGAGAAGGGAAAACTACAGAAAGGCAGGCAGAGGAGAGCTTTGTTGTGTCTTAAACTCCCTAGAGTTTTACAGTGTCCTCATGATAAACACACAAGTGAACAATTTTGACTGTGTTTTGTGGTTTTCTTTAAAAATCTGATTAAAAATGAAATAAGTGTTTTAGAAGCTAAATCTTAACTTGATCTCCACTTGATAGCTCTGTGCTGGACTGCTCCTGTCATTGATTTTACTTTTGAAAATACTGTTTTACAGCCTACTTAAAAATGACTTTCTTACATGTGGGAAATAGTGAAGTAATTAAACACATTTGGGTCTATGCATAAATTTTCTAAAATTAACTGTCTCTTTCACACTAATCTTTCTTGTCTTTAATTGGGTTGAAATGTGTGAAAGGGAAAAGGATTTGATAGGGAACTATTTTTCAGAGAGCAGTTTAACTAAAGAGCACATAAAGGAGTTTTTAGATATGCTTGGGCCAGGGAGGCAAGAATCTTCTGTTAAAAAGGGTAGTATTTTGGTGTTGGTTTCTGCTGCATCGTTTTTGAGGAAATCGCCTTCCATTTCCATGCTTTTATATCCTTCACTCCAGTGAAGACATTCGTATGTGCTGCAGTTAGGAAGAAACTACCACTTCAAGAATTAAAAAGCCGTAATCACGAAATTGTGATTGTCATTTATTGCATTATTATGAATACATTTAATGTTAATTAGTTTATATTTTCTTCCTTCCTTTTTTGTTTCCCCGGCAGAGTTTGCTAACCTATTTGCTAACAGCAGTACTGACTAGCCTTTTCAGACTTCAAACGTGTCTAATAAGTAAACTAACGCATGGCCCACTTGCACAAAACTTGAGAAATCATTCCGCAAGGCACCCAAAGGTAGGATGCGTTTCAGGGAGAAATGGAAATGTGACGGAGATGGAGGTGAAGAATATTTAGGTGTATATCCTGCTGTACTTGAGTTGATGTAAAACAGTGGAATGAACAGTTGAAACACTTTGTAGCCATAGCACTTTTCCTGGCTTTATTTACAGCTGAATTCTTACCCTCTCCTTTCTTCTCACAGAGTTGTTTCCTGTTTGGTAATTTTTTTTCCAGTGCTGAGTAGGAAGCTAACTTGTTTCAGGTGTAGGTATACAAATTTTAACACCAAAGCAAATGTTTTTGCTCTAGGGAACTCTTTACCTTCAACTTCACCACCTTTGTTTTTAAAGTATGTTTGCTGTTGTATTTAACTAATTTTTTTCAGTTAACTGGAATTTATGAAGCATATCTCGGGATCAGCATTCAGTCTTTCACCTACCATAACAAATTTGAGACACATGGTTGTGCGTTTCGTATTACACTTTTCACTTTCGAGTAAGCGATTAATCTTTCTTCTTGTCATGTTTCGTGTCACAGTGGCACTGTCGTTTTCTCCCTGTGACAGCCTGACACTGTTTAAACATCAGTCTAATTTTGCACATAAGCCAGTTTAAGAGAAGGCAAAAAAGAAAAATCACGTGAGGCATGTCACAATAACTTATTTTCAGAAGCAGCAGGCTTGCAGAAGGCACAACTTGCTCTGTTCTGTCTTGATTTCTGCTGACAGCAGGCTGTGGTGTTAAGCACATACAACAAAAATCAGGAGTATTTCAGACAACAAAAGTATGGGAGAGTACATCTTATTGTGAAATGAAATGGCAAAACTTGTTGGAGGGAGAAGGTGGTGGAGCAGATATATGATTGATTATGTACTGGTATCTGTCTTTTTAGGGAAAACGTCTGCTTTATGCCATGTGTTTTAAGAATTGCAGTTTTCTTAGTACGCTATAGTTCTTGATAGAATTCTTGTCCCTCACCTTCAACATTTGAGTCTTCACCTTTAGAATGATGCTTAAGTACGTTGATTTTACCCTTCTGTGTTGTAAGTTCTCAGTAAGTCATATGGAGGTCATGCCTAAAATGGGAGTAAGGGATCAGTTAGAAATGGCTTCTGTCTGCCATGTATGAAATCTTTTATGTACTGTTCCTTACTCTTTCATTTTAGGTACATTTCTATGGCAAATTCTTCTGTCCTCTAGGAACCATCATTTCATGACTGGGAAAATACTGCTGTTTTGTTTCCTTTTTTAGCAAGTTGCACAAGAATCTAGAACTAACATCTGTGGTGGCTCAAGACCATAGCTTTTATTTAACCTTAATAACAGTTTTCATATGTAACTGTGTATAACCTCAGTGTTCCTGGAGGTTTGTGAACACGCCTAGAAGAATGATATCCAACCAATATATATGGCTTGTAATGCTGCCTTAATGAGAGGACAACTTAAGAAATACCATTTTATCTGAATGTTTCCAGCAGGGTCTTCATGAGAACAAGAGATGACAGAAAAAGCAGAAAGCATTTCAGATAACCTTTTGGTAAGGTAGGGTGTTAAAAGTTGTTCTTCAGTGTATCTTGTGGCTGCTTACTTGTCTTGTCTTTAATGCAAACAAAACTTATTTTCCAGATTATAAAATGGGATTATAATTAGGTCACATGGATCATCTAAAATAGAATGGGTAGAGTTTATGAAAAGTGTTCATCGGTCAAAGTTTTAATTAAGCTCTGTTCTGCTTCCCTGAAAGTATCCTGGACCGCTCCTGTGCTTTGGTATTGAGAATGAAAAATTCAGGGAATGCCTGTCTGTAAAACATCTTTAGCTTGTATTTACCAACCTCCTTACTTTGCTCATGGCTTCAGATTTACTGTTCTGATTTTTCATTTTTAGTTGCTTCCCGACTTTTGACCATTCAGAGTTGCAAAGGGAAGCCACAATATAAGAATTAATTTTTTTTTTGGAGTATATTATAATCACAAACATAGTTTTCATTTGTTTTCCGTGCATCTGCCTTATCTGTGCTTTAAGAGAGCTTTCAGAAAAGGACGTGGATTCAGGAAGGAAGGAATTCACTCTTAAGGGGCCCTGTTTTCCAAATACTTTTCAGGATAGGTGTGGAAAATTTGATACATATTGAAGGATATTTGCAAAAAAATGCTATGGTGTTAAATCTGACCACATGGATAGTTTTCTACTCTGGGAACAATATATGTGAAGAATGAATTACTGGTGAATTCAGCAATCTTCTTTTTTCCCACCGGAGGGATGATATTATGTACATTATCTATAGAAAAATTTTCATTTTTTAAAAATGTAAGAATACATGACTGAAAGGTACCTATCATTTAAGGGTCTTACTCTAGAAATTAAATAGCAGGGAGTTTATTTTAATGTTTATTCAGAGTTCTCTAATAGTGAAAATGTCTATTAACTATATGTTATTTTTAAGCACAGGAGTGAGAAAAAGAAAACTGGGAGAGCAATGCACATGGAGAGTGGAAGAGAGACTTCATTTTTCATGGGAAAAGCTCTTTTGTGGTATCTTACTCTCAGCTGTTGTGTATACAGTTCTCTTTTGCTCATTCCATTTTGGTTTTTTTTCTCCCAATTTTGAGGTGGTGAACTGGACAAAATAGTGAATTGTCGCATATCTTGGAGGATGTTAAAGGCATAAGGCTAGATAACTTTTGTGTCAAGGTTTACACTTCTTTTTTCTTTAAATAAATTTTGCTCTATATCTGTGATGAAGAAGGCATAATCAAATTCGTCCTTCACTGAGAGCAGGAATTTGCAAATCCCGTGGTTTTTCTTTATCTCCCAAAGATTTTTAGGAGACATTTCCTTCTGTTGCAGACTTCTGTTGTTAGCTCCAATGTCATGCTCCTCTCTAACAGTTGTCTGTCTTCTCTAGAAAGCAGTGGGTTAAACAGCCTTTACCTGCTTTACTGAATTCCAGTAAAAGGCAAAAAAAGACAAGAAAATCACTTGGGTGTCTTCACCAGGTTGACGTATAGGATAGGAAGTGTTCATAACATCCAGGGGCTCATCAGTCTGCGATAGACCTTTGTACCTGTTGGTAGGATAATCACTTTCAGGCTTTTATGATTTTATTCTTCTCTCAGCAGTGGCACAAATGTGCACTTACTATGGAAATTACGAATCCTATCCACTGTTAAGCAGCAATACCATTAAAGTCTGAGAATTGGGTCTCAGGGATAATTATTGCTATGTCTACCTGAAGGGCTCTCTCTGCGCAAAACTCATGATTTCAAATTTTATTTTGGGTTTTGATGTATCAAATAACATCTTTGAGACTATGAAATATTCTCGCCTCTCCCTCGCTCTTCACCTGAACAAGGAAACCAACTGATCAGACAGGAGTACTAAAGTTGTGTTGAAATATTAACTCTTGTTGAAAATATGATCTTCCCTTTTTTGTTCTGTGTTCTAAGGATGGAAGAGAGTTTCTTGTGCTGTTCCAGAGCACTGTGATACACCAGGTTCTGTATTTGTCTGCATGGGCTGTCCTGGCCTCTCTCTGCGTCCCCCCGCCTGCTCCTTTGTTGTAGCTGGCTTTGCACATGGTGTGCAGTGGTGTAAACGTCACTGCCCACGAGATCAGAAGGTGCAAAAATGTTTTTATTACACAGACAGTAATGGAATGTCTGTAAAAAGAAATAGTATTCAGTCATTGAGAGTAGCTTTGTCACTCTCACCTTCATCCTCAAGGAATGCAAATTTCAAGGGGCAAACATCACCCCAGGAACAAAATTCTGTGAACTTGAAAACACTCTGCTTACCTGCCGTGTATGAGGAATAGAGGGCTGTCTTGTGGGGTTATACCTCAACTGCTGTGGAGTCAAGCTAAGCAAAGTAAAACAGCTTTTCTGATGCTCTAATGACAAGAGAGAAGTTGATGGAAACTTGAAAATCAAATGGTAACTTGCTGAGAGCACATCTTCCTGTGCCACATGAAATAGGCTGGGCAATTAGCTGGAAGCAAATATTATTACTTATTTTTCCGTTAAATTTTAGAGGAAGTAATAGGTATCAGAATTGATACTGTCAGCTGCCAGTGATGATGTACTGTCAAAGTTGAAGTCATTTGACTGCAAGACATGCTTTCTGTGCTTTCACAGACTTCTAAAGTGGTTTATTGTAGTCCTGAAAATCATCAGGGAGACAAGTTTGTCTCCCATTAGCTGAGCAGCAGCGAGAGAAGTACATCGTTTCCATTGTTTTAAGGTGTCAGTGTGTAAAGAGGGGAACACTACTTCTTTAACAAGACCTGTCTTATCAGTTGATGTGGTGTTGGCAGGGTAGGAAGCCTCTGTCCTGCCAGGATACATCACAGGAATATGCCGTCTTGCCTGAACTTTCTCGGTTAAAAAAACCCAACAGCACAACCAAACACAAAAACCCAAACCCAGCTACAACAACATTAATTTCTTTGGGCTAAAGTCTACCTTGTGGAGGGTTGCTATGCTGTCATGAGGAGGTTAAGCTTTTATTCTGAGTTTGATCTAGTATTTTCCCTTTCTCATATGACAGAATGAGCACTTTTTGTTTTAGAGTTGTCATTGTATGTTGCCAAGCCTGGAGAATGGAGCAGTTTCTTGCATGTTCATCTAATTCAAGTCAATGCTTAAAGATGCTTAAAGAAAATTGCTTATGTGGATTTAGTCTTTTCCCTTTCCTTCTGGATTTCCCTTCCTTCCATTTATACACTCCTTTCATCTGCAGATCAGAGGAAGAAAGCGTTATCACTGACAAGAGGGGCATGTCAAACTCCTTTGAATTAGAAATAACCTTTTTTCTTCCTCCTCTTAGAGCCCTTAGTTTTAGTTGATCTCTTTCTGCCACTCTTTTGGGTTATCACGTGCTGTTGGCCTGATGCAGTCTGTTATTCTGTCCACTCAATGCTTGTAATACAGCTCTAATTGAAAGTCTCGTCAGGTGGAACTTTTGACCCTTAATTGGAGTTTGTTACTAAAGCGGATTTGTATTATCCTGAACTTGGGTTATTTGCTGGAGAGGTTTCTTAAAAACCTTAAAGGAAAATGAGGGAGCTAATGAAGGTCTTTGATCTCTTCTGTACAGAAGCTAACTGATGTTTGGGTTGCTCATAATTAATTTCATCCTTGAAATTAATTTTCATGAACCTTAGAAGTTGCCAGTAAAGTAGCAGTTCATAGCTCTGGTCTCTCGAGTAGGCATTGGGCTTAATTGTAGCTTTGGGAAACTGTTTCTGATAGAGGGCAGCACACTGCCCTTGGGTGGAAGAGTTGCCTGGCTTGCTGACACCATTCTTAGTCTTGTTTACTGTGAACCTGCTTAGTGTCCCTGTCTCCTGGTAACTTCATTGAGCAGTTTGCTCTTTTCTCCTCATGTCCACTCACAAAGGTACTGTCTAGCTTGTCACAGCATGCATGCAGGTACATGTCTAAAGAACACTTGCTTACAAAGGAGTTTTTTGGTTTATACAGCCTTCACTGCTTCAGTGTATAGATGAAGTGGCTTAAAATACTTTAGCAGAATGATGGATGACAAGAGCATTGGACTTACTTAGCTTTAAGACTATTATTACTATGCTACAAGTCAGCAGTTTATTCCTGTAGAGCCTTACAGTAATGGCAAAACATCCTGCGAGTTCCACGTCTGCCCAGAGATGTCAGATTTCACAAAACTAGAAATTGCTGTTTCACTGAACTCCAATGCAGGTGCTTTTAAAATCCAAAGATTTAATCCTAGGATCATATTTTAAGTAACAACGTGAAAGGGAGTTTTTGAAGCTCTTCCATTATATTATTCTCATGCTGACTCTTCTACTTGTCTTGAGTCATCATCTTAGGATGTTGGGCAAAGTTGTTCGGTGTTTTTTTTGCTGTCCCTGAGGAGTGTTTTTCATAATCTTTGGTCCTACCCATCTGAAATTGCTGAACTGTGAATTGTGCCCTTCTTTAGTATACCTCTGTGTGTCTATGCACTTGATGTAAGAGTCGTTTGGATTGCTTACAGTTAATTAAATTTATCATAAAGGAAAGCCTGGTAGGAGCCTGTTTTAGACCAAGCGTCTTGCAGTAGAGGACTAATGAGTCAGCACTTGTGTAACTAATGCTTAAAAATACTTTGGTTACAGTATCTCCTTTTTCACTTAAATAGTTCTGTGAGATAAAGCAGTTGATTGCTTTTGTGTTTCATGTGGGATTTTGAAAAATCTATTGAAAAGCCTGGAAATGTTCCGTATTGTATTGATATTAAAATATTAATGTGGTGGAAAGGACTTTTACTCATAGGTCACTGAAATCACATTGTTCTATTACTTATTTGCAGAGAAAATTGAAAGTAGAGTTTGTCTGTTGGACCAATTGGAAATACTTCCTATTGAATGAAACAGCTAACTATTCAATAAGAAATACTGTTTTATATGTAGGGCTTTAAAGTACACTGTTGGTGGAGGAAGAGTAGGAAAGGGGGCGATTTGTTTTGCCTATTGTAATGCAGTGAATCTCTTACACTAGTAATGGACCAGAAAGCCATATTGCACGTAGTCTCATCTTCTCTACCCCTTTTGCTGCCGGGCTGCTTCAAAATGACAGCAGTGATGGTCTCCTTTATATTTTCCTATTTTTTTAATAGACTCCCATTTCTGTTGAAAATAAAAGCACTGAAAGGTTGTATTTACTTCTAGAGGAAGCAGCGAGAGGTGGAGAGAACTCCTGACAGTTGTCCTGAGGCAGCAGGAAAACTAATAATGAAAGAAATAGTTCAGTGTCTGTAAAATATCTGGTCTAAAATGAATACATCTCTCTGCCCTTCCTGGAGGTAAGCTGGTTAACGGTATTTCAAGAGGCTGGCGAGTTTTGCGGATGATATCCGTTATGTAGGAATACTAGATATTACTGCAGTGTGAACCTATTATTAGTGTGATCCCTAGGCATCACTTACATACATATACAGTAAATAATGAACTCGGGAGCAAAAAGACCAAGTATCTCAAGTGATTTACGAATTTTCCTTTCCTTTTCTATAAAATGCATGGAAGTGCTGTCACAGAGTGACCCAGAACTTTGCAAGTTGCTCGAAGACACCAAGTCTTTTCTCAGAAGAACTTCAAATGCTGCTTAGGCAGAAGGAAAAGATGATGTTTTAGATGTAACAATGCAGCAGCACAGAAACTGTTGGGAGGTAAACGTTACTGGAATTCAGAATTGTTTCCATATCGCTTTATGAAAGACTTCTAGATCTGTTCCTCTCTCCAAACTAGTAGACTAGAAATCATTTATTGGATTGTATTTCAATACCCCAAACTTGCTTTATGTACATCTTCAGACAATAGTGAAAGAGAAGGCAGGCTCCTCTTCAGAACAAGCACGTTAATAATATTAGAATCAGAGCTATCTAGAGCTGTCTGAGATTAGTGTGTTCTCAGTATAATAAAGCAGGAAAAAATGTGGGCTTGATGTCTTAATTCCATAGCCTCTGTAAATTTAATTTTTTTTTTTTTGGTCATTGCTAATCCACAGAGTGAAAAAGTAAAGACCAACGAGGCAGGTAAACTTCTGAGAGGAGACTGAGAGTTTTCTAAGCTTGGCGGTGCATCAGCCTGTCCCGATGATAGAACACAAGCAGACGTTAGGTGACGTGCTTGGATTGTTACATGCAGGGGGAAGGCTGAATTTTGGTAGGAGCTGGGTGAACCTCTGTTGAAATCGGAGGATAGGTTGTTTGCAGGTAGCTGTCTGAAGCTCCAGCCTTGGATGACCGATGATGCATATAATTTAGAAAGCCTGGAATTTACTGAAATATTTATGCTTCCCTGGACTGCCTTGTTCCATGTGTACATGGAAACTGCAAGGGCAGTCTGAGCATGGCCAAACGGAGGATGTGTATTCGCTGAAGCTCTTAACCTTCTACAGACGAGTGGGAAAAACGGCTGCTATTTTAATATCCTTGAAATAAGAATGCAGTAGAAAATGCTTCTAATATTTTAGGAAAATTCCTTGTTATATGCACAAGATTGTCTGTATTTGGATTTATTTAGTGCTTATTGTATGGCTATTAGATGTTTGGTCCTCCAACTTTTTCCTAAAGTAATGAATATGATGATTTCATTAACACTATCTACTATGAGAAGCGGTGGAGGATGATTTTCCACTTCTTGGACCATGCTAATTAAAGCCAAAACACATCACAGAAAACACAAACTCTAGTTTTAAAAAAACCTACAATCTTTGGCACTGTAATTTTTTGCAGATTCTAATAGAGATGTGAATTTTTTGTTGAGGAAGGGCATAAAAACCTGCGATAGCTAAAAAATGAAATAATATAAAGTATTTTTCTTGTTAGGTAAATAACTAGAATTGGGTAGGATTTGCAGATGAGGGCAGCCATAGCACGCACAAGGAGCTGTGTCTGCGTGCATGAGAAACCCCAACCCCAGCTACATGTCTTTGCTGTGATGGCTATTGAAATAGTTGCAGTATTTTCTAGATTTCTTTAATTTCAAAAGCTGCTCAGATTTTTTTTCTCCTCATCCGTTGATTTGATTTTGCTGGGTCTGCCACCACTTCAGCAGCTTCGGAGTATCTGTGTCCCTGGTGGCGGCGTGTGGCTTGTGCTCTCTTTGGAAGCCGGAGAAAAGATTGCGCCAGCGCTGCTGCCAGGAAACCAGCCCTGGGACTGGAATTACTCTCTTATCGCCCTTAGGTGTGGCTTTGTGGGTAATGGCAATTTGTTACAGAACCACTAAATATGGCTGCTTGATTTGAAAGGATACTATTTCAAGGTGCTTGCTTTTTGTGTGGTTTTTTTTTAATACTTCTCTTCACAGGTGTGGGTTTCTGCTGCTGTCTCTTAGTGCTGTTTGTGCGAGCAATGCCATTTAAAGTGCAGAGCTATTCAGATGGACCTTTGCTGTGATAATTTCAGTACAATTTCACTTGAAAATGGTGCTAGTACTATTTTGGCTTTAGCAAGTTATCATAAAAACTGTATCTGTCGTGTGTTCCCTGGCCCCCCCTCGCCCCCCTTCACCATTTAATTATAATGTGTAATCATTTTGACGTTGCTCTTCTCCTCCCTTGCTAGTTGGTAAAATACTTTTTGTGTTTGTTTGTTTTATAATGATTGTAAAGAAGATATAATAATATATTTATGGCTGAGTTCTGGGGGAAAAAAAAAGTGTAAATGTTTTGTATTTTTTAAGTGTTGAGAAAAAAAAATAAATCAGCCTCTCGGGGATTTGGGATCATGAACCTTGTTTTTCTGAAACTTCATGGAATGTGGATCTGTATTTTTCTTCATTGTGTAAAAGCCAGTAGTGCTTTGCTGTCTTCTGCAGGCTTTTTATTTGTATTTTGAGGGTTAAATAACTTTTATATTTTTTCTTGATCCATAGCTGTAACCACAGTAACCATTATAACTGTGTTTGATTTAGTCCCAGTAGGCAAGCAAAAATTAATATTTAGAGCAATTCATAGGCAAAGCGAACTTATCTCTTCATCCCAGAGGATTTAAGAAATGAATTAATTAACTATTGTTGGCTTCAAAATTGGTATAGTATTGACAGGTTAAAAGTTGTTTTGTGATTTCAGCTTTTTAACTAGCTCCATTCTCTTTCAATTTAAGAATTAGAGCCCCCTCCNCAATAATATATATATATTATTGTATATTAATATAGAAGTATAATAATACATTCTATATCTTGGTGTATATCTATTCAAATACATATATATTTCTCTGTGTATATGTATCTATAACATGTCTTCAGTGGTCAGATTGATCCGTATGTAGGCAGAAGTCTGGCATGTGTAGGGGTAAAGCCCTTTAAGTGGGCTGGAAGTTCTTAGCTCATGCAGAAACAAGGGGCTTCATTTTCCAAGAGTGACCCGTGTTAGCACGAAACTAAGTTCAGTTATGTCACAAATACAATTGAAAGTGTGAGTTTCGTAGATGAAAGTGGTCTCTTACTCACAAAAGGCATGGTGAAAATAAAGGAATTCGTCATTAACATTCAAAATAGTGCTACTTCTTACATTGCGTGTCTTTAAAATGGTATTTTGTTGGATTTATAGCCTGAAAGCATTTGTTTTTTTAAACTTCTGTCGTCTTAAATATTTTCTACAACTCTTCTCCATTTTCTTCCCAAGCAAATATCACCGTATAGTAAGTGGAAGTGATTAATGGTAATTATCTTTCTATGTTATTCCCTGTGTTGTTCAGCTAAGTACAGAAAAACGTGAAAAAGAAATAGAAAATCAAAATGCTAACATGAGAGCAGCAATTCAGCAAGGTACAAGTACACTGTATTTTGTTTTATTGTGTTAGGTCTTTTGACGGATATTGTCCCATACTTTGATCTGCTGATCCACGTTGATTTCTACCTAGTCCAGCAGTTTGTTGCTAAATGCTCTGCGCAGTGCAGGTGCTGCTTCTGTTTGTCATCTCTTCAGGGGACTTCCAGGGAGGCTAATGCAAACTCACACGCACCGTGGAGGAGTCGGAGAGGAAAGGTGGGAGAATAAGAAGGTATCTCCAAAGTGTCTTCACCCGGCCCGGTGATGGGAACCGTGGTGGGAACTCTGCTGTGCTGGCTGACTACTGTGGGCTGTGGGGAGCTGGGGAGCTCATGGAATCGAGGTTCTTCTCTAGCCAGATCACAAAGCTACAACCTAAATGCACTATTTTTTTTTTTCCTGAAAAATCTAAAGTTGTTTTGTTTGCTGCTTCAGTAGGTAACAAGTGTATTGTGGGATTCTGTGCTTTACCAGGAAATTGGTCTTAGTCTAATTAATCATTAAAGGTTGTCAGCGTACTATGGTAGAGCTTATTATTAGAGACTGCATGTATTTCAGAGAGCTGTGACCCTTTCATGAGTAACTATAGAAACCTCAGCAACAGTAGTTATTAGCTTAAATCATGGAGTCCATATTTTTTAAGAATATTGGCTAGAGTCAACGGCTAATAATTTTGGTGTCTAAAATGATGAAGAAAGATTGTAAAACTAGAATTCTGGTTATTTAGCTTCAAGGAACAGTGTGATAAACGGACTATTAGTTTTCACAAGGTCTCTCCCATACTTTTCAAGAATTATAGAATGCTTGTATGAGTTATTAGACAACACTAAAACACCCCAAATCACTTGCATATTTTTTGAAGTTGTATACA